>JBAIZL010000004.1:3755616-4075616 GCA_036971475.1 Prosapia bicincta | reverse complement strand
TTATAAAGCCTGTTAAGCCATAAAAAAGAAAGTCCTTGCATTTAACGTTCAGAAGTGTAATATGAGAGGGCAAAATACCACATTCTAACACTTTACTAAGAATATCCTTTGGGTATGTATATATATATTTGTGTGTGTGTGTGTGTGTGTATGTATGTATATATATATATATATATATATATATATATATAAAACAACATAGGTTATTCAAATACAAGAATATTTATTAATTTATATTCAAAGCTTTTCGTTGATAAACAGTACCAACATCATCAGGAATGAATAATACAAGATATATGCAAGATATAAAACATATGTTAAATTAGAAATAGAATTAAAAGAATTGAAAAAAAATTAAAAGAAAGATATAAAGAACATTTGAATGCCAATATAGATCCAGAAATATATAAATTAAATTTTGCAAATCATTATATTAATAATAAGCACCAATTTCCAAATATTGAAAATATGAAACTTATAAAAGAAATTAATAAAGCATTAAAAATGAATATATATGAAGCATTCGAAATATATAAGTACAGTAATAATAACAAATTAATAAAAGAACAAATACATTCTAAATTTAATACTATATTCAATGTCTATAATGTTACAGATACAAAATAAACTTGGCAATTTGTATAAATTTAGCAACAATTCTATTTCTAATTTAACATATGTTTTATATCTTGCATTATTGTATTATTCATTCCTGATGAATGATACTGTTTATCAACGAAAAGCTTTGAATAAAAAGTAATAAATATTCTTGTACTTGAATAACCTATCTTGTTTTAGATTATTAAACAAGAAAACATATTATATATATATATATATATATATATATATACATATATACATATATTGCAAATTGCAACTTAGGAATGAAAAGAAAACTTTACGACATCAAAATTGTGTACTGGTTACCAAAATAAGCTGAAAATGTATATTTACTGTAAATTTTGTATAGGAAACTAAAGTCCTTTGTATACATTATGACAATGTAAAAGTACATTTTATTTTACATATAAAGTTTCAAATACCCGCTGGTACTGAATCGGAATTGGCCTACTTTCCATTGGTAATATTAGACCTCTTCCTGAAAGATCTCATTATAACAAACGAGGTTTAAAGTAAGTCGCTTCCCTTGAATACATCCCCTTAACCCCATCGATTTATCGGATTTTATGGTAAACTCGCAGACTTTTAATGTGTCTAGAAGCAATAAAGAACAAACTCTATTTATTTTCGTATCTTGCAACTAGTCAATTACCTTCATTTCACTAGGAATAGTTATGTTTATAAAGCAAAGTTTGACACGTTGGCATTTACATTAATTTTTAGCTTCTTCTTCTTAGTAAAACATCTTAAAATTGTAAACGTTTTCTAATTGTAAACATTAAATATGAAATATACACACTTATAATTTAGTTTAACTGTACTCATACAAACTCAAACTCATACAAACTGTGTTTAGTTAACTCATATTATGCAAATGTTTTATTCAAGACATCACACACACATTTCCAGGTATTCAAATTTGAAGTATGAAGTTATAATTAAGTTTGAAACCGTTAAAAATATTTTAAGTTCGTTTATATTATTCAAATCGCTTGGTAAATGTTCAAAAATTTATAAACTATTCAAATCAACTAAAGTTTTTTACAATTAGTACGATAACCGTTATAACCGTTACAAAATATTACGATTTATAACCGAATCCATGAAAGCAATATAATGCATCTGTCGAAGTTGCAAAACTGTTTGACCTTATTTTTAAATTTTTGTCTATTAGCTCACACTCTTCTGATATGTCTTGTACAAATTTTTAATCTTTAATAAAATACGTTTTTTATTTTTCTAATACAATTCAAATACATTTTTTTAAACCTATAGTGGATGACAATTGATGTTTACATAGTTTTTTCAAATGTTTCATCAATTAAATTTAAAATATAGTTTCATAAATTATAAAAATGTGAGGGGTCAAGGCCGGATTCGAAATGAGTATCTTCATGTTCAAAGTCTAGCGCTTTGACACTGACCCAAAATTTCAATAGCAAGAAGTATATTCCTCAAAAAAGTATTTGAATATTTCTTTTGTTCCCATCTGATTGTGGTCGAAACCTCGACTGTACAACCTTTAATTGTTGCCATGGTTACCACACAATATCATAAATAATGCTCAAGGATTAAAAATTAATGAAAAGAATAAAATAAACAATGTGGACTAACAGTATCGAACCTCGCTTCACAAATGGACAATGCTAAAGGAAAGCGAAAAGAAACTACAACACGGTGTAAACGACGA
Organism: Prosapia bicincta; assembly: GCA_036971475.1. NCBI lineage: Eukaryota > Metazoa > Arthropoda > Insecta > Hemiptera > Cercopidae > Prosapia > Prosapia bicincta. Next base: position 4,073,305 of record JBAIZL010000004.1, on the reverse strand, counting down.
AAGAAAGAAAGCTCAACTTATAAATAGTAAAATATACAAATAATAGTCCAAAGTAATAGTCCAACACCTATATAGAAAGGAAAATAGTCATAGATAGAACGTAAAATGGAAAATTGCAAGGAAATTCTCTTTCTATTTTTCTAATTATTGTTGTTATTCTGACAAATGTATATACATATTTACATTAAATATAATTATAAAATAAAAAGAAACTAAAATAAAATATTTCTTTGTTGATTTAAGGGAGAATTGACTTTTTTAATTTATATTACTTTTTTTATTTAATTATTTACTTTATTAGTAAAGTGCTCTCAAGGTCGCAAGGGTTGGGTTTACTCCAACGTAGGACCGAGTCCCGAGTCTGAAGGTCAGACCCTTAGGTAAGGCAGCCGATAGTGTATGCCTATGCAGACCTAGTGCAGACTTAAAGGTCAAATTGGACTACCTGGACCGAACTAATCAGACGGGGTATTGAGGTACGGAAACTTAGCTGTTACATTCTATTAGTACCGAGTTCTTTGGAAAAGGGTCGAACCGTAGTCTCTGGTTCCAGTTCGTCTCGTACCAGGGAGGGCTGGCAACCAGTCTAGACTTTCACACTGGTACTAAGCCGCCCTCCGTCACGAACCTGATGTTGTTCTTTAAAGCGGTCGAAACGGTAGTGTCTGGTTGCAGTTCATGTCGTACCGGGACGGGCTGGCCGCCAGTCTAGGCCCCACAATAAGGTCGCAAGATTTTCATACTAGTAAAGAGCCCACCCCCATCACGGACCTGACGCTAGACACCCGGTCGTCAGTCACGAGTTGTTCTGGAAAAGGGTCAAATCGTAGTGTCTAGTTCCAGCTCGTCTCGTACCAGGGCGGGCAGGCTGCCATTCTAGACCTTAAAATATGGTCGTAAGACATTTATACTGATACTAAGCCCCCGGTCTCGGACCTGACGCTAGACACCCGGGCGGTAGTCACGAGTTGTTTTGGAAAGCGGTCGAGACCGTAGTGTTTGGTTCCAGTTCGTCTCGTACCAGGGAGGGCAGGCTGCCATTCTAGGCCTTAGAATATGGTCGCAAGACTTATACTGATACTAAGCCCCCGGTCTCGGACCTGACGCTAGACACCCGGGCGGTAGTCACGAGTTGTTTTGGAAAGCGGTCGAGACCGTAGTGTTTGGTTCCAGTTCGTCTCGTACCAGGGAGGGCAGGCTTCCATTCTAGGCCTTAGAATATGGTCGCAAGACTTATACTGATACTAAGCCCCCGGTCTCGGACCTGACGCTAGACACCCGGGCGGTAGTCACGAGTTGTTTTGGAAAGCGGTCGAGACCGTAGTGTCTGGTTGCAGTTCGTCTCGTACCAGGGAGGGCAGGCTGCCATTCTAGGCCTTAGAATATGGTCGCAAGACTTATACTGATACTAAGCCCCCGGTCTCGGACCTGACGCTAGACACCCGGGCGGTAGTCACGAGTTGTTTTGGAAAGCGGTCGAGACCGTAGTGTCTGGTTGCAGTTCGTCTCGTACCAGGGAGGGCAGGCTGCCATTCTAGGCCTTAGAATATGGTCGCAAGACTTTCATAATGGAACTAAGCCCCCGGTTCGGACCTCACGCTAGACACCCAAGTGGTAGTTACAGGGTTAAGGTTGGATTCGTAGAGGTTGAGATTGGGTGATTATTTCACATAAAGATTTACAAAGGGGGGAAAACAGACACTCCTTGTCATCATTCTGCTTTTTCACCATTTTTCTTCCTATTAGACTTTTCCCCAATCCGCTCTGCCGAATGTACGAGTATTAATAAAGTTTGTTTGCTGAAAGATGTACCTGTTAGATGTGAGTTTTGCAGTTCAGTAAATGAACTCTTTAGTATCTACAAAAACTGAACCAATATTTATACACACCTATATCATAGTTCTGTTAGAATTATGTTTAAATAGTTTTGAATTTTAACTGAAAACCTATTACAAATATATGTTCTCAATTAACATGAACTTTGTGATTACACTGCACACTATATACTTACCAAATTGTAAGAAAATAAATTATTTTAATATTTTAAGTTAGGCTAAATCTAACACCGTAATGTGCGTGAATTTACAGCAATACATTTGAATCTTAAAAAAGAGACTATTCTTAATATTATATCTCAGATGGAATAGCATTTAATATTCAAAGCATTTTAAAGATCCTGTTATTTTACATGGCTTATGATAAAATAACAAAATTGACAATAAAAATCACTAATACTTTTACTAATAAAATTATTGTTAATTTAAAGCATAAATATGTTATTTGTTATATTCTGAAGTATTTTCATTCTCAAGATATCATTTCTAGAACAAAGGAGTCCGAAAGAACTTACTATTCTCGTAAAAATAATTTTACAACCACGATTCCGGATATTTACCATTTTACAAGGCTGTAGGTTTTATTCAAAGCAGAAAAACTTTTTTAATATGTGATATTGTTGAATATTAATACGCTGCGTGCATGGTATGTCTCCTCTTGTTATAAGTTGCCATTTTACTTTACTTTATAAAATTTATTTTAAAGCAGAAGAAAATATTTTTTTAGTATCGAAGACAATTAAAATTATGGAAGTTATTTTTTAAATAACTATAAAAATCAAATTTGGTGTTATGTTTAATTTAGATAAATAAAACCTCAATACCACAAATAACTTTTGCATTTATTTATTACCTTATGTACATTTCAATTGCACAGCAATCGTCCACAAAAGTGATTTACAAAAATAACTACGTAGTTGTAGTAGTTTGTTTTGTAAATCGCCTCTGAGGATGATTGCTGTGCAATTGAAATGTACATAAAGTAATAAATCAATCAAACTCTTAGTAGTGTATTAAATAAATAAAAAATTACTCCCTTCTCTAGAATCTTGTACATTTTAATCAGTGGTTTCTGGTGAAATGAATTTAAAAAGCTGACAATTAAATAAAACATTTTAAATATTATAAAATTGTAGAAAATATTATTAATACTTATACTTCTAGTATACATTCGGTTACACATTTGAGTACACATCTGGAGACACATGAGGGTACCCATGTTGGTACACATCTGGAGGCACATGTGAGTACACCTCTGGAGACACATGTTGGTACACATCTGGAGGCACATGTGACTACACATCTGGAGACACATGAGGGTACCCATGTTGGTACACATCTGGAGGCACATGTGAGTACACATCTAGAAACACATATGGGTAACCATGTTGCTACACATCTGGAGGCACATGTGGGTACACATGTGAGTACACATCTAGAAACAAATGTGAGTACCCATGTGGGTACACATGTGGAGGCACATTGGGTACACTTGTGAATACACATTTAGACACACATCTGGGTACCCATGTTGGTACATATCTGGAGACACATGTGAGTACACATCTGGAGACACATGTGGGTACACGTATGGGTACACATCGAGAGACATTTGTGGGTACACATCTGGAGACACATGTGGGTACACGTATGGGTACACATCGAGAGACATTTGTGGGTACACATCTACAGACACATGTGAGTACACACGTGGTTACACAAGGTAAATGTTAGTCAATAAGGGGCAATGTATTCAAATTGCATCGCTCTTTAATAAATTAGACAGAAGCACTCGAGGTTAATGGAGATCTAATTGCGGGCGTGGGTCTAACTGAATAAGGAGAGAAGTTGCTCTGTCCAACTTGATTCCATTAGGCAACGTGTGTAACTTCTGACGATTTATTGAGCTTTTCTAGAATTTCGATGCACAAACATCGTATATAACCTGTATATCTAATAAAACACTTTTCGCGCAATATATCATTGATGTATCAATAATAGACATAAATGTGCGAATATTATACCTCATTTTTTAAAAAAGGTAATTTAAATGTCATTAAATTTTAGATGCAAATAATGTAATTTTACAAGTATATGTCATATTCATTTAATCTACTTTACACTATAGAAGTAAACCCCGGCCCCTAAAAGAAGTATATCAGCATGCCATACTTGGCCCCGATCATACTCTTCTCACGCTCTTCTGTATACTTCATTTACACCCCAATTTGTTTGATGTACTTCGATAAATAACTAATTATATTTTCTTGTATTCATTTCGACAATGGTTGAACATAGTTTGTATTTAATTCGAGTTATAAAATGATTAGTGTCTGTAAAATCTTACCTTGACAGTCACACTTAGGTCTGTGTTATAAAAAAAATGTTTCACTTCTTCACTAAAAATAAATATAGTTTTGACAATTAAATGATTTATTATTCACTTTTAGTTTTAACACAAACTAACATGTACAAGTTGACGTAAACAGACAATCAGTTTTATCTATCTGTATTTTTGTTTTATTGCCACAAATTTATGGAAGCTTATAATTGAAACCTCCGAACTTAAATTGTTTTGTCGTTTGAGTATAACATAACAAACTAAATCCACCTCCCTTGTCACAAAGTTCGTGATTTACAACACACAAAGTACATCACGTGACCTAATGTAATATCTCGTAACGTGAAATGTAAACGGGAAGATACGCCGGGAAAACCCTGTGACATATGTTACATAAACTACCGAGGGGTGACATAAACAGATATACTCCCGTGGGTAGCGTTTGTATTAGTTACATGTCCGACGTACCATATGTTTCTTGCAAGACATTTGTGCACTTAATGGAATGCTTGTTGGGATTTTAATGCTACAAATATCCAACCATAGCTTTATACTTTTTTGTTATCTCTCTCTCTCTCTCTCTCTATATATATATATATATATATATATATATATATCGCAATATGTATTCTTCTGTATTAATAAAGAACATAAGTCAAAATACAAATACAAGAATTATAATTGAATTTACTATTCAAACCTTTTCGTTGGCTAACAGTAAAAACATCATCAGGAATATTAAACAATTAAAATTAACATATGTGCAAATTAGATCAAATAAATAGCTATGCCAAATCAATTACAATGTTGTTAAAAATTTTTTATTTCTATTTTGCTGCCCTAACATTACAAACACTGAATATATTATCAAATTTAGATTTTACTTGTATTTGTTCATTTATCAACTCATTATTAGTATTATATTTATGTATTTCTAAAGCTTCTGAATATATATAGGTATATAGGGTCTATATATATATATATATGTATATATATGTATATATGTATAAATATATATATATACATATATATATATATATATATATATATATATATATATATATATATATATATATTTAATAAATTAAAAATATTTCAAAAACAAGAATACTTTTAATGAATATATTTATTCATTAAATGAATAAATTTATTCCTTTTAATAAATGAGGAATTTATGCCTTTTAATGAAGGAATAAATATATTCATTAAAAGTATTCTTGTTTTTGAAATATTTTTAATTTATTAACTATACATACAAGAAAACATATCACCATATTTAATATATATTCGTATATATATATATATATATATATATATATATATATATATATATATATATATATATATATATATATCACAATATGTATTCTTGTGTATTAATAAAGAACTAAGTCAAAATACAAACACAAGAATTATAATTGAATTTACAATTGAATTGTAAATTCAATTATAATTCTTGTATTTGTATTTTGACTTAGTTATTTAAATATATATATATAAAATATATGTATACATATTTATCTTTTTCATATTTTCAACTGTTAGGCCTAATAAAATATTTTCTATTCATCCACTCAAGTTTAAATACATTTTTTTAAGCTTGTTGTGGATGACAATTGATCTTAATACAGTTTTTATAACTAATTAAATTTAATAACAAACTAATTTTAGTTTTATATGAGAAAGAAAGATTTCACATATGTGGCAAGGTATGCAATATAGTTATTTCGTCCTATTTGGCTTAAAATAAGTTAACATATAATTCCATAAGACAGCTGGTTATGTTGTAGGTTATGTGGTAAGTTAATTATTTTAAGGCGTACCGGTAGGTTATATTGCTTTATTTTAATTGGACTTGTTTAGTAAAAATGTAACTTAAATGAATTTTTCTTTATTTACCTAACTAGAAATTTACTTTAAAAAATGTGTGTTAATATTACTTATTTTTTATGTCAAGTTTAATTGGTTTCATTTCTGCAACTATTATAGCTGCAACTTTATATTTAAACATATAAAAACGTTTGTTGTGAAAATAACTTGGAATATTTCAGCCAGTTAGTACCTAAAAAACATTAATTCTTTTATAAATTCTGCCAAATTCTAGTAACAATCACTTTGTGAAATCAATTGTGTAGCTGAATACAGTGTGCATTGCGGATCTCTGGAGCTCTGTCATGTCCCATTTGCAATTAAATGCAATTCCCTTATTGGGTAACCGCGACTGTGTAATCTATTGATCCTCTGGAAATTCGCTCACTACCTCTGCTAAGTGAAAACAATTTTTGCTGTCATCAATAAAACATCATAAGGACCAAATTTGTACTTTAAAACATTGTAGTTACAAAAACAAAATTATTAAAAGATATTTTCAGAATATAAAATGTTTCCATGATCCCAAGCAGAGTTTATTAAGCTGTTTTTTCTAAAAATTATTAGAGCTTAATTATATTTATCATCTTACATAATAAAAAAAACTATTTATTAAAATATTAAAACTTTCAAATTAATTCATTTTTATTACTATTATTTTAGTAAAGAAATATTCCAATAATTTTAGTGTTCCACTTATATAAAGTAGTAATTAGTGCTAAGAGTAATACACAACACAAGTTATATGTTCAAGTGTTTTTAGTTAACACTTGCAGCTCAGTTGAAGATGTAATCAATTAATATTATAATAAAAATATATTATAAGAGTTATGAATAACACAACACAGAAATAAACTTACAAAAATGGCAATATTATAAGAATATTAAAATACAACTTGTAGATAATTTAAGTATGTTGTGATTTCAAGCATTCTCGCAGAAATATTCCTACAACACATAGAACAGAATGAAATCATAAATTACAACAAACACGCAGATAAGATACTATATTGGCACAGATATATAGACGACGTAACATTATAATACTATACCAAGGAAACATAAGACAATGCCAAAGACTCCAAACACATATAAACAAAATACACATAAATATCCAATTCACTGCAGAATTTGAAAACAACAAAACATTGAATTTCTTAGACATCACCATAACAAAACATCAACACAAACATGAATTCAACATATACCGCAAGCCAACCATGATAGACACACTGATACAAGACACATCGAACCACCCAATACAACATAAACATGGAGCATTCAAACATTTACTACACAGACTAAACAAGATACCTATGTCCACAACTAACTACACAGGGGAACTAAGCACAATCAAATATTTAGCTCACAAAAACAGATATGACAATTATTTAATAGACAAACTACACAGAAAAATACTCAACAAGAACAGTAACAACAACACAACAACAAAAACACGAACACAAATAAATTCATCACCCTCACATACATAAATAAACTTACAAGTAAAATAGCACACCAATTTAAAAAAGCAGGATACAATGTAGCTTACAGAACAACAAATAAAATCGAAACCGCTATCAGACACAGCATTAATAACAATACCAACAAATACAATAACCCAGGAATATACAAATTACAATGCAACAACTGGAATAAGTTCTATATTGAACAAACAGTCAGAACTTTTGCCGAAAGATATAAAGAACACAAAAGAGCACTGCACACTACTATTGAATCCACCTTCGCAAATCATCTCATGGACAATAAACACTCATGCAATAGTATGGAAATAACATGAGCATCCTCCACACATGCAACAAAGGTCATAAATTAAACACACTAGAACAATATGAAATATACAGACATCGCAACATACATAAAAATGACATCCTAAATGAACAAACACGACACAGATCACACATACTCTTCAATCACATCACTTCTAACTTTCAAAAATTGGTGCTATAGAAGCACAACTGCAGCAATCCTAGCAGCAAACATACGAGGCTGCAGAAGTCGACAGACAAAAACGTTTCCTCCAAGTGTGAATTAACAATTTAACAACTTTTAGTTAACAAAAAGTCTGGTAGCAAGTAATATCAAAGTGTAATAAGTAATTAACAACCTGCTCATCATGAACAGCAACAAGATTTCAACCTTTAATACTGTTAAAATATTTGTAATCAGCTGTTTTTTATATAATAGTACAGCTTTTTCTTAGCTGAAACATATGAAAATCATACTCAGATGTTTTTCATTGCAATGTATTTCTTACGGAGATTATAGTAATTTTAAGTTACTCAAAACCTTATAATTGTTGAGAAAATTAAATTTGTTAACATTTGAGAAAAACCTATATTTTCCCCCGCTCCTTCGTGGCAATACTTTTAATTTGAGCCATCTCCATAACACCTTCCAAGCTCCCACAATTTTTCTCTCAATATTCGACTTATATATGAAATTATTTATATAGATAATTTGGAGCTTTTGTGTTGTACATCTTGAGGTTTGTTTTAAATGTTTTTTTCATACCTATTGACATAAAATCATTACATACTGTTATTTTTCAGAAGATGGGTTTTGCATTAGTTTCGTTTTTAATCCACCTGTCATATGATTTATAGGATTTTTATCTTATTTAATGCTATTTCATGCTATTTTCTGGTTAAGCCTGCTTTTGTAAGAGATGTGAATGTGGCAATGCCAAAGACAATACTTACAAAGTAGCAAACCAGTTAACTATCAATAATTTTCCAATTTTATTTTGACCATAGTTTCTTAGTTGTTTGTTGTGTTTCATTAGAAGGAAAATGCCTATTTAAATTAAACTTTTCCTTATTCACTCAACTTATTGGTTTTCCAGTAAAAGTTTTTCAATTGCAAATTTATTTTTCCTTTAGTATTTTTTGTTAGCCCTAAAAATTCTACACTAATATATTATATATAATGCACATTTATATGTAATGTATTCTAACATTAAACATTATAGATATGTGTGTGTGTGTGTGTGTGTGTGTGTGTTTGTGCGTGTGTGTGTGTGTGTGTTGTGTGCACTTGTAAATGTGTATGTGTGATGTAAATTAATAATTTTTAAGGCATATCATCTACAAACCAAATTAAAATTTATTATTATTACATTTGTATAACCATAATTATGAAACAACAGTGTTGCTTCATTAATTTGAAGATTATTAAAAATGATGTAGTAGTTTTAAAAACATCCCAATAACATAAGATGAAGGTAACATTATTTAATTCTGTACAGCAAATTTGAAATGTAATTTCTTGCTCATTCTAAACAGGATTTGGTGAGATTTTAGACTACAGGTAGCAAGATGGAGTAATATGAAATGCATTTGCCTTTGCCTGGAGCAGGGAATATTGCCAAGTATATGCACATTTAGGAACAAGGCACAGGTTTATAAACCCATCGAAAAGAAAGGGATAGGTTACAGGAATGGTGTGAGAGCGAAAAGCCATTGGCGTGCCAAGAGGTGGTGGAGGTTCTGGTCCGCCACAGGCCCCATGTTGGACATAACTGGTTGGTGTAACTTTTTTTTACTAATAAAAAAATTAAGTAATTACTCCTTGAAAAAAATCTTCGTTGGTAATTTTTAATTTAGCAAAATACAATATCTCCCTTTTAGAATCTCCCTTTTTTCGAAAAACAATGGTTTAGACGTGACGTATGTATGTACAAACAGCAATACTATAATATATGATGTAATAATTACCTAATTCTAATTATTTGTATTTTTAAAGGTGGTTTTTTGGATTAAGTGTTAATAATATTTTCATAGGGAGTAATAGACCCAATATATTTATTGACTCAGGCCTCATTTTTCAAGACACGCCACTAGGAAAAGCTCTTTAAATGTGGCGTAGCTGCTGTAGTACTCTAATAAAAATATGTTTAAAATATTTGAAATACATAGTAAAGTATAAAATATGGTGTGAGATTGTTATTAAAATTAATAGTAACAACTGGCTAGGAATAGTGAAATTGAATGATCCTTTTAAAACACACACAAAAGTATACCAGCCAGGAAACTGGCACACTTGGATCTGTACAAGATTTCAAAAAATATACTGATTAATAAATTGACTAAACAAATTCAATTTAACTTGATTTCTTAAAGTGTTATACTCACTTAAAAACGTTTTACTTCTAAAACTGGAATTAAAATGTTGCAACAAATTGGTATATATTTAATTTATTATAGAAAGATTTATTAAAATAGAATATATCATTTTCATTATTAAAAACATAATATTATTTATTAACACTCAAAGTAATAACTTAAAATACAAAAGTAACATAAAATACAAGTTATAAAAACTTTTGAATATTTAATCGGGAATTCAAGAAATCCTAACTAATCCATGAGGAAATATTCAAATAGTGTCCCGAAGTTGTTACTATCTAACATCAAAATCCTGTTTCAAACTTTCAGTTATAGCTGATAATTTGAGAAGTTTGGGATGTAATCAGCTGAATTCATCTAGCTAAGTGCAAGAATATTTAGTACCTCCTGCTGTATTTGTCCTCACAATATCGACAATTTTGTTTTCAAATACTATGATGAACGAAATAAAAATTAATTGTACCTTAAGATTGTATGTTAATTTCAGTAATATGATATAAACTCTTGCAAAATTATTAAAAGGTTACAATACAACCAAATAACTTAGTCTGTCGTTACTGTCCAATTTTATCACTACAAAACATGATCGTTGAGAAAATAGAACATTCAAAAAAAATTTTAACAGCTTATATAATTTACGTGTAATCAACCATGAGGGTGTAATACTGTGTTTGCTCATTAGTGTTAAAACACACCAAAAAGGGGTCACATCATTTTATACTATACGAGTTGTCCATGAATTACTCCACCAAACTTCACCAGATATACCAAATTTCACTGTTTAGTATCGACTGTTTGAAGGGACCACTTTATATTCAGATGTTTCTATTACTAATAGCTTATGTTACTTTTTGTATTTTAAATTATAAATTTAAATGTTATTAATCATTATTATTTTATTAATGAAAATATTAATATCTATTTTAATAAATAATACTAAAACGAATTAAATATATTGATAGTTTTATTCCAATTTTTGAAGGACCGGTAAAACTTCTTTAAATGCTGACACTGGTGACAGGCCAGACGTCATTAAGTGATTAACATTTTTATGGATATTTTCTGTTGCCCTTAGAATGGTCTGCTTCCTTCTTGATTTGCAACTTGGATATACAAAGTATCCCCCTCTTTAACCCCTTCTATCCCAGGAAAATTCCGCTACCTTCACTCGTCCTCACTTATGCAGCTTCTGTCTGGGGGGCCACTTAATCCTAAGACCACCTCGTCATCAGTTATGCAGCTTCTGTCTGAGGGGCACTCAATCCTAAGACATCTCAGAAAAACCTCAAATCCCTTCAGCCTTTATGAATGTCTATCTCAAACTCTCTGGTTCCTCTCCAAATGTAACCATCCACCAATCCTTACAATCAGGGCCGTAGTCAGGGCGGTTTTCTCTGATATTTTTTTCGGGGCCCGGCCCTAGATGATTTTTTTAGGAGGCCCGCGCATGCGCCTTCAAACACTGACTGCTGCGCTGCTGTCTCTGTGGCAGCGGGGCTGGGGTGACGTAATGTCTGGCCGGCCGTCGTCGCTATGACAACTGTCTAAATGCCAAACATTGATTGGTTGCGCTAGTGCCTCCTATCCAACACTAAAATATCCCAGCCTTCATTGGCTATATCGTTTGAGCCTGTCAGTTTCCTTTATTTCGTGTCTCTCTTTCCACTTATTTATAGTCTATAGCGGCCAGTGGGCGAGTAGCCGAGCACATTTGTAGCATGTGATGTGATGCAGTAATTTTTTAATTATTGTAATAGTAGTGCGGTTTTCGGAGTGATTGAGTTGTGGTTGTGTAATTGTTAAATCTTTTATTGTTTGTGGTCGGCTCGGCAGTTCGCACTTCAGAACAAAACACCACACAATGAGTACTTACAAGCACAAATCTGGATTTCAGAAAAGAAAAGAAAAAGAAGTACGCGAGATAGGGGCTGCCAAAAGGCAAATATCTCTGAACAAGTATATAAAAACTTCCAGTAATAGTGATATTGCTATTAGTGCGGCAACAGGGCACACGAAAAATTTACCATCAGTGCAACCTGAACGTCAGGAGGTTACAAATGTTTCTGGAACAGAAACCACTATTGTCACTTCCGAACCTAACCTAACTTTGTCCTTATCTGAGTCTCAGGAACGGCCTGCGCCCAAGCCTCTAGGCCTACTACTTCCGACTTTACACTCTGACAATACAAGTGATACAGGAGGCGGAAGCGGGAGCCCTTCCCTTTACAATGCCACATCGACGTCGCTTAGCATGGGCAGATATTTTGACGTCGGGTCACCAAACTTTAGTATTGAAATTGACATTAAGAAATCGCACGAAAAACTTCCTGCAACTTTTCCATTGAACTCTAAGGGGGTTTCAATGCCTACCACAATTTTCACAAAAAAACTGGGGAATGGAGAATATGTCGAAAGAGACTGGTTAGTGTGGAGTAGTGCTAAGGCAGATTTATTTTGTCTGCCATGTAAAATTTTCAGTCCACATAAGGTTTCATGTCTGGCATCAGACGAGGGATGGCCTGCATCTCAAAATTGGAGTAAGCTGTATGCAAGAGTTCCTGAACATGAAAAAAGTGAACTTCACAAGTCTTGTTATGTGCAATGGAAAATGGAACAAGTAAAGCACCTAAAAGATAAATCTTTGAGTGATCTTCTTGATAAAAATATACAACATGAGCAACAAGTGTGGCGCGGCCTCCTTCGGCGTCTTCTTGACGTAACATTATTTCTTGCAGAGAGAGGGTTAGCTTTCAGAGGTGATAGCAACAAAATTGGTGATTGTAAAACGGAAACTTCCTAGGCATCCTTGAGTTATTAGCGAAATATGATCCTCTTCTTAGTGAACATTTACAAAAGGTGCAGCATTCTCAAGAGACTGGGAAGAAACTTCAAGTCTCTTACTTGTCACCGGACATTCAAAATGAGTTTATTGATATATGTGGATCCATTGTGCGGCAGTATATTTTGAAGGAACGTGAGGAGGCTAAATACTTTTTGTTGATAGTTGACGCCACACCAGACTCAGCTCACATTGAACAAACTGCGTTTTTGATCCGATATGTTCATCGTTCCGGTTCCAGGGCCTACGAACAATGTGAAAATGTAAAACCAGAAGACGAAACACGATCAAACGAACATTACGATATCCATGAACGTTTGTTGGCTATTGTAGATTGTTCAAAGAAAACTGGAGAAGCGATCTACGATCTGATTAAAACTGTTCTTTCAGACTTCAACATACCTTTATCTGATTGTAGGGGTCAAGGTTATGATAATGGAAGTAACATGAAAGGGGCTTATAAGGGCGTGCAAGCAAGAATGCTAAATGACAACAAACTTGCTGTATATAGTGCATGTGCGTGTCATTCACTTAATCTTTGTGGAGAACAGGCTGCAGCGAGTTGCCGTGAAGCAGACACATTTTTTTGGAGTAGTGCAAAAGCTTTATAATCAGTTCAGCTCAAGTCCTCAAAGATGGGAAATTCTCCAGGAAAAAGTTGGGTGTTCTTTACATTCAACGTCACAAACTCGTTGGTCTGCAAGAATCGACAGTGTAAAACCAATAGCTGCACATCTACCAAGTTTGGTGGAAGCATTAGATGAAGTTCTACTCCTCAATTTGTCAGCAGATTGTCGAAGGACTTAAAACATACATGAGATTGTTTGACTGTTTGTTGTTGGCATCCATATGGTTTAAAGTGTTAAAAACTATTGACTTAGTGAATAAAGTAATTCAAGCTCGCGGGGCGACCATTGATACAGCGAGTGAGAACCTAAAGAATCTGGTGTGTGAACTTCAAAGCCTACGAAATGAAGACTGGGAAAAGATATGGAGTGAAGTTACAATTGTAGCTGAAAATATTGGCTGGCCCGGACAGTTAACCGAACAATCCAAGAGGATGAAAAAGCACAAAAGGATGATTGATGAAGACGACAATGACACGGAAGAAACACCAGAGGCTCCAGAGTTGTTTAAGAGAAACGTTTTCTACGTTATTCTGGATGAAGTCATTGCAGGCTTGAATGAGAGGTTCCTATCACTTAATGAAATTCTACATTTTTTCTCATTTCTTTGGGAGTTCAGGAGTATGCCAGAAGAAGAGATCAAATCAAAATCGAATGACTTGGTTTTAAGATATGAGAACGATTTGCAAATTGATTTAACAGAAGAAATTAAAAGCCTTAAGTTAGTATATACTACCAACGTCGGGGAAAACACTTTACGTCCCTTAGAACTACTGAACCATCTTCACAAGACTAATCTTTCCAATATGTTCCCAAACTTGTGTATAGCTCTGCGTATTTTTTTGACAGTGCCTGCAACTGTTGCAAGCGCAGAACGATCGTTTTCAACATTAAAAAGAGTGAAGAATGTGCTGCGGTCTGCAATGACACAACAGAGACTGTCAAGTCTTGGAGTTCTGGCTGTGGAGGCTCAACTGGCAAAAACTATAAACATGGATGATGCCATCAATGACTTTGCGGCAGGGAAAGCAAGAAGGAAGGCCCTACATTGGCATTCGTTCAGATGCAACATTCCTGTTTGTTCTGTAAGGTAATGAAAAAATGTTCATGTTTGAGTTTAGGTTGTATTAAATTTTGTGCTTTATTATTATTATTGATCACTTATTCACACTTTACCTACAATATCCATGCAAAAAATAGTATTAACAAATCCGGGAATCACGAAAGAGGGGCCCGAACAAGTTATTTTGTTCGGGGCCCGGCAAAGCTGGCTACGGCCCTGCTTACAATGTACCTACCTCATGAACTTTGCGTATATGCCAGAACCGAAAGATCAACCTACTCTCATCTTAGAGGACTCTGCAACTCGACTGGAACTCCACCTATGTTTAAACTCCGACCAAAGATCCCTCATAATCCTTCTTCTTACTCATACAACTTTCTTCCTATAGCACCTTATGTTAGGTTTAGGTTGAGTCTCTTCTAAATAGTTTTTAAGAAAATCACACTAGGTTTAATCTCTTTTGTAAATAAAAATGCTAATTATCGCATCTTCAGGAATTAGATAATTATTTTCCTGAAGATGCTGGTACTATTTTTATCGGCGAAACCCTTTAAATAAATATATTCATTAAAAGTATTCTTGTTTTTGAAATATTTTTAATTTAATCATTATATATATATATATATATATATATATTCATATATCAGAATAAGAATATTAAGTGGCAAAATGGATAGCGAATTTCCTTGCAATTTTCCATTTTCCTTTCTATGTGTGATATTGGACTATTAGTTATGTTTGTTACCATTTATGAATTTTTTTTGTACCTTACATTGTGTTAGTTTCTTTTCGCTTTCCTTCTGCATTGTCATTTTGTGAAGTAAGGTTCGATATCGTTAATCCTGTTTATTTTTTTTTTCATTTAATTTTAATCCTACAGCATTATTTATGATATTGTGTGGTTACCATGGCAACAGTTTGAGGCTCTACAATGAAGATTTCGATAACAACCATATGGTGGAAAAATAAGACTTCATATACATCTTTCAAAAATATACTTTTAGTTATGGGAAAGTTGGTGCAGTGCCAAAGCACCCTACACTTCGAATACAAAAATACTCAGTTCACATCCAACCTAAGCCCCCAACTTTTTATAATTGAATTATTGAATAAATATTTGAAAAAACTGTACTAACATCAATTGTTATCCAGTATAGGTTATAAAAAAATGTATTAGAGCTTGATTGGATGAATAAAAATGTATTTTATTAACATTTGAAAATTTGTACAAGATATATATTGGGAAAATGTGAGCTAATAAAAATAATTTTTTAAAAAAAGCCAAAAGTCACCACCCAGTCCTTAAAGTTATAAATAAAGTTGTATAAAAACACCTTCTTGCCCTATAGCCAAATTAAAATCCTGTAATTATGCCAGACACCCATCCTCTGATCCAGTCCCATACTAAAATGCCTTACTCGTATCTCCAACCAGTATTACCACTGACAGACATTGGATAACCTCATGTAGTCACCAAACCCTCTTCTTTTCTGAGTGACTTTGGTGACAATAATTTAATGTGTTTTTATCTATAATTAGCTATAGGCTTTTAGCCACAACAGTTCAATTCAAAGAAAAATATTTAATTATTAATAAAGATTTAATAATAATACTAAATCAAAAACTAAAAGTGTATGTAATATGCACAATTGATATCAAATTAAAATTTTACTATAGCTACTAAACCTGGGACATCCTAGACTTACCATGTAAATTGATAAAAGTAGATAAAATGTCAATATAATTTTTCAATTCCTTCTAATTAATAGTTCACACTCTCCATATATATATGATGAATAGTTACTATCTGGAGTACATCCGTTCATTCTGCAGTCCATAAATTCGCAGTTCCGACGTTTCGCTAGAATCTCATCCAGCATTGACGAGGTGAACCCAACAACAGTAGAATAGCGAATGAAGAGAGCAGATAACTCGGCTCCTATATATAGAGAAATGAAGCCACGCCCATTGACGTCAATCCACACACACAGCTGATCCAAACAATTACTCACATTCCTTTGCCTTTGTTCATTTTTCTGCCGATAAAATCTATCGATGACACACTTCCAGACTGAGGGCAAATTCAAAGAAAGTATCATCGCGTTTGTTAAGACTCTCTCACTTCTCTATTTCGAAAGCCTCACGAATAATTCTAGTCCTGTAGTTTTCCACTTGAACAATCTGTCGGCAAGATTGGAAATCAATGGTATGCCCTGTATCACAGTGGTGCCTGTATAGAACCGACGTTTTCTGCTTGTTTTTAAGGCCCAGTTTATGCTCCTCAAGCCTAGCTGAGATATGGCTGTTCGTTTGGCCAATGTACGATTTCTTACAAACTCCACAGGAAACGCTGTAAACACCATGGTTTACCAAGAAGATCTTATCTTTGGCGTTACCAACAACCTTGTCGATGGTGATGTAAGGTTTGTAAACGGAACGTAAACCATGCCTCCTAAAGAGTCTGCCAATCCTATCAGTGGTTCCTTTAATAAAGGGCAGAATTACAGTACCAGCTTTCTCAGTCTCTTTTTCGTCCACATCAACAGGAAGGACACTTTGGCGGTGTAACGCTTTATTAATGGCATATTCCTTATAGCCATTGCTTCTAAGCACCTCTCTCATAGTAATAAGTTCCTGGTCCCTCAAATCGATGTCAGTTAACTTGTGAGACCGAGAGAAGAGCGTGTCAGTGACAGCCTGGATCTGAGATGGGTAGTGATGTGACTCAGCGTTAAGATATCTATTGGCATGAGTCGGTTTTCTGGTATTTATGGACTGCAGAATGAACGGATGTACTCCAGATAGTGATTATTGATCACATTTTTCCATCCGTGAAGGAATATGTATCAGCATATATATATATATATATATATATATATATATATATATATATATATATATATATATATATATATCTTGTACAAATTTTCAGTCGTTAATTAAATAAATTTGTATTTATCCAATCAAGTTTAAATACATTTTTTTTACCTGTAGTGGATGACAAATGATGTTAATAAACTTTTCAAATATTTATTCATTGATTAAAATTGAAAAAAGCTGATGTCTTGGTAGGATTTGAACTGAATGGCTACATGTTTGAAATCCAGCACTTGGCAGTGACCCAACTTTTCATACCTAGAAATCTATTACTTAAAAATATAAACAAAACTATAAAAGAAGGGTTTCTTGCAATAATGAAGTAACACAAGAGATGGATGGAAAGATATTTATAGATCATCATCAGCTTCATAAATTATAAAGAAAGAAAATAAATGGAAACAAACAAAAATAATAGTCTGATACTCATAAATTTTATAGAAAGGGAAATGGAAAATTGCAAGGAATATTTTTTTTTTATTTTGGCACTTGAAATTGTGATTCTATTATAAGTATATACTTGTACTATACAATATTATATTAATTGTAATTATAAAAGTAATTGTAATGAAAATTAACTAAAATTTTTGTTTGCTGACCTCAGTAGGAATTTACTTTTAAAACAATTATATAATTTTATAAAACGTTTGTGTTTATCAAAACAATTATTTTAATTTACCTTTCAGTATATGTGAAATTAATAAATGGAAGAAATCAAAATTAGTGTTTCTTCGTAATGGAAATTCATTTAATAGATTTTCGTTTTTAAATCAGTACTCTAACCCTTGCTTCACACCTTTGTCTGATATTCAAATAATTAATCGTGATTCTCTCTCAAACGGTCTGAAGAGAGTTTACAATGACTTCATTATCCCAATCTCTCCCTTCCCTCCAACAGTAATTAAAACCGTCTCCACAGTTAGGTTTTTGAACCACCTCCAGTAAAACTTCCTTTAATATATTTCTTGCAATTACTTTCTTTTCAGTGAACTGTTAACTATCTTCTTTTAAATATCCCTTTTTTATGAAATTAAATTTTTGTTAATGTTTTTGTTTGTATTAATTATAAAACGTTCCTGGATCTTATAATAAGAAAATAATGTTATATTTGTATTGTTAGTTTTTTAACTTGAGTTACTCGTTTAGACTTCATGCGCTATACTTTAATATATACTGTATTAAAGTGAAGTAAATACTTTCCTATAATAGCTCTTACATTTTGTATTTGATATTTAAATTGTTTGGTTATCTTTAACAGTCTTTCAGTATGACTTTTTCAAAACTCCAGCACTATTTTTTTAAACACCCTGTATCTATTTTTAATTTATTTAAGATTTTCATACCTATATCCTTCACTTTTCCATTAACCTCTGTAAAAAATGATCACTGTAAAAACCTCTGCTTTTTTGACTCTTAGGATTTGTTGAAATTAGGATTTGTAAATTATAAATAATATGAAATTAAAATGAAGCGTTAAAGAATATATAAAGCATGGATTCCCAAACTGGGGAGGGGCGTGAGGCCAAGTCAGAGAGGCGCGAGACCAGCGGGGAAATAATAAGATAAATTA
The DNA here is from genome assembly GCA_036971475.1 of Prosapia bicincta. Lineage (NCBI taxonomy): Eukaryota > Metazoa > Arthropoda > Insecta > Hemiptera > Cercopidae > Prosapia > Prosapia bicincta. Next base: position 4,054,137 of record JBAIZL010000004.1, on the reverse strand, counting down.
AATGTATTTAATATTAGAGGAACAAACTTTATGTTCCTAATGACTTGGATTGTGCCCTTGGTAAAATAGGCTACAACCTCAGATAGGCAAGCTACTGTAAAAAATGCAAGATCATCCATCTCACTAACAGGTTTTTCTCTTACCAGTTGAAATTCACCTTGCAAATTAAAACTTGAAAAGTATGTATAAATAAATAAATTGTTTTCAATATATATAATATTTGATTATTTTTCATATGCACATACCATTTATTTATAGTGTAAGGGGGGCTGTGGGATGATTTCATTTCAAGAGAAGGGGGAATGGTACCAAAATGTTTGGGAGCCCCTGCTATAAAAAATAATTACAACTTGTAATGTATTACTAATTACTTGGAATAATTTACTATGGTTTATTAGTAATAAATAATACACTCAACCCCCAACCCCAAATATTTTGATTTTAGTATTATTTACATTTCAGTTACGTAGCCATCCTTAAAGACATGACAATACATTGTATGACATATAATAAAAATATTTGTGGTTAGAGGTTGTGTGTATTATTTATTATCATGTATTATATTATATTACAAAAATATACATGTGCCTTTAGACCCATATAAGTACAAACTTAAGTAAAAGTGGCTTAACTAAGAGTACATTTGTTATATTAGAGTGGCTGTTTTAGGAAATATCTGAGTTAAGATATAAGTTAAAAATAGAAGACACGGTCAAGTAAAAGACATCTCTTTATATAAGCAACACTTTTGTGGTATTTTAAAGAAAAGTTTTCATTTTTAAGAGCCGGAACATGTCATAATTATTACCTCAAGTTGTATACAGAAACAAGTCTTGCATATTTTTACATATATATAAAAGTATATTTTTACTACTTTATAAAACTAGATCGTTTTAAGAAAATCTGTAAATTTTACACATATTACTTTAATAATATTATTATTAGTTAAAACTCTATAAAAACTTTATTTTCATAAATGTCAGTATTCAAAGGTCTATTAATTTTCCCAATTGTACAAATAGACTTGATTTATTAACCACATGAAATAACAATTAGTTTACATAAAATACTTACAGAGGCATTATTTCAACAAATTACAGCATTATTTTACAAAAATAATTCACAGGAAAAATATAGTATGATAATTTAATATAACCTAACATTATATATATATATATATATATATATATATATATATATATATATATATATATATATATTTATTTATTTATTTATTTAACCCTTCCTTATTATATTTGAAAATAATTTTATAATAAATTTGTATAATAATTGAAAAAATATGCATTATTTTATAACCATTTCATATTAGATTTCTAGTGAAACGCCCAACTCATTTCTGATAGCATCTTCTAAATAAGCAATTGTCAAGCTGTCAGAATGTGGAGCTAAGGGGCTCTCCTTCAAACCTAAAATCAAATTTATAAAATTAGTTTTAAAATATGATCAATCTATTTTTAAAAATAAATTATTCATTCCTAGTTTTTCTAAGGAGAAGGTCCTTAAACTCCCAACTTTTCTACACTTGCCTCTTTTTATAAACTAATTTATCTTAATTTTATGTATCTTCAATTGCTTCGTTTGGCTAACTGTGACTTCCAATGTAGCCTTCAGAAAGATTCTTAAATAATTCCCTTACCAATTGTTACTTCTTCTTCATTATTATTATTATTATTATTATTCCTCTATTTTAACCACCGATTTAACATGTTTCATTCTTCTTCAAATCTAAGATTTTATACCATCAAGGTTTTCTACTTTAGTTTGTCCAAATTTCAGTACCATTCAGTCTTATGCTTTATATTAGCTATTTATTAGTTAATTACTTTTGTTATTTTTCCAGCACTCTATAGAAAATATATGTTTTTATTGTAGACTTTTTATAAACACATCTCTATTTTCACTGCATGATCATTGTTTTTGTTACACTACTTAGACCACAACCTGGGGTAGTCTTGAGCTTTAATTTAACATTTAATGTGACTGTGCTATGCCTAGCACATTTAACCTTTACAAGAGCACTCCCGAATATACTTGATCCCAATTGCTGCGCGATGTCAGAACAAGCACGAGAATAATACTCGGTTTGACATTTCTTTTGTCAGACATAACCAATTATATTCTTTTCTGTCAAATGGCCTTACAACGCTATCTATTGGACAATATTTGAACTTCTTTGATGTTTGTTAAGCCATTTATTGGTAAATAATTGAAGTAACTTTTAATATTTCTGTAATTCTTTTTGATCAATTAACCATCTGGAAATCAGCTGATATTTTATGTTTGTCAAATAAGAAATATTTGTATGTAATCATGCTAAAGTTGTAATTTTTTATTTATAATTGTAAATCAAGCCTAATTCTGATCACATTTTCTATTACTCAGTTTTGTTTATGTTATAACTAAATTATGGCTCTATAGTGTGTTAGTGTGAATATTTAGTACACAGTTAGTTATTAAAGTAGATATTTTTGTGTGTTAGTAAGCCTAAATACTTTACTGTATAGGAGTATAATTGCTGTTTTTTCTATAATGGAAAATGATGAAGATAATGATGTTGAGGAAAATAGTTTTTCAAGTGATGTTGAGACTGATAATAGTTCTAATAGGCACTCTTAACAATAATGTACCACATATTCAGTAAGGAAAAACAGGACCATCAACAATAAAACTAGGTAATTTTGATACTTCAAAATCTGGCCTAAAGCGAGAAATAAATGCAAATCCTATCCTACTGAATTGTAACTGCTTTTTGGAATTGTTTGGTGGAGACTTGATTCAACATATTTGGAGTAAAACTAATTTTTAAAGAACTTTTTTAAAAAAATTATTGAAGAAAAAAATTTAAAAACATATTTTTGATGAATAAATAAGGGTTTTTTTATTTCATTTAAGTTTTATTTATTATATGGAATATAAAAAATTTTATTATCTGAAAATGAGGAAAAAATTAACCAAATAAAAAACTCGCTCCAGGAGTTTTCGCTAGTATTAAAAAACGTGCTACTGAAAAGATTAATAATAGATCAAGCACATTTCAAGAAACCTTTCACAACTACAGTCGAACCTCTGTATAACGAAGTCGATTATCCAGAGAAAAAATTCGTTGTAGAGAGGTATTCGTTATTGACAGGTTGTGTTGTAAAGAATGCTGCCACTCCATCTTACGCATATCGCACTACCTGCGGTAATAAAAGGGATACAGTATAATATCGCGAGCTTAGTTAGTGTAATAGGCCAATGTTAATATAGGATAATGTTTTATAAAGTCTGAATTTATTTGAAATTCAATTTGTTAAAAATGTTTTATTGGTGTTTCTTCATTGTATTACATATCCACATTCAATATTTTTCATAGGGTCTACTCTGTATAGGCTATTATGATAGGTTATCTAATGCTTATGAAAACTTACTGGTAAATAAGTACACTCACCAATTCATTTTCAGGAAGCATGACTTGAACGTAGTGGAATTTAATCGAAGCAAACTCAGTAAGCCGTAATTTAGCAACTGTATTATTTATTAACCGTATTACATTTATTAACACTTTCAACACGGCGGCGATATTGGTGATCTCATCAAACTACTGCCTGTTTTTCCTTAACTTCCAGCTCTGACGGCTGGGAAACGCCATGTGGGTTGCATAGCCTGTCGTATTATCTAATTATCGACCCCGTTGTTTTCATCTCAATAATTTTATTTCTAACATATACATTTTTATTGGTGACATCAGAACAGTGTATTAGACTCTAAAATATTGTTTTATTTATCGGGTCACAATTTAGAAAAAGAAATAGTACAAATGATAAATTACTGTATGACAAATAAGAAAACAATAAAAAAGACAGAGAAAAAAGAAAATTTATATACAAAACTAAAGACCCTACTACTAAAATATATTACATACTAAAATAAGCTTTTCACTCAGAATGTTTGTTTCTTTTTGTGCCAAGTGTTTCGGAGATCGTAATGTAAACGGAGACAAAGATAATACATATGTCACGTCCGAGACTATTTATAGCCGAGATAAGCTGACATTGGTTTACTACAAACTTATGTTGACACAATAGGTTTTCGGGCGTCCAAGCATTTTGTCAATGACTCATATTTACAATAGTCTGTTCCCACCTCCAGTTGGTTTATTAACTCTAACAAGACAGTTATCGTTTATACTTGCGTTAGTTCAGAAAACTTGGTTAATTTTTATGATCGTTGTTTTTACCATATATTCTGCCGCGTTAAATGGTTCAAACTATAAAAAAAACATTAAAATATAAAAGTTAAACCAAATTAAATCTGTTCATAAAACTTCCTGAATCATTGTTTCAGTTGAAGCATCAAAAGTTAACTTGGGATGGTCAGATTTAAAAACAACTCAGGCACAATGTTCTCCAAACTCTTTTAAAGCACTGGCGTAAAAATCAAACCTTTATATAGATATCGACACTAGAGAAGCTTCAATTAGCCTGGGAGTGAGCGTGCCGGTTTGCTCGCCGTATGTAAGGAAATAAACTGGGAGTGCATCTGTAAGAAAACCCAGAGCGTGCCGGAACGCTAGCCATGCTGAACGTGGTAACTGAACCGAACTATAACATGCAGTCAATTGCCGACATGTGTCTCGATTATCATTCTTGGTTTTGTTGACCCTCCTGCTGAAAATAAACAATTTCCTGGAAATGCCATTGTGAGCTGCCTATACAACACTACATTTCTTCGGTTGAAATGGAAAAAAATTCGTTATTGAGAGGTCCGAAATTCGTTACATAGAGGTAAATAAACAGTATAGCTTCTAAAATGTCATGGGACAAGATAAAAATTCGTTATATAGAGGATTTCGTTATCTGGAGGTTCGTTATATAGAGGTTCGACTGTATTTTTTTGCAGTTTTTGTGTTGAACATCTTGAGGCTATAAATTTATAGATAAATTAATATTTAATAAATTACGCTTTTGGTATTGCTTGGGAAAAAACCACTACTTACTGCTGATATTTTTCAGCAGACATGTTTAGCACAGGTCAATCCATTTTACAATGCTGTGCATCACGGAGAACAGTTTTGTCTGTGACTCACAGTATTGAACAATGCACTGACCTAATCCAAAAACGCACCTGCTGAAAAATATCAATAAGTAGTGGTTTCTTGCCTAATAATGACAAAAGTGTATTTTTTTGGTTTTATTCTACATTAATTTTGACAGTTTCTCCTCATAAACATGCAATTTTAATCATTTTACTTGTAAGGGTTATAAATAAAAGGCATGCTTTATTACCCTGATTTGACACTTGGTCTTTCATTGCAAAATAATTTTCAAACCCTTTAGTTATGCAAAAACAGACTAAGCATTTAAATCTATTTCAAAGTCAGTGTTTAGTTTACTCAAGAATACTACAGAATGATGATTTAGAGCATGGGTTCTCAAACTGGGGAGCGTGAAGGCAAGGGGCGAGATTAGTTGGAAAATGTAAGATAAATTCTCATTTATAGTCAAAATTTAAGTACACCATTTATCAAAATTTAAAACTAAATCCACACCTTAGATTTTTTTTTACATAGATAATTTTATTGACCATGATGTTTAGAAAATTTTAATGAAATGTGTGCATTTATAAAATAAATTAAGTAAAAGTTGTGCAAATTTTGTAAACTTGAAATTAAATCAACATAACAGTTTGAAAAAACTTATAATACAAAAGTGTCACAAAACGAATGTTTGCCGTTCAATGTGGCAACAGTGCCACAATGGACAATTTATCATTTTGGATGAAACACTTAGAAGTGTATCAAAGGCAACAAACACTTCAATTATACTTGCCTTTTTCAATCACCCACTTGTGCAAAAAAATATTTTCAGCACTTGTCGCAATAAAAACAAAATATAGGCACGAACTTGATGCTGCTAATGACTTGGGTTGTGTCTTTACTAAAATACAACCTCAAATAGGCATGCTAGTGAAAAATATTCAAGCTTATCCATCTGACTTACAGATTTTACTCTTATCAGTCAAAATTTAACTTATGAATTAAAACTTGAAATGTTATATCATATTTCTTGTGAAAGTATCTATAAATAAATAAATTGTTTTCTATATTTATAATATTTGTTTCTTTTTCATATGCCCATACCATTTATTTAGATAGTAAAGTGGAGGGGGCTTTCATTTCAAGAAGAATGGACATGGTACCAAAAAGTATTTAGAGCTAAAAGTTAGTAATTTAAACCTTCAATAAAACTTAGACGTCAAGTTTTTATACAAAAATATTGATTTATTTGGATAAACTCAGGTTTTCCTTACTTTAATAATACCCTAGGACTAATAGAGTCTAGTTAATTTATAATTAACAATATACAATAATGATACTATTAAATATAATATATAGTAAACATTAACAGTTTTATATTAATAACATTTTAATACAAAATTATACATTTTAATACAATGTTTTCAGTACTACACACTGCTAGCAAATACTTTATGCCAAAATTAAATAATAAAATAATCAATCATGCAATACTTGATGTCTGCATTAATGATTTTTGTAACGCAATTATTAAACAGAAATTGGTTTTCCTTTGGATCATAAATTTTCATGCTTCTCTTAGAAATGGTCTCTAAGATATGGTTTTTTCATTCTTTTCTTATTTGATAAATACATAAATTGATTGTAAATTCATAAATAAAACTAATAATTTGAAAATGGAACATTACCTTGCAAAAGGCAACGCCTAACTTCAGCTGCCTCATAATGAAGTCCTACACTGTTTACAAACTCAAATTTACCTTCCACCGTTGGTAGTGGGAATACTTTTTCCTCTCCTAGTATTACCATTCTTGGAGGAGCCCAGCAGGGTTGTGATATCTGGAAAAATATTTGTTTGTTTTACAAAAAAAAACATCCAGAGGCTAATAACTGAGCCAGTAAACATCTCAGCCAAAGAGAGAAATGTATTGTCACTTCTGCTCATTAATATTTACTTCTATCAGAACCAAGCACAGTAATATTATATTTAGAATGATCACAGCTCTTCTGTAGTCTACAGCTAACAAAAATATTTCTATTTAGCTATCTACCTCTATAGTTCCTTTTGTTCCAATAACATATGATATGTTTGGTAGTTTAACTCTAGAATGCGTAGATATAACAGCTGTGCGGCCTCCAGGATACGTCAGCACACAGCTGACACTTTCATCAACGCCTTCTTCATTTACATGACCTGCCACTTTAAGAGCAGTGGGTTTCTCATTTCCAAATACAAGTACCACAAGTTGCAGTGTATAAACTCCAAGATCGAGAACAGTGCCACCTCCTAGGCTTTTTAATCTTTTCAACAGAAAATAACATAACTCAATAAAAATATTTATTATATTTTACTTTTATTTGGTGAGGGTAATTCAAAACTAAACAAAAATAACACATGGGCATGTGTGTTTTGTTATATATACTAAGTTTTTTAAGTATTTTTTTTCTTGGTGAAAAATCAACTGTGGTTATTATTGCCAATCAAAAACTAACACAAAATGCAATATTTTAAATTAAAAAAAAATTACAAAACAAATAAAACTTGAGCAAAGAAGCAATATACAAAATTAATTATGTAACCATAAATATATAACAATAAGAAAAACATAACAATAAATAACAAAAAAACAACAATAAAAAACAATTTTTAAATTGTTTGTAAAAAACACAAAATATAAAACTATAAATAACAAAATAACAACAACAAACAATATAACAGTAAATAAATATTAACAATATTTAAAACAACAATAGTCAACAATTTAAAGATAAATAAATCTTAATAGCACAATAACAAGAACATAAAATATATTAAATTTAAATAAATAATAAAAAATATACGCAGATAGTAATCAAAAGAACTATAAAAGCATATATTTTAAATATTAATTTTTTTAAAATATGTTCAAGTGGTGCAAGAAAGCGATGACTCGGTCAATGGCTGAGGCATCGTCAATTAGCACCACCTTCAAACTGCCTTTAAAATTAAAAGGGGGATGAATATTAGTTACAATAACACAATCAACTATAATATGTTTTATTGTGAAGATATCACCGAAGTACTGGCAAATTGGTGAAACTTCACGACGCATCAAATATCCATGTATTGCAAAAGAGTGGCCAACGCGGGAACCACCACTTCCTCCCTACGTTTTGAACGATAAGAACGACCTCCAAGGACGGATGGTATCTTTAATTTCCCTAAGCTTATTCTGAATCACGGTATGCCATTCATCATTCCAAGCAGAGATCAATGAATGTTTCGCAAGACACACATAATCAGATGCCATTCCTCATTGAGTAATGAGCACCAAACTTGTAGCATTTTGTGTTTCTGAGTATTCCGCAATGTCCAGGAACCCAACAGAATGTTACCCCTACACCCCCCCCCCCAATTGAAGCTTGTGTACAGCACACAAAATGTCTCCAACTAAAGGGTTAACAGAGAAAACATCCTGAAGAGCACGTTTGGAATCAGAACACAAAAGAAAGTGGGAAGATCAAGATTGAATAACTGTTCAAGCTTTAAAAATGGCAAATTGTTCTGCCGTGAAAACACTACAAGCTGAGGGCAATCCGTACGTGTAGATAAGTCCAGACACATAAAACGCACACCAAACGCCATTGTCCAGTTTAGACCCATCCGTGAAAATAACCTTACTATATTGGTGGGATCTGTAGATTGCCAAAAAATCCTGGTAGTACAACACATTAGGAGTATTGCTTTTGATAAAACTGGACAATTAAAAATCGATGCGTCGTTTTTATTATCCATGGAGGTAGATAGCACATCGATCGTTCAAACGTAGTAGGAAGTTCTAACTCAAGGTTATTAATTAGCCATGACGTCCTAATACCGAACGGAGCGGTCAAACGTTCACGCTCATTATAATATGGTCCGTAGCTGTTATTAAACACTACATTAAATGCCGGATGTTTAGGTTTGCTTCGAAGACCAGATAAGTAAGATATTTGTAAAATCTGACGTCGTCTTGAAAGGGCAGGTTCCCCAGCCTCGACAAGAAGACTAGGCATTGGGCTAGTTCTAAACGCACCAGTAGCAAGTCTAAGTTCAGACTGGTGGACGGCATCCAGAGTTTTCGGTACTGTAAGTTGTGCGGGTGAATAGGCTTGACATGACCGCACGATAAAAGCGAAGCACACAAGTTCTTTCTGCTGCCCAATTTGTACTACTAAGGACTCTTAAACACAAGGATCCGATTTCTTGCTGCATCTCACCTTCAAATCACGAACATGTAGGATCCATGAGAGTCTTTTATCAAATAAAAGATCTAAAAATCTAACACTATCCGTGGTTTGAAGTTGAATCCCATCAAGATAAAGGATCGGCTCCTGGTGTTGCCTACGACGACTAAATGCTGCATATTGGGTCTTCGAAGCAGAGAAAAACCTGTAGCTCTTGACCATTCTGCAATTTGTTGCAAAGATTTTTCCACAGTTGCCATATTACGAGCAGGCACATATATACAAAAGTCATCTACAAAGAGTGAACAGTGTACCGGAGATCATATATTACTCGTGATACTATTTATTGCAACAGCAAATAGCGTGACGCTCAGCACGCTGCCCTAAGGTATCCCATTCTCCTGTTTGATATGTGCCTCCAAGACGAACGCGGTCAGATCTGTTTGATAGAAAGTTAGCGATGAATGCTAGGATATTCCCTTGTATACCCCATGAATTTAAAGTGTTCAGAATTCCTCTTTTTCATGCCATATCGTATCCCTTCTCAAGGTCATAAGAAAACAGCAACGAGTGTTTGACGCAAGAGAAAGGCATCTTGAATAGCGGATTCTAACAAAACCAATTGGTCAACAAATGATCGTCCTTGCATGAAACCACACTGTTTGTTACAAATAAGGTCATTCGCTTCTAGGTAACAGACAAGACGGCGGTTGACCATTTTCTCCAGTAGCTTGCACAAGACGTTTGTTAGAGATATAGGCCTGTAACTACTTGGATTGGTTTTGTCTTTACCTGGCTTTAAAAGTAGAATTACAGTCGATTCTAACCATGGATCAGGGAAAGACCACCTCTCGAATAAACTATTGTATATTAGAAGAAGGACAAGTTTCGCTGATGATGGTAGATGTTTCAAATGGAGTATACAATGGAAACAGGACCTGGTGTAGAATCCTTCGTTGACGCAAGAGCTGAATCCAATTCCCCTATAGAGAAAGGAGTGTTCAAAGGAGAGTCCCCAGACAACCCAAAAGTAAACGGTATTGCTTCTTCCTTCAGTTTATACTTCTGGAATCATCTCTTGTAGGCTGTAGTAGCAGAAAAGCTAGAAAATGATGTACCCAGTACATTCGCGTTATTACCACTGTTTGTGATCAATCTTCCATCCGGTTGCTTTAGCCCAATGGCTGGCAACGGAATGGAAGTGCCACAAACTGATCTTAATTTCCTCCACACTGTGGAATATGGGGTTCTTTGGCTAATTGTGATAATGTACTGGTCCCAAGAGTTCTTCCTACTCAGCCTAAACATCCTCCATGCTTTTGCACGGAATATTTTATATTCCTGAAGGTGGTCATTTGTTGGGTTTCGCTTAAATCTCCTTAGCGCTCTTTGTCGTAAACGGAGGATTTCTGTGCATTCATCGTTCCACCACAGCACAGGTGGGTCAGTGTGGATGCGCAGAGGTTTTCGGAATTCGGTAATTCGAGTAGTGGTCCTATTTGGCTTTTCGCAAAATCCAACGGGAATGTCGAGCAAACAGGGTTGGGAATCACATAAATTGATCTTAATAGGCACATGGTTGCTTCCATACAAATCATCGAGTACCGATCATGTGCATCTAGTAGCTAAATGAGGGCTGCAGATTGATAGGTCAACAGCTGTCCATCCACCAGTAGATGCTGCTAAAAGAGTAGGCGAACCGTCATTTAGCAGACATAAGTCCAGTTCCGTTCTTACACTCTCCACTAGTTTACCTCGAGAGTTGCTAGTTGAAGATCCCCAAGACAAATGGTAGGCATTAAAATCTCCTACCAATAAAAACAGAGTCGGTAACTGGCATATTAAGTTTACTAAGTCACTGTGTTGCAGATTTTCCTGTGGTGGCAAGTAGACACAACACACAGTGATTTTTATATGAGACAGCTGTTTGAACAGCAACAGCTTGTAAAGGAGTTATTAAGTTTAGAGAAACAGCATCGATACAGTCAAGGACTAAGATCGCTACGACACCTCTAGCTCGATCTTCTGTAACGAAGTCTGTTCTAAAAACTGAATACTCCCTTGAATGAAAATTATGCGATTCGTGGAGATGTGTCTCCTATAGACATACAAGCATTGGTTACACATCTTAAACGAGTACTTTAAGATCTTCTATGTGACTTTCTATGGACATAAAAACATTGACGTTCCATTGTATCTCTAACTTGCTAATTAAAGACATTTATCAACTTAGCTTGGATTAATTTGACACCAATTGGTGCTCTCCATTTTTTTTACCTTGGACGTTGACAGACGTTCTAGGCTTAGATTCTTCTAATTCCATATCCATCTTTTCAGGGATGGAATCGGAAGAAGTTTTGGATTTAGGAGGGGTAGTTTTAGCATACCCTCCTTTTAAAATATTTGTTTTTTTGGCAGCTGTTACTACCAGTTCCAATTTGGATTGAACCCTATTTTCATTTTTTCAATTTCTTTTTTGCATTACAACATTTGACACAAAGTCTTATTACCAGACGGCAATTTCTTCTGCATCGAACTATCAGTGTCAGTCAAAGACCTGCTTCTTCCACCAAATCCTCCCGTAGAAGGGGTAGGTAAAGAAAGCAAATCCTGTGAGGTGTTAGCAGGTTGTACCAAAGTCAAAGATGGGCCATTCGTGACTAGCGAAATAAGGCGTGTTACTTGTTCGATAAGCACTTCTATTTTCCGTGTCAAGTATTAATCATATTATTAATAATAACCATATTATTTAAATAATTCATCAAATAAAACTATTGTGGGTCATAACTAATAAACTAGTGATTACATTTCACATGTAGAAACAAAAGAGGATGTTCAATGGCCTAAATAGATCAAATCTGGAACACAGTCATTTAATAAGGCGTATGAATTAAATGAAATATATATATTAAAAACTGTTAACATTATAATTAGATAACTATTTGTAGAAAGACTAAAACCAATTCAAGAGTTGTTGTAAAAGCACTTACAGGAGTAATTTCCTTATTTAAAAGTTTACTGATAGAAAGGACTTGTAGGACAGTAATTCTTGATGTGTTAAAACAAAATTAAAATTGTATGTGTTTCAAAATCAGATGTATTTTATAAATTTCTATGTTTAGTAGAAAAAAGCGTTTGTTGAATTTCTCATAACAGTGTGATTAATACAGACTGGGCATTTTCTTTTAAAAAAGTTTAAATGCAATGTTTTGTGTAATTATTTTTAAATGACTAAATAGTTTTGTTAAAATGTTTGTTGCCTTATTATTAGGAAGAACAAATTATAATTTGTTACAAGGCATTAAAAAAAAAAACATTAGTATATAATTTCTATTACAGAACTATACTACATATGTCTTGTTTTATTCTTACCCCTAAATTATTTTGCTATTACACCTTGTTATTTTGTTATCTGTAGGTGTAATCCATCAACATCAAGGAGTTATTCTTGATTTACACTTTCGCATAAGTAAACTCGTATAATTTTTCAGAAGAACTCACCTTAACCTATCAACTCCAATAATGTTATCACCAAAAGAAGTTTGAACATGCAAGACTTCTCCAAGAGTTCCGGCAGCAAGTTGTTTCCTCAGCTCCTCGTACACGGGAAAACAACGTGTCCACAATGCTTCCATCAGGAAGAGATTCTTCTCTTTGGCAAACTTAACACACACACAAAATATTTTTTGCTTATTACAAATAAACTTTATAAACATCAATCTCTAGATTATTCCCAATTAAAGTTATTCGTGGACTTTCCAAAAACAATTATATTATTAACTGTGCCTGGCAATACATTTATTTTTGTTAACCCTGACAACTTCCATTTGTTCATATCTTATTTCTAGTATTATTGAAAAAATATGACCTAAGAAATGTTATATCTTGTGTAATATAATAGATACTAAAGGTAGTATTTTAAGTATTGGCTCAAATCGTATTTAATTAAAGTTAAATAACATGAATTTTATGAATTTATTGTAACAGATTATGGGCCCAGACACTTCTGATTAAAAAAATGAATAAACTGGAGCTAGGTAAATTGATTAATAAACTGTTATGTTATCTTAATGCTTGCAAAGCCAAGCTGCATCGAGTTTGGGAATAGCATTAGATAAAGTATCCTAATGTAAAACACAATGTTGTCTTTAATAAACCAAAGTTTTTTCTCTCAAACATCATTTATTAAAAACGTATTACTTGGTCACCAATGTAGGCCCGCTGTTCTGAAGTTTTTTTCATTCAAGTTAATATCATCAATCTAATTAACGCACACTTGTATATCATCAATTACTGGTTGTAGATCAACTATGATGTATTACCAACTACTTCAGCTCAAGGCTGTTTATAAATAACTAGATCTCTATAAAAGAAATAATTTCACTACGATGTCTATTCAATATTGTAAATTTTTTAATTAATGAATTATTTTCCTAACCTTAGTTAAGAGAGGTGTTGCAGAAAATGATACAAATAATTAGTTTAATGCCTTCAGACAGAATAACTAACGTTTCAGAAATACAGATGAATGTACTTGAAATCAATTTCAAATGCCAATTTCTGTTAAATATATAATTTGGTCAAATCACAGTCATACTTAAACTTGTACCAAGACCACATGGTGAGTTATATAAAATCTTTGAGTAACCTAAAAACTCTAAGCCTAAAAATAGCTTCTACTTAGTAAGCTTAATACAGAACTGAAATCCAATCTCTGACTATCTGAATTCCTGATTATCCAAATAAATTTCAGATTTTCAAGTATAAAATTTATGAAGGAAACAAACAGTGATTTCCAAAATAATGATTCTGTCTACGTATGCTAATAGCCTTTTCTCCACGTAGCTAGTGTAGGCGCAGTGCAAACATTATTTGCATGCTGAGTCACTGTCTCAGCGCAGTTCTGTATCGTTGACTGTCGCTAGGTAAACAAAATGTCACTTACTTGTTTTGATTTATCAGTAACTGTCTCTTTCACCTCCTACTTTGACACACTCTTTTACATCAGTCTATTGTTTGCTTCATGGTAAAACAAGTAGTCTTATCGTTAACACAAAAACTAAAAACTATGGATCAATCAGATAACAGAGTTTGGGGTAAACAGTTGGCTGAGACGTATAGTTTTGAACCGTCAATGATTTCAGACATTGAAAGGATCAAACCTACACTTTCAAACTTCGTGTCTGGCTTGAAAATTAAGATGAAAGTTCTTCAAGAAAATCAATAAAGACAGAAAAAGCCACAAAACTAGAAGATGCCGTTTTAAAGTCGTTTTTGCAAAGGCAGTCCACAGGAAACCCAATTTCGGGCCTTCATGAAAAAGACAAGGTCATCGATTTTTGTGAAAATTAAAAATCTGCTTCATAGTGTGTACCACGTAACCGAGCACTTCTCCTTGCATATACTACCACTTCTGAAAACATGTTACATATTGAGAATGTTCGATACATCAACAGCTTTTGCATCCAATATGTTTATATATATTTCAAGAATGTTTGTTATTTCATACCAAAGCTAATTTAACTAATATCCAGGAAAGTATTTATACTGACCCTAAACCCCCTCCCCCTCCTATTTATCAAAGCCAAGGGCAAGATTACAAGGCCTGCAATATACCTGTCAGTAACCATGAACCAGAAATATTTGTTTTATATAAAAGCCTTTTTTTGCAAAACTTCAAATTCCAACACTTCTTAGCAGAAATATATTTTTTTAGCTGAACCTATAATTATTTATTATTTACTTCTACAGTTATGCGCTCCAAGTGAGAGAAAAATTAACTCGGCAAATAAATCTAAGCTTCTGTTTTAAATACCAGCCTCTAAGCCTTGCAGAAACCTTAACATAAACTAATAAACATGTTATTCTGTAATTATAGGAAATAGTGAAATTAATTAATGAGGTTGGTAATATAATTGTGCTTTATATTGAATTGTTTCTTTTGAATTTTTTCAATTGAATGGAAATTTTTTAACAATTTAAATTATTAGATTTGCACAAATATAATGTTAAACTTCATATCTTTGCTAATCATCTTAATGCTATACTTGTATATATGTGTATCAATTAATTTATTTAACTTACACAATAACCTTGATCATTAGCAAGAGCAAATCTCAAGTTGATAATGATGATAGCGTTCAAACATTAGAAATTAATGTAATGGAAAGTAATGATGATGCTTCACAAGAAAATATTTAAATATTGGTAATTTCTATGTTAAAATACATATTATAGTAGTACCTTGATTAATACATCCACTTCTTTGTAATTCATGCACAGAGGTTTCTCACACAGCACTGCTTTACCATGTTCAAAAAAGAGTTTTGCATTTGGGAAGTGTTGTGGATTTAGAGATCCTATATACACAACATCTGTAACATAGTCATACTTTGATGTTAGCCTTACTACAATTAACTCAAATACATTCATGTCACGTGTATTTAACTTACTTTACTTATTTAACTTTTCTGTAAACATTATTTACCTACACTAACCATTTCTGTTTAAAATGAGTTGGCTTAAAAGGTTTCAATTGTTCCTTAAAACTGTTGAGAGAGAGAGTCAAGCTCACCCGAGTGAGTGAGACAGCAGAGCGAAATCAGCGGTGACAATCAGTGAGAGTGATCAAACAGACCAGAAATTCTTTTACTCGTCTTTGTTGTTGCGTCATAAATAATAATAATATCTTTATAATCTCAAATCAGCATATTCTTTAATCGTTAAATTCATTTAAAGCAACTTTAAATTTAATACATAAATAAGTTTTTGTTGATAGTTAATTATTTTTCCAATAAATTAACACTGCATGCATATTTTAACAGTTAAAAAAATAAGATTGGAGAAACATTTTGCTAACTTGTTTGTAGCCTTCTGATGGTGCTGTGTTAGTGAAATGTACAATAAAGTTGTTTAAATGATTGTAGCAAGGGTTATTAACTTCGCCGTTGCCTGGTCCCAAGCCCAAGTTGAGAAAGGAGGAGGGTTAGGCATGGGGCCTGCTCCCCCACAATTTAAAAAACTATTTGCAATGAAGCCTCAAAAAGATATAGCCGGACAGGAAACGACACAGGATTATACAAAAAGACATTACACTTGGATTATGGAACATTTTATCATTACACAGAATTGGGGAGCTCCAGCGTCTCCTAGAACAAATTGACCATAGAGGAATTGACATAACTGCAATACAGAAAGTCAGATGGATTGGCAATGGAGTTCTGAAAAAACAGTACCATACTAAAGCTACCATCCGAGTCAACATATATTTGGACTTCGCTGGGCAGGGCATGCGCCCCAGATAGAGGAGAGTGATATATCCAGAAGCCTGTTAGATGGAACTATCTACAAAATGAGAGCAAAGAACGAACACGACTTAGATGGATAGATTGTGTTGCTCAGGATGCCAGAACCCTGCTGAATGTGAGGAACTGGAAATCAGCAACACTGGATCGAGTTACCTGGTGAGGCCTTATTAAAGAGGCCAAGGTCCACATCGGACTGTAGCCCCATGGAAGAAGAAGAAGCAATGGATATTGTTGTTTAATAATTATAATTAAGCTACTGTGCTTGATGAGATAAAATCTTAGCTAATCACCTTCAGAGTGCCAGAGGAAGTGTGGCATTAAGTTTTAGAAAGTGCTAACTACTGATCACTTTTTTTACTTTAGACAACTTGGTTTTAGAGGTCTTTTTTCACATTTTTATGGACACAAATATTATTACATTGGTTTTAATTTTAATAATGAATCTCAAACTATAGAACTCATGTTCCAGAAACTACTGTATATGAATATACATTAAAAAATATGGTTTAACAACCAATGGAAATAGGATGATCAAATAACAATTGTTTTATGAAATCAGTGAAGATTCCGGTACTTTAAGAGATCTATTTACTTCCTTTTTCTCTCACCATAGGTTGAAGAGCTAACTAAACTTACCATGAGAGTGCTTAAGGAATATATTATGAGAATTTACCAAAACTCTGATTTAAAATTATTATTGCTTCAACTTGATGATATATTAAAACTACCCAGATCAAACAATAAACTATGGACTACAACTTAATAATAAACCTAGTTTAATCAATTATTTCAACAATTTCTCTTACTTTCTATATTACTATGAAATTACATTGTCACTAGACTTCAGTATCAACTATATTTATACCAAACAATAACTAGAGAAAACTGCACTTAATTGCACAGAGCACATATCTCTCTATTCTCTGAATTACGTCTATACATTATACTAATTACAACCAAAGAACAGAAAATGAAAACCAAAAACAAATATTTTATTAAAAAATTCTGATACCAATTCATTTTTAAAGAATTTATTAAGCATGCTTTTAAACAATAATAATAAAAAATTTAATACTAACCTAATACATTCAATACAAGAAATATGTTTTCACAAAAAATTAGTGATCATACAGATGTCAGTCATTTGTCTTAATTCTCATTAATACAGAATATCAAGAGCACAGTGGTACAAAATATTACAATGAAAATATAGGAAAGAACCCCAATACCACAAAAAATAATCAAAAATAACAAATAAAACAAGTTACTTATGATTAAACCCTTATGTACATTTCGATGACCATGTCATCATCATCAGAGGGTCTTATTACAAAATTGTGATTATACTCTCGCTAGAGTCATCACTCTAGTTTATAACTTTTGTTTGCTAGATTGTAATTTTGTAATAAGACCCTCTGATGATGATGATGACATGGTCATCGAAATGTACATAAGGTTTTAATCTTAAGTAACTTGTTTTATTTGTTATGTTTTATTATTTTTGTGGTATTGGGGTTCTTTTTAATTCTCATTGTTGTTTGTTTGCTTCAAGAGAGTTTGTTGTTTAGTTTGTGTCATGCACAAGACTAGACGTCTGCCTAAGGGACATTTATCACCTAAAGAAATTTGCAGCATAGATAGGGATAGATATTTATAGCTCATAAGCTGTCCTTTTATCGGACTTTTTAGACGTAATCAGTTTTTATGTTAAGTGGACTTTCTTGCTCAGAATAGTTGTTACTCGGTGTCGTTCAATATCTGATATTTTTGTGTGTGTCGTAGTGTGTCCATATGGAAAATCTACAGATGACTTTGTAAATATTGGCAATATTACCAAAACACTAGAACAATTCTCCCCTACCTACCAGGCCTTAATACATTTGCATATAAATATAACTATCTACAAATAAAGATAAGTAACACTCAAATGAAAGTAATATACCGATTTCTTTATTTTTAGCCAATTCTTCGTACGATCCATATGCAATTGGTATGCCATGTTTCTTAGCAAACAGCTCGGCTTTGTCCTTCCCTGAAGCAGCAGCTACAGCTACCACTACATGTTCAGTGTCTGGAAGTGCTTTTAATGCTAAAGTGAAGTCATTGCATATTTTTCCAGCCCCGGCTATTCCCCAACGTGTAGCCATCTGCACACAAAAAATAATCAAAATATGTATGTTAGTAGTATATTTTGATGTTCTTGATGATAGAGCAAGGTGTTTGTGCTGTTTTTTGTAAAAGGTAACATTTAAATTTTAGTGCCTAAAAATTAAAAGAGGAAACATTTTCTCTTCAGATACTCTGTCTTAGTCCGAAAAAAACCAATATATTAAGTACCACAAATAAAAAAGGGATTTTATTTAAGGCTTTTACTATGATTTTGTGAGACTTTGTTTAACCAATGAAGAGATTCTACCATAGGAGGTATTTTTTTAATATAAATTACCCTAACCTACTGATTGCAAAAGAAGAAGGAATATTTAAAATTATTCCTAGAGTTAGAACAGTAAGACGTTTCCTAGGCTTCTCATATACAGCAAAACACGTTCAAAATCCTTCCATCAGAGAAGATTATTCTTTTTGGCAAATAAAATATATATATATATATATATATATATATATATATATATATATATATATATTTTAGAACGGAGCCCATCCGTTCATTTTGCAGTGGGAAAAATCGCAGTCCCTACGTTTCACTAAAATCTCAACACGAGGAGAACCCAACAACAGTGAAGTGCAAAACACCAGTAGAAGTTGGTTTACACTTTAACTGTTGTTAGGTTCACCTTGTCAATGCTAGGTGAGATTCTAGCAAAATGTCGGAACTGCGATTTTACGCACTCCAAAATGGATGGATGTACTCCAGATAATATCTATTCATCATCATCATCATCATCATCATCATCATCATCATCATCATCATCATCATCATCATCATCATCATATATATATATATTCTTGATATTTAACGTTATCCATTGTTTTTCCGTTGCACTGACTTTATGAAGTTAATATATTACTATGTAAGTAATTTTATCCACCAATTAAGTGCAATAATTTTACCTTGAGTGATGAGGCACCTTTCGGTCAATTGACCATTGTCAAATCACTGATCGATACTATATATATATATATATATATATATATATATATATATATACACACACACACAAACACCCGCACATTTTTAACTTATCTACACTGTTTTCTTGTATTCACTTATCACTTACTCTTACATGTACTTCAACAAGAATTCTACTTGGTATATTTGCGAGTCGACTTTCGAAAGCTTATTAATTACAATGTTCTTATTTTGAAGCTTTAAAAGAGTGCAGGTTCATGTATTAGGTAACATTGTGAAAATTCTCATGTCACATGATATAACGGCAATGTTTTATTTTCAATTTCACTGCACTATAGATTAGTTTTGGTCCGTCTTAGGGTTAATGTTCTCTATTAAGTCAAATAATTTATCATTTTTTAATTTTATTTGTACTTTTTCTTTTATTATATTATTACTAACATTTTTAAATATTTTAAACTTGCCTATAGTAGCACTTACTTTGCTTGTTGAGGATGGCCGTTTCGGGAGATGTGTCCCTTTGTCAACTCAGACCGTAACTGATCTCAAGGTTTACGTAGGTTAGGGTGGGGGTGGGATGTTTTGGTGGTGTGGGTCATACCTCCTAATACACACAAAATACACCCACACCACCAAAACATCCCACCCCCACCCTAACCTACGTAAACCTTGAGATCAGTTACGGTCTGAGTTGACAAAGCGACACATCTCCCGAAACGGCTATCCTCAACAAGCAAAGTAAGTGCTACTATAGGCAAGTTTAAAACATTTAAAAGTGTTAGTGATTACTAGTAGCTCACGCGAAGATGGAATCAACAAATGTTGGGATTATATTATTTTGTATGTTTATAACTTTGCAGTCATTGTCATTTTTAGGCCTTTTACAGTTTTTTTAAGTACATCTATGTTTACTACTGTGGAGGAAATGTGGTAATTTTTTACAGCTTCTGTGGCTACGTTTGTATTGAAAAACTTTTTTTATTTATGCTTCAAGGTGTTCTTTATATTCTGTCATTAAATGTGGGACATATGTTTTCTGATTGGTGTATTTTATTGATTACCTGTATCTTTGTATGTTACTATTGTTAATATTATGTTAATATTCTTATTCTCTTTATATTGTATCCTGTATATATGAGTGTAGCATATTTTTTTTAGTTTGTGGTGCATGTTTTAGCTGTTTTAATTTAGTTAATAATTTGTTTAATTTAATATCTAAATCTAATTTACCAATTGTTTGTCAATAGTATCCATTTTTTGGGCTATTTGATATATTATTTCTTTTCCTTCTTTTCTTTCTTTATTTGTAAAGGAATTTCAAACATTCTATATAAAATTGAGTTGTAAGCAACCATTTTATGTTGTGGTGGATTGTTAGGGTGGTTTGGTATTGTGTTTATGTTTTGTGTAGCTTTCCTAAAAGTATTCAATGTTATTTCTATACCTTGTAATTAATTGTTAGGTCTAAGTAGTTCATTTTATTGTTTATTTCTTCCTCAAGCTTAAAAAGAGCGCAGGTTCTTGTATTACATTATATTGAAATATTATATCAGGTAAATTTTATATTTGAGTGTAGGTTGTTTATTTCATTCAGGATGGAATTATTATTTATTACTTTATTTTGGGAGATGTATATTCTATTATCAACATATCATATCCAATGTCATTTGGGATTATATGTTTTATGATTATTTTGTGAAAGTTTTCAGTTAAATTTCTGATATTATGATGGAGAAAGGTGGTTCCATTGCTAAGGCATCTATTTCTTTGTATAGTTTATTATTGAATGTGAAGTAGTTTTGGTTTAGAATGGTCTGCATTTTGCTATTTGTTTTGTATATTTGGAGCTGTTTTCTACATTAGTTAATTTGTTTTTTTTTATTATTTGGATAGTTTCATTTATTAGAATAAATGATTGTGATATCGAATGATATGGGTTTAGTGTTTATGATTATTGTTTTTAGTGTGTAGGTTGAATTGACTGAGTTTTTTATAGTGAATTTATTTACTATTCTGTGTTCGTGTTTAGGCTATTGGCAGTTACTTGATACATTTTATAGGAAGGTTCATTTTTTAAATTTATTAGAGTATTTCTTGATTTAGTTTGTTGTTCTCTAACAGAGAGGGTCTTATGGGTTGTTGATTTAATATATTTTGATAAAGGCATTCATTTTTGGGAGTCTTAACCACTACTTAAAACACACTTGAAATTAGCTAACATGCTTAAGCAAAATTAATGGTAATATAAATACAGTAAAAACATACTGTATAAATACAGTATTTCCTTTATTTCCCAAGGCACCTTACACATGGGCGCCCATGTATAATTTTATAGGGGGGGGCCAAATCTGATACCTGGGGGGGGATGAGATTCCCTCCATGAAAAGGAGGGTCTGGGGAAATTTTGAAAAATTAGGGTTAAAATGGTGAGTTTTAAGGCGCTTTAGAAAATTCAAAACTTCTAATTTTTACAGGCTTTTTTGTATCGATTAATTTATTTTTTTATAGAATGAGTGAATCTTTATTCCTTAAAATACTAAAAAATATAATAAAAAGCTTTTTTTTCTTGCGTCATTTCATTTATTATAGGAGAGGATAGTAACCGACAAATTAGTTTGAGGTTGGAAGTTTTTTAAATATAGGCTATTATTTCAGTTTTATAAGTGGCTTTTTTTTAAATTTTAACCGAGGCATGACAGTCGAGTATCTGATTTTATTGAAATATCTCATTAGGTTCAGGGTGTTTGCGCGTTTCAGGAGGAACTGCTCATATAACGCTAAAAATGAGAAAAATGCTTCGTTAGTTAGTTACGACTAGCGAAAGATTTCACCTCCAATTCAGTTACCCCTGTGAAATAAATCAATAAATGTATAGGCCCTACTTAAGTAAGCAGATTCAAATTTTATCCTCCTTAGGCTTTTTCTACTAATTTGAGCAATTAGGGGTAGTTTTCAACCTTGAAAATGAATTTTTAGAGGGTTGAAATATTTAACAATTACAATTAGAGCATCAGACAATCATTATTTTTAATTCATCTGAACCAAATTTCACTCTTTTTATGCTTTTTTATAGATTTTGACAATAAGGGGTAGTTTTTACGCTTAAAAAATAAAAAGCGCCCGTCGGCACTATATAGATTTTGAAGTAGAGGTAAGTTGAGCTTAATCCCAAATTTGTATGCAAATCGGTCTTTTCCGAAAAATTTGCGAAGTTTTTTCCTATTTTAAGCTTCGTTTCCTGGACTAATAATAAAGATAAATCAAATTAAAACGTCAATTTCTACAATTCAATTAAAGGTAATGTAACACAGGCTATAACATATAATAAACTGTTAACATTAAGTTAACCAATACAGTACTACAATGTCGAACGCAGATGACATGCAACAGAGAAGAAATGTAGCGTCAGTCGGAAGGGCCTAGGTTGTCCTTCCTGTCACGTTTTCCTTATCATTGGGATAGCTGGCTCGCTGTGTCAGCGTCTAGGATATTAGTCGTGTCCTGTTTAGCTGTTTTCCTTTAATTGACGCAACCATTAACTGGTCCACATTGAAATAATCACATAATATGGATATTCGATAATTTCTGACTTAAAACCTACTTCGTTCAGTCAAGGTGTTAATATAGCAGAATCGCATAAATATACTATTTATATTGTTACTGTGAAAATTTATTATAATTAAAATATAGTTCTTCCACATCAGCTGAAAATAAAAAAGAAATATTTGTACGAAAGTCTTGATAATTTTAATTTGTGTTTCTGGGAGCTAGGGGGGGGCACGGCCCCTCCCTGCCCGTGTGTATGGGCGCCCATGACCTTACATCGGGGCAATTCTCTGGCGCTAGTTGTCGGCTCTTTGTTATTTCCTGACCAACCCAGTTATGTTTGAGTCTCCGTGTGGTTCAGTTTACATATATTCTTCAGGGTTTTGTATAATTAGGTTATTTGGTTAGTGTTATGGATACGGGAAGAAGTGTTTCCGAGTCCCTAAAAAATGTAGACTTGCTACATCTCGCTATGTGGATTGCTACAGTGGATGCAATCAGGCCGAAACACTAGTTAAATCATGGCAAAAACAATTTGATCATAAAACAAACAATGATGGGTTTGAAGACGAATTACAAATGGAAAACCTTGTTAGTGAAGCACATAAAGAAATCATCGATCTTCTCCGAAACAATCCTGGTTGTAAGAAAATTAACAGTGTTGGTATGAATATTTATGAAAAAAGTATGAAGAATATAAGAAGTATGTATGAAAAAAGATGAAGTTCATGAACTTATTACTAGTGATATCATACACTTAGAGAGGACACTTCTAGCTCCTGAAGATGACAAAAGCAAACCGTGACCCACAGCAAAGCTTTCCAGGCATTTGACTAGCTGATAGAGTACGTCGAATATCAAGACGAAGCAACAGCAGCTAATCGTCTACTCTTTTAAAGGAGTTCAACAAGATATCTACTCTTTCATCAAAAACACGTGTTCAACAAAACAAGTAAACCACTATTACATCTTTTTTTACTAAAACTGATAATGTAGATAAGTATCTACAGTACAGTATTAAGGAACTGTACATACAGGCATATCACTAAATTTTACGTTCAGTTCTATATTACCATAAAAATATTATCACAGTCTTCAATAAGTGTAAGTAATTTACTTAAAACAATCATATATCTACTGTACTTTCAATTGGAATGGTTGTGATTATGTAGTACAGACGTACATCATTACATAACCCCTCCCATACCTGGAGTTTTTGTTTCCGGATCGGATTGTAGGCATATTGATTCAGATATAAAAGGTTTAACTGTGTAAACAAATTAAAGAAAAATGCAAAATATTTACTACAATAAATAAACAAAAAATCAAATCCATACTAAAAAAAACTTTACTACAAAAAAATTACAAATTTGAAAAAAAATCAACTTTAACACATCAATTTAACACACTTTGTGCTGTGTAAGTTAAATCATACTTTCTGGTGATAGAAATGAAACGTGTGTGAATGCAATATTTTCTGTTTTGTGTGTGGAATAGGGTCTGATTGCTTTGTCCTTTTGAGTAATTTGGTGACTATCGCCAAAAAAAAGATGTGTGTGCAAATTTTATAATTCTATAATGTTTGTGTGCTGTGTGAAATGTGGTGCTAATAGTGCTTTGTTGCAATTTAATTACATTTTGAGGCACTTTGCAAGTTATTATGTCAAAAAAATAAAGCCAACACATTAAATTAGTAACGTTTTACATGTGCTGAGGAGGGTAGAACAGCAATAGAATTTCTTATTTTGTTTTATTTTAAATTTTTGAGCAAGTTTTTACAATTATTTCATATTTGTGATGACTTTCTGTGTCGCTTGGTATAATAGTTTCACTAAAATCAAACATATGGGAAAGGGAAATAAATACCCAAAAGAAAAATTTAGTATTCCTACATTTGTGAAGTACTATTCTTAAATTTCCTTGATCAACTTTACTAGTTACTAAACTAACAAATTCTAAATTGGTTAGAATTCAAAGAAACCATACTCTTTTTTAAACATAAAGAAAGGTTTTTTGCCAAACACATAATATAAACTGGTCACAATGGCACACATCAACCATAACCTAGAAATTTTCCAACTAAAAACTACCAACTCTCAAGACTTAGAGCAATGTAGAATTTACAAACATACCATAACATAATTAAAAACATATTGAATAAACAAAGCCAGTACAAATTCATAAACCGTTTGCCCATACATAAAACCTGCCTTTAAAATCTCTAATGCCTAGCTAAACATTTCCTATCTTTACAATCTAGATACTTTCGTTTTAAATATTGAAATTTTAGGAATATATTCTAGTAAACATTTCTAGGCACTGATGAAGATCGCCAAGAGCGATTGAAAATATTATGACTCAGTAAGTTTTTACAAAACAAATTAAGGTTCCGGTAGTCATAAACTGATATAAGGTTATTAATTAAACATTTCTAATTTTACCTAATATTTCAATATTAACGTTATTTTCTAATACCTATAACTCTAAAAAGTATATTTGACTGTCACTCTTTTGTCCTGAAAAATTCTCAAAAACATATAGCACATTAAAACTACAACTTTTCAAACAGAAGTTGTCAAAGTCATAAACACTTGAGTATACATACCAAAGATTATTAAATTATTCTTTAATTCAATAGGTTAGAAAAATCTTTAGAATTTGTAAGTTTCAGCAATGGTTAACGGTCTCTGATGCTGAACATTAATCACTTTTTTTAATTTCCAAAATTACTTCAACTTTACAGATAAAGATACTGTAATCCTATAAATTATTTAATTACAAGATAAACTTTTAACATTACAATATTACAAATATAGACAACAATCACATATCAGAATGCCAACATTAGTAAACAAAACTAGCTTATACAATATGAGGAAGTGAACCAAACCGGTGAATTTTCAAGAACAGTTATATAAGAGTTGAATTTAGATTTGAATAGAGGAAGGAGCGGGGAAGTGGTTAATGGTGTGCAAATCTTAGTTACCAAAGTAATTTATAAAATACTTACATTGTCAGCTAGATATTAATAAATCTACCAAATGATATCGTTGAAATCATAAACATTTGATGTTTACGTACACATAGGCTACATATTATAATATTTTGGCGTGAATCAAACGCTCTAATTTTTAAATATAATAATATAACATCCCCCTGTCAGCTAGATATTAATAATTCGCCTAACATTTGCGTTTACGTATAAACGTTTACTCATAAACGATTACGTATAAGTATGCTACATATAATATTTTGGCGTGAATCAAACGCTCCAATTTTTAACTATAATAATATAAACATTTCATTTCCGGTAAGTGCAGGGCTTTTGGGTATTTTACTTAAAATGCTCCAAATTCAATGAAATCTCGTAAACAGGGGCAATTTGACGTCCTTACGAAAATTTAAAAATTTGTCTACCTCATTTCCATCATTATTTAGTATTTGAGCCCCACGTAATTTATTTTGAGGCCGAAATAATTTTTTCTACAGGCTCTACAAATTTGACAGTTTTTGTTGGTGGAGTGGGAGGAGCTACACGACCAATCACAAGGCATTAATTGCCTTACATTGCTTCGCTTTCTGAGATCAGTTATATGCGATTTGATCAGAAGTCAGAACGTTCTTTTTTCTGAAACATTGATCACTCACTTACTAAAGTGAACTAGTTCTTTTGTTCAGTTCACTCACTTACTAAAGTGAACTAGTTCTTTTGTTCAGTCCACGAGATTGCTGATCTTTACGCATGGCAGTCTAGTGTTGTGTGTAGTTTTATAGTTTGTTTAGTTACTTGGGTAGAGTAAGCTAGGTACTAGGATTTTTTTAAACTATAATATTGTAATATATTGAATGTGAAGAAGAATGAAAATTCAAGTTACATAAGTTGGTTCCATTAATAGCCTAGTTTTGTTAGAGAGATAGTAATTCGTTAAAATTTTAAGGAAGTTACTTCAATGGAAAAGAAAAGAAACTCTGAAAATGAAGGATCTCCAAATAAAATTGGACGTTACTCAGCAGTTGAAAGAACATTAGATGTTACACGAATATGTGGATTTTCTTCTACTTTTCAAAAACCTTTGGTTAGAGGACAGTTCAGTGTAAATAGGTATAGAGAATTTGAACCAAATGGTAAAAACTTGAAGTATCTTCAGTTCAATGGAAATAGGGTTTCCTTTGATTTAAATAAAGGCATAAATGACTGTGTACGCAAGAATCATCCACCAGAATACCTAAATCACATATTTTGTTGGCTTCAAAAACAAAATTTAATTACAAGTGAAAGAATTTCAGTAAGTTTATATACAAAAACCTGAACAAAATTTATTGAAACTTGTAGTTTTTGTGTTGCACATCTTGAGGATTTTTTGATTACTACTTTTGGTATCACTTGGCAAAAAATTTACAGCACAAAAATTTCAAGTTTAAAAAACTAAAGTTCTAAACTAAATAAAACAAATAAAGACAACATAACCTCAAATTTATAAAAGCAGACAAAGGCAGTATCACTCATTATACGGGAAACAGAATTACATAATTGAGTACTGTCATATTTTAAAGGCAAGGACATTATCACAACTTACACACAAATAAAAAATAACATAAATAAACGCACACACATAATAAACAAAGAAGATAAAAGACACCTTACACAAAAAAAACCACAAGCACCAACACTCAACGCCTTACCTAAAGTATACAACAAAAAAAAAACATCAATACATACCAATAAATAACACTCAGCATTGGAGCACAAAATGGTGAAGCACCTCGACAAAATAATAATAAGTAAAATCACATTTACCATACATAATAACACACCAGCCTAAAAACACAACTTAGGTCTTACAAAAAAAAATAAAACATACCGCATAACTCCACACTAGTTTCATTTGACATAACCAACCTGTACACCAACATACTAACCAAAGAAACAATAAACATACTTAAACAAATGTTAATAGAAAACAACACACCAGAGAACATAACCAAAGGAATAATAACACTAACAGAAACAGTCACTTCTTAGAATTATTTCACATACAACAACAAATGCTACACTTAAAACAAAGACCTACCAATGGGACCCCCCATTTCAAGCATATTGTCAGAAATAATTTTACACAATCTCAAACAAAAATACATCATAAACAACAACAAATACGCCCACAAAATAATCTATTAGTTTAGATACATAGATGATATCCTAATCATTTTCATAGGCAATATAAGACAGATAAACACTTTCCACAAATACATAATCAAATTACACAATAATATATACTTCACACTGGAAACAAAACAAAATCAACTTTCTAGATCTCACGATAACAAAATAAAACAACACACATTCAAAATTTGCAGAAAGTCCACCACCACTGACAGAGTTATACATAATACTGATTGAAATACGATCTCTGGGTCAGGCTGAGAACTTTTCATCCTACCCTTGTATACAAAAACCACTTAAAATACATTCTAAATGACAAAACCACCACCACTGACAGAGTTATACATAATACTGATTGAAATACGATCTCTGGGTCAGGCTGAGAACTTTTCATCCTACCCTTGTATACAAAAACCACTTAAAATACATTCTAAATGACAAAACACAATCAAATACTATATTTGAACAATTAATTAACACCTACTCTATGAAAAATAGTATACCACAGATTCATAGCTTGAACAATGCACTGATCTAGATTGAAACGCATCTGCTGAAAAATATCAGTAAATAGTGTTTTTTTGCCAAATGATAAAAAAGTAGTACAATTTTTTGGTTGAATTAGTGTCAGTTATTAATAATAAGTTTTAACATTTGTTGATTCCATATTCACGTGAGCTACTAGTAATCACTTACACTTTTAGAATGTTTTAAACCATTACGGTCTGAGTTGACAAAGGGACACATCTCCCGAAACGGCCGTCCTCAACAAGCAAAGTAAGTGCTACTATAGGCAAGTTTAAAACATTCTAAAAGTGTAAATAAGTTTTATCATGGTAGTTATGAATTAATTTAGGATTCTGGTCACAATTTTGTAGGCTTCCTTAAAAAATAGATATCTTATACAAATAAAAAATATCTGCAGAATATAATGATAATAATAGCTATTAACTTTGATTTTTTATTATGAAATTTCATCTTCCTTTACGCTACTTTAGTTTTTTTACTAAAATACTTGAAAATATATTAGAATATTATACTTGCGTATAGTGTAGCACATTTTTATTATTAAGGATGCCCATTTCGGAAGATGTATGTATGTTATCATCTCATGTCATATCAATACAACCTATTGTGACCCACTGAAGTGTTATAACACACCAAATATCAGAATAATTTCTAAATCAGATCTAATGTTAGTTTTTACAGCAATTGAAAGTAGAAAATACATAGAACACTCCTTTTAATTGGGTGTATGAAAATTATATTATTTGTAGGATATAACAAATTAATAATATGTATATACATTGAGTGTGTGTGTCTGACTGTAATATATATAATATATTATTTGTAGGATATAACAAATTAATAATATGTATATACATTGAGTGTGTGTGTGTGTGTGTCTGTGTCTGTCTGTAATATATAATATATTATTTGTAGGATATAAAAAATTAGTTATATATTATTTATATAATGCAAGGTATTATGTCTTGCATTATTGTATTATTCATTCCTGATGATGTTGGTACTGTTTATCAACGAAAAGCTTTAAATATAAATTAATAAATGATTCTTGTATTTGAATAGCCTGAGTTGTTTTTGATTATTAAACAAGACAACATATTGTATACTGTATATATATATATATATATATATATATATATATATATATATATATATATATATATATATATATACATGAAGCTATTATTACTTGTAAATAATTTTTTCCACCACTAGGTGCAATAATTTTACCTTATGTGATAAGGCACCTTTCAGTCACCATTGTCGAATCACTGTGTCGAGTTATTCGACAAGGGTCAAGTGACCGAAAGGTGCCTCATCACATAAGGTAAAGTTATTGCACTTAGTGGTGGAAAAAATTATTTACAAGTAATAATAACTTCATAAAGTCAGTGTAACGGAATAATAATGGACAATGTAAAATATCCCCTGACTGATTCATAATCAATACATACCCTAAACTATAGTAGGTCAAGAATGAAATTTGAAGGGAACTTTCGTTTTTAATGTACAAGATTTTTTAAAATTTTAATTTGTCATTATTAATAATTCCTAAATTAAAAATTTAAATGACTTGAATGCTTGTCTAGAAAAGTAGTAACATTTTGTAAAATAATATAATTGCTACCTACTATATTTTAAATTAGAAAAAATAAACAATTATTAATTAATTCTAACCACTATCTTGAGATTAAATATATAATGAGTACTGAGAAAACTAAATTTAGGCTGTGCATGGTTTAAACAAAATGGTACAGTACCAATAGAAATGTTATCAGTGCATGAATGAATATTGTCCCTAACATGTTTCCAGGAAAACTAATTACATATTTCAGGGACATGCCGTGATTCAAGGTCTCTAGACCTTTAAGTTTATGATTTTTTGAGGAATTATTGAGTCATGTATATTCTCACAAGCACTTAATGTTTATGAGATGATTTGTCAGGTTACTATAATAACTGGTCAACTGGATACCTTCTTGATGATTTTATATTACACAATTGATTATCATCTTTAAAAGACATAATATAAGGTCCACTGCGGTGTAATTAAATTATTTCTATCTTTATATATGATATAACGTTATATGTAACACTAACATTTTTTTAATGTAGAAAAGTACATCAACCAGTATGACAATTCTCACCAATGCAGAATAGGAAAGAATTGTAAATATAGGTAGGATTAAAGTAGAAACATAAAACCTCCTAGTATGTATGAAGGATCATGGCACCATGAATGCACGGTCTTGTACCTGACGTAGATTTACTCTAACAAAATGCTAAAGGGATGTCTGTTTAACCCACTTCCTGAATTACCTCTGATCCCTGTTGTCACCTTAAAGGTGTTTTTATTTCTAACTAGCATTTGTGTGTGTGTGTGTGTGTGTGTGTGTGTGTGTGTGTGTGTGTGTGTGTGTGTGTGTATCGCAATATGTATTCTTGTGTATTAATAAAGAACTAAGTCAAAATACAAATACAAGAATTATAATTGAATTTACAATTCAAAGCTTTTCGTTGGCTAACAGTACCAACATCATCAGAATATTAAACCAATATTCAAACCATCAGTTTAATATTCCTGATGATGTT
The DNA here is from genome assembly GCA_036971475.1 of Prosapia bicincta. Taxonomy (NCBI): domain Eukaryota; kingdom Metazoa; phylum Arthropoda; class Insecta; order Hemiptera; family Cercopidae; genus Prosapia; species Prosapia bicincta. The sequence continues at coordinate 4,022,668 of JBAIZL010000004.1, read as the reverse complement.
GGTACTGTTAGCCAACGAAAAGCTTTGAATTGTAAATTCAAATATAATTCTTGTATTTGTATTTTGACTTAGTTGTTTATATATATATTTATATATATATTTTATATATATATATAAAATACGTTTTCTTGTTTAATAATTTAAAACAACATGGGTTATTCAAATACAAGAATATTTATTAATTTATATCCAAAGCTTTTCGTTGGTAAACAGTACCAACATCCTGATGATGTTGGTACTGTTTACCAACGAAAAGCTTTGGATATAAATTAATAAATATTTTTGTATTTGAAAAACCTATGTTGTTTTAAAATATATATATATATATATATATATATATATATATATATATATATATATATATATATATAGAAATTTTTTGGACTTGATAGGAGACTGACAGACTTACCTAAAGGCAATAGTCCAAAACTGCAATCTCTTGGAAATAAGCACATATAAAAAACACATATAAAACACTTAATACACTTTTATTTGAAATATTTCGATCAACATGATCTTCTTCAGTCAAGAAAGAGAAAACAAAACAAAAGATCACAAAGATCTTTTGTTTTGTTTTCTCTTTCTTGACTGAAGAAGATCATGTTGATCGAAATATTTCAAATAAAAGTGTATTAAGTGTTTTATATGTGTTTTTTATATGTGCTTATTTCCAAGAGATTGCAGTTTTGGACTATTGCCTTTAGGTAAGTCTGTCAGTCTCCTATCAAGTCCAAAAAATTCCTAAATAAGCTTTAAGCTCTACTAGAACTAACCTATAAATATATATATATATATATATATATATATATAAAGTCTGTGTATATATACATATATATATATATATATATATATATATATTTATATATATATATATATATATATATATATATATATATATATATATATATATATATATATATGTATGTATGTATGTATATTTAGCTATACTGATTGTATTTGTTGGTTGATTAAAATATATTTTTTATTGATGAAGAAAATTCAATTTTATATAGCCCAAATTACATGAAGTGGTAATATGTTTTCGTGGCCTTCTAACTACTATTATGTGTACACCATACGAGGAGAGTGAAGGTTGGATTATTTGTGCAAAGCAGTATAAAGGTTCAATCTTTCTTTGTGCTTTCGACACTGAAGAAAAAATTAAGAGACAAGAAAATGAAACAAAAAGACAAAAACAAATGTGCTCCTGGGGCTATAAATTTGAACAGTATATGTTATCAGGTATATTTCATTGGTTATATTTATTCACTTTATTGTTACAATTTTAAAATTATTGGTAAAATCCATGTAATCAATTTTGTTTTTTCCAATTTACGCTATAGTAGGGTTTTTAATAATAACCTAATGATCTAATTTGTTCTATTTTTTAAATTTATATTACTCTGAATATAACTTGATAATGTATGTAAAATATAGACATCTTTTTCTAATCTTCTACAGAATATATATATATATATATATATATATATATATATATATATATATATATATATATATATATATATATATGAAGTTAATATATTACTATTGTAAGTAATTTTATCCACCATTAAGTGCAATGATTTTACCTTGTGTGATGAGGCACCCATTTTTTTTTGAAATGGGGATTCGACAATGGTCAAGTGACCGAAAGGTGCCTATCGCACAAGGTAAAATCATTGCACTTAATGGTGGATAAAATTACTTACAATAGTAATATATTAACTTCATAAAGTCAGTGCAACGGAAAAACAATTGATAACGTAAAATATCAAGAAAATATATATAGTTTTTTTTATCATTGCCAGAAATCTCTTTCCAATCATAATCATTTGCTACCGTCAATACTTCGTCTGATGTGGGTTCGTGTAAAAATTTTTTTCCCAATCAGTATTAAAAGTAATTTTTTATCGAAATCTTGTTGCTGTTCATGACAAGTAAATTTTTTATTAAACCTATATTACTTATGTGTAAATTTTGTCACACGATTACTTATGTATCGTCAATTTGACTACTCCAATTTTCTTTTATTTGTCAAAATAATGTTTTTTATTAATGTGTTAAACATTGTAATTTCCCTTCTCTAGCGCTTGGAAAAAAATATTATAGTAGCTACGAATCTTACTATTAGAAAGAAAAAACAATAATTATGATGACTGCGTTTTAATAGAATAGTGAAACACAAATTTTTAAAAAAGTATTTTTAAACTAAACACATTTTTTTTACAAGAAACCCAGAATGTAACAAACAAATGAGTTGTAGAACAAGTTTTTAATAAAATGAAAGAATTTTTACAAAAATATGTAAAGAGAACACAAACAAAAAAAGTCACACGGTCACTTATGTATCATCAAAATGACAACACAAACTCTGTTACACTAAGACACGTGCGAACTTTAGCAGCAAAACTGTGCATCTAACATCAGCTGTTGTAGGTACAAAGAAACAAGGAGGATGGATGTCTTGAACAGCTCATTTGTCAAATACAGCAATTTTTTAAATGGAGCGTCATTTGACGAGTTATAAGTGATCTACGGTTAATATTGTCAGATTAAAAAAAAAAAAAATTTTAAGTAATTTTTGTCAGAATTAATTAATTAACACACTAAATTATGTTAGGGATAAATTATTAGCATGCTGTGTTATTAACATTAAGTATTAGTGTAACTAAGTGTTATAATAATTTGGTCATAGGCTAAAGATTAAAACATTAACATTCTCTAGATGTTGAATTTTTATTTAATTTAGTAGAGGCTACACTGGTATTACTCAAGGTGTTGTCTTTCTTGTAACTTTAATTTATTTGGCCTAGTCCAGGACTTGAGACCTGGCATGGAGAATTAAAGCGCTTTGTGCAGCTGAAAACCTCTCCTCACTGGGCATCCACTGGTACATACCTTTTATAAGAAGATTCCTGTGCCATCTCTTATTCTTTTTGTAAAATGAGATGATACTCCATTTAGCTAGTCCTAGATCCTATAGTAAGTTGTACACATATTTCTCAACCAATCCCCTAGCACCAACGCATATTACAGAAATTCATAACAATTCTGTCTGATGATCAAACAAAACTCTCCATATCTGTTTAATTTAACTTCATGTTGTACTGAAAAGTTTGTATCTTAAGGAACAGTATATTCAATCAAAATAACATTCCAATGCCACTAAATCAGGGCACTGTGATTAGTTACAATGTCCTATGAGAATCTATAATGATGATTTCCTACATCCATAAATATATTCTAGTCATCACTTTTTCTTACTATAAAAGCTGATGCATTTGGCTGGCTATTATTTGACTTGACAACTTTTGACAAAATAGATCCCATTTGATGTTTTTCCCTTTGTAATAAATAGGCTTAAGGCCTTTCTTATGGTACTCAATAAACTATCTTATCTCCAAGTGTAACATCGCTGACAGAATGCAACTGGGCATCCTTCTGAAATACGATTGGCATTAGCTGAAGACCAAGAACATAAAGGAACGTTTTTGATCGCTATGTGGCAATCTTCGTCAGTGTCTTCTTGACACTGATGGATATCACCACATAGCGATCGAAAACGTTCTGTCTCAGTAAGTTTTAACAAATTTACAAAATTTAAAGTTCGGATAGTCATAAACTATTGTTTAAGTGATCAATAAAGATTCACCAAACGTAATGGACTACAGAATTCAAGAACATAAAGGAATTGATCATTCTCAAGAACACCCCACCTTTTCAGATTGCTGGGGTCTAGCAGAGTACACTGGAGTGTATTTGCATAGGATTTAACCTTGTCTGGGGAGCATTTCTAAAGAAATGCCTTCTGCATGGAGGTATACATGTATCCTTCAGAATCAGCCAAAAATGTTACACCCCCAAACTCTCAGCAGCCAGCACTTTCTCTTCTTTTCGAATTTCAGCTTTAATCTTTCCAATTTCACTCTCCTTTTCTTCTAAGTCCATCCTAAACCTTCCCGATTCCGTCCAATCCCTATCATAAACATGTCATTAAATTTTACTTGTAATGCAGTGACTTTTTTAACAAAAATATCCCTCGAAGGTTCCAAAATATAGCTCCTGGTAACGGAAACTATCTTTGTAATTAATGTTAACTTCTCCAACCAAAATTACTCTCTGACCTATCTAGTATATGAGTGTCCAGAGATCTTGGAATCCCAGCAAATACTTGAAAACTGAAGTGGCCTTTGACTCAATCCTTTTTATTATCGTTTTGTGCACCTTATACATCAGCAAAATCACTTAATGTAAAAAAAATTATATTATTCTACAGTTTAGAACAAAAAGATGTATAATACAATATTTTATACTTATGGTATATATTTTATGTATTTAAAAAATATTCTACACAACAGAATTGCTAAAGCAGTTACACCTTGTTCTGATCAGCAGTTGTAGGGTCAAGGGAACAAGAACAGCTAATATGTAATACGAGGCATGTTTTTAAAGTAAGTACCGTTTCTAAATTTCCCCGCCGCAGCTCTGCGGTCGGCGTTTAGCGCATGCGCGCAGTGTAGCTACATCTGTTGGGAAGCTACAGACGCCATTGTGACGCCGTTTGATCGAGTCTTAGTTTGTTTACGTGATTTTAAAATGCCGCAGACAATCGAGAATCCCGCCGACTGTGAAGTGCGTGGTGTGATTCGTTTTCTCTGTGCTAAAGGCTTAAAAGCAATTGACATTCAACGTGAAATCAGTGAAGTTTATGGTGAAAACATTATGAGTGAAGGAATGGTGCGGAAATGGGTTAGGGCCTTCAAAGATGGCCGCACAAACGTTCATGATGAGGAACGAAGTGGGCGACCTTCAGTCATTACCGATGATCTCATTCAAAAAGTGGACTGTAAAGTGAAAGAGAACAGACGGTTCACAATTTCGTCCTTAGCTGTAACATTTCCTGCTGTATCAAGAAGTGTTCTCTACGAAATTGTGTCTGAACGTTTAAATTATCGGAAACTGTGTTCACAGTGGGTACCGAAAATGTTGACTGATACGCACAAAACCAAACGATTGGGCAGTGCATTGAGCTTTCTCGAGCGTTACCGTAACGAGGGCGATGATTTTTTAAGCCATATCGTTACAGGTGATGAAACGTGGGTAGTCTATGTTACACCAGAATCAAAACAACAGTCAATGGAATGGCGGCATTCAACATCCCCTAGGGAAGTCAAATTCAAGCAAACAATTTCTGCCCAGAAAATCATGTGCACTGTCTTTTGGGACAGAAAGGGTGTGTTGTTGGTCGATTTTCTGCCTCGCGGTGAAACGATCAATGCAGCCGCGTACTGTGAAACTTTAAAAAAACTGCGCCGCGCAATCCAAAACAAAAGACGTGGCATGTTGAGTGCAGGCATCGTTTTGCTCCACGATAATGCTCGTCCACATTCACCAAATCTAACACAAGAGCTTATCACTTCATTTGGCTGGGAACAATTGGACCATCCTCCATACAGTCCCGATCTAGCGCCTAGCGACTACCATTTGTTTCTACACTTGAAGACGCATTTAGCGGGGAAGCGTCATTCCAATGATGAAGAAGTAAAAACGTCTGTGCAGCAGTGGTTGTCCAGTCTGGCGGCAAGCTTCTATGACGACGGCATACAAAAGCTGGTCCCAAGATACGACAAGTGCCTTAATAATAATGGAAATTATGTAGAGAAGTAGAGGAAAGAATGCTCTTTGAGGTAAATAAAGTTTTGTTTGAAAAAATTTACTTGTTCATTTTTTATATCAAAACGGTACTTACTTTAAAAACATGCCTCGTACTTATGATTCCACGAAGTAACTTTCAATTGAATTTAATCCTAGATTTATGGGAAATTTCTAACTTTTTTTTATATTCGGCAAATTTTTTAAATAAGTAAAAACATCAAAATAATACATTTTTAAATATTTTACAGAACATCCAAAAGCCAAACCAAACACAGATCTTCCTGTAATTGAAAATGAAGAGTGGTGTTGCATTTTCTCCAGCAAACTGTGTGATCATAAGCTTCTCTATGCAGCAGAAATGGATGGTGTGGTAAGCGACGATGTAATAGATCCAGATAATGATTCTCAGTGTTTACAAAGTATAAGATTCGTGGAATTAAAAACAAACAGATATGTAGAGAATCAACGACAAGATAGAAATTTTCGAAGGTAAATGAAAATTTTTAATAATACAAATAATAACAAACTCCAATAATTATTTTCTCATGTTTCAGTAACAAAGTCATCATAATCAGTGTGTACAATTAACATATTTTTCTAATTCTAATTAGTTTAGAATTATTTATAATTTAGTTTTAATATATTTACATTAATTGATGACTTCATTGTTGAAATATTGCCTTTCTTCCTATGCTAAGCTCAAACCTTTGTAAAAATTTAAAGTTTTAATTTTTAGTCTACAGCTCATATATCCTCCAAGGCAGTATCTCACTTTGTCTTAGATATCTTTTCCTATATCATGTGAACATTATATCTGCAATATTAAAGTTATTACTGGTTCACACACCTTTGCTGAATATATCAACAAAAAAAAAAAAAACTAATGAGATATTATAGTACTCTAGTGTTTGGCAAGTAATGTACTGTCTATAAAATATTCTCAAGTAGTAATACTTGGAGTAGAACATTCAATTATCCGAATCAATTAGGACCAAATCCCATTTGGATAAACAATAATTCGGAAGATTGATTTTTTTCAAAAAAGGTAAATTTTAATTAATTACTCTATGAATGTTGCAAATGGGTAAAAAACTATAATTTTGTGTAAGCTTCTGAGCAAAGATTTTTGGTTTCATAAGTAATCGAACCAGAAATTGGGTTTCCAATAGAACGTTTCTGCAAAAACTACTTGAAAATATAATATTTTAATTCTTTGTTTATTCTGGCTTCACTGATTTTCTTTAAGAACTTTAATTTTTATTTCAAGCTCACGAAATTTAAAAGTGTAGGTTTGCTCCTTTTAATGTTTTAAATCATTGATTCTGCACCACCATACATCTCGGCCAACTGTTCACCCAAAACTCCTTTATTTGATTGATCCGTAATATTTAGTTTATCCACTAACGATAAGACAACTTGTTTTATCACAAAGAGAACAACAGACCAATATGAAAGACTACATCAAAATAGCAGGTCAAAGACACACTGACTGACTAATCACAACGCATAGTTAGAGTCTGGCTGGGCACCTGAGGATGGACTACAGTCAAATATACAGAACTGCACAGAGACGGTGACTCAACATTAAATAATGTTTGCACTGAGTTTACACTGTTTCTGAGGGATTCTGAGCTTTGTGGAGAAAAATCCAATAGCGCATGACAGAATCATTACTTTGGAAATTCCTGTACATAAAAATCAAATACCATAAATATGCTTTTGAAACAAATATTGCAGATAGCTTACTTCAACAAGAAACCAGTGAAAACAAAGCATGCTTAAAGGTTTTTTTTGTTTGAATAAATATGATTGTTCCAGTGTTTCTTATTGCTCATAAATAGTATAATTCTAGTTCAAAATCTTTAATTGTTTTTGAAATATGTTATTATTTAATGCTAAAGAACATTATTGTTTGTTGGAAATAAACAAAAATTATTGGTTTTTTGTGTGTTTTACTACCGAAATTAGGAAAATTGACGGTTTGATTGTGAATACAGAAAGAAATGTAACATTTTTTGGTTTGGAATATGGGAATTAATTAGCGCAGTATCACATATCTGAGCGTATCGAGATATTATTTTTTGTATTCGGAAGATAAGAAAGTGTACACCTGTTTCATAAAATAGTAGGAAGAAGGTCATATAGGACTTGTCACTCACCTTAATTACACATTTCTGCTACTACGGTTAGACAAATGGATCTGTCCATTAGTCTTCCTGAGACATAGTAGAAAAGCCAAACCTCTCTGGGTAGGTTCACTTTGTCTGCAATCCCTTTTGGGAAATTAAATATTACTGCTCCTAATTATAAAAGAAATAACTTAATTTTAATTACCTACTTTAAGAATTAAGTTTTAATGCTGTGAACAATAATTAGATTTTTAGTCAGTTTCATATTACTTTATGATTGTGTCTAAAAGCTTGTTTTATACACTTTACCAACCCAAGTTTACAAGGAATTTATTTTTGTTCTTGTGAGATGTGTTTCACAACACAATAGAAATCGATAAAGTAAATGCAGGCATAGAGAAGGCTTTATGTCACGACCCCTGTCTATTTATAGCCATGATTAGCTGACAACTTTTTACAATATTATGACAATACCCTTATTGGACGCCCATTTTGTTATTGACTCTTATTTACAGTTATCATTTATCTGTGAGTTAGTTCAAAAAATAACAAGGACATATATACAATATAATAAAATACTCAATTCGAGCATTAATTATTTCATTCAGCAAACTAAAATACGACACTTTTTTTGTATTAACTTGACAAAAAACTACTACTTACTGATTTATTCAGCAGACGTATTTCACACTAGGTTAGCGCATTATTTAATGCTGTGAGTCACTAACAAGACTGTTGCTCAGGTGTGTTGTGTTGGCCAAGTTTTACCAAGTTAATAAAATAAGTGTGATTTATACAAAAACCTCAAGATGTACAACACAAAAACAGCAAGGTTTAAAATGCGACATTTTATACAAATATAAATTTATTTTCATTATTATTTGTTATAAACTATTTTATTAGTTATGATATTACATTTTGTTTTTAGATACAAGATGTTGAAGTGGTGGTGCCAGAGTTATTTAGTTGGAATAGAAACTATTGTCTGTGGGTTCAGAGATGATTCAGGATTAGTAGAACGAATTGAAAAATATCCTGTAAAACAGCTTTCCAAACTAGCTAAGGTAAGTAAATAATATTGTTTCCTCATGGATGCTTTACTTTTTCATGTTTATAGATTCCTACTTTACAACAGATAGTCTGTTGTTTATCTTTTTTGTTTATTTAATACAATAGTTAGTGTCAGGGCACTGAAGAGAATGGGCATTCTATGTGTAGAATGTCCAGTTACTTTTGTTCTCCATCTTTCTCAATTTGTAATTTGCCAGATAAAGGATTTTGATCAAAATATAACTATGAATAAACATTTTACCATATAGTAACTATTTTAGCTATGTGAATATAGCTCAGCATGTCTATCTACTTAATAATTGGTATCACAATCATAATTAATTGTCTAATAAGTAACTTTACTATATTATTTTATTTAAATTTTTAATAAGACTTTCTTATGGCAGGCTTGACTATATTTGTTTTGCATGGAGAAACATTTCCAGTCTGCCGCTACACTGACCCTTTTCATATTTTATCTCATAATTTAATAATATGATGACATAATTTCACACAAAAGCTGATTTGTTTTTATTGGCTATGTTGTAAAACAGCTGTTTTAACAAACAGGTTATATTACTTTATTTGTTGTACAATATTAACTTGAAATGTTGTTATTAAATATTTTTATCAGTTAATAAATATATTAATTTACTTATATTTTGATAAATAGTACAATAATTAATTCAATAATGATAATAAGTTATGTATTTTTATTCCAATGTTTTTAATAAAATTTTTTTTTTTAATATAATAGCAAATATAATTGAGTTGACTTTTGAGTTAAGGTTATAAAATTATCCCGCATATGTTCTAATGATTTGTTTTGTTTCAGGGTCTTTGGGATCCTATGGTTTGTTTAAATTTTTGTAAACAGTTTTTAGACTTTGTTAAATCCAGTTTAAAAGAAGCAGAAGATTCAGTTTGGAAATTTGAATGGAGGCCAAGGCAACATGTTACTGCTACAAATATTGACAATGATCAGACATATAATTTCTTTCCTGAATGGTTAACAAAGTAAATTATTGTGTTTGATAATGCAATATATTTTAATTTTTGTTTTGTTTTACCTAATTTTAAATAAAAATAATTTGTATATGAATTATGTTAATTTGTATAATTATTATCTTCCCGCAAAACGCATCTACCATTCTCTCATGGTAGATCCATGCATCCAACAACTTATTATAATGCAACATCATCATGATTCATTTAAATACCTGTAGTATACTGTAACTATAACAACAGAATATTGTTTTGCTTCTTGATTTTTTAGAATCACATTTAAAGAACATGCATAAGCCTGGAAGGGATTGCTTTTACGAGCTTTACCAGTTTTGAAATAGAAGAGAGTGAAGAATATTGGTATCCAATAAGATGAAATAATTTACAACAAACTATAATTAAATAGTACTTAAATAATTGAATATGAAAGGGTTTACTTGCTGATGTGTTTTGAAACCATCGTTCCTTTTATGAAGCAAAGCCTGTACTAAGTTAAGTACAGTGATGCCCCGTACTTGCGCGATAGGTGGAACCGAGTGATAACCATGTAAGTAGAATTCACATAAGTCGGGGTATAATTTTACATACAATCACTTAGCAATTAATGTTAATTGAGACCAAAGACTAAATAAACTAATAATTTAGAAGAAAAATGTGAATGTACAAAAATCTTAAATACATAATACAATAAAATATTATATACATACATATTGCAAAGACATAAGTTATTTTGACATAGATGACTTCATAAAATCTAGTAAATTCATTTGAAGAATTGAAGATTTTTTTCTTCTCAAGCAGAATTTCCTCGTAACTCACTAATTTTTTGTTTTGTGACAGAAATACGCTCATCGTTGGAGTCTATATTTTCTAAAACTTGCTCTATTAAACTAAGGCCTTTTGTTACGTTTCTACCATCATTTCATCTTCTACGTCAACTGGGTCTAAAGAATCTGCGTTTTTAAAGGTGGCTCTTGCTCACGAATTTCTATGAACTCATCAATTAATTGTCAGGTTCTGGTTGTGCAAATCCAGGAGTTCTTGAACTTTATCATTATCCACTCTAAATTTAGTTGTCTGGCAAAACCGACAACTTCTTCAATCACATCAGCAATTTCATTAGACGCTGGCATTGATTCCGCTTGAGTTTCAGTGGCAAAAAAAAAATAGACACACATTTTCCCCAATGCCATTCAAAGTTTTTTTTTGTGAAATTTTATTCCAAGATTGTCCAATGATTCTCAAAGCATCAAAAACATTGAACTGTTTCCAAAAATCTTCAACAGAGAGCTCGTTGTTCTGTCTCATAGCCTCATACAGATGCTCAAATGATTTTGTGTAATAAGCTTTAAATGTCCTGATGACTCCCTGATCCATCGGTTGAAGCAAACTAGTTGTGTTTGGTTGCAAGAATATCACTTTCACGCCTGTGTCGAAATTAGTTAAAGTAGTAGGAGGATGACCAGGTGCATTGTCAATTAATAGGAATTACTTTAAAAGGAATTTGTTTAGACCGACCATAACGTTCGCCTTGAGGTATGAAATGATTACCAAAGCAGTCCTCAATAAAAACTGTCACCTAAGCCTTCCGATTCGACTTCCAAATCACAGGGAAGCTAGCTTTAGAAATATTTTTTAATGTCTTGGATTTTCTGAGCGATAGACTGTGAGAGGTTGCAACTTACAGTCACCAGCTGTATTTGCGCTAACCATCACTGTCAATCGGTCTTTGGCGGCCTTAAAACCTGAAAATATTTTCTCTTCATGAGCTATAAAAGTTCTTTTAGCCATTTTCTTCCAGAACAGGCCAGTTTCTGGGTAACTCGGACATCATGATTTAAAACCGCGTAACTTAGGAATCGCATAAGATGGGGTAGCGTAAGTCGAGATATTACTGTATTATTTAATTATAGTTTAATCAGTGAATTCAAGATGATTACAACAAGCAACTTTAATTTACTAAAGTTGTATTGTGTATTCTAAATATAATTATAAAATTTCAACAAAATAATTATTTTTAATTATAAATTGGTAAGAAAGAATTTGTAAACATTTTAAGAAAAGTAAGAGAAGTAAAGTAAGAAAATGAAAAAGACTTTGGGCTCAGAACCAGGAATAATTAAATCTTTAGTGTTCTTTATATACGATAAATGATTGCAATAATAATAAAACAAGATAATTAAGCAATCAATCAATTGGTAACTGAGAATATTTTAAAGAGGGTTTGCCAACTGGCATAGAACTACCAGAAGCTAAAAACGAAATAGTAAAAGACCAATTTCAAATGTGCAGATATAGAAATGAGGTCAAACATTGTTGCTAACCGATAAACGAAGAAGTACGAGCCGTTTAAAAACCGGAGCTCTTTTTGAATCACCCTTTACAAGCCATCATTTAGAGTTTTGAAAGTACTTTTCATAGGTCAGACGATTGTAAATATTCAAAAATTTAAATAAGTTCTAGAATAAATATAATCTGAAATAATCACTATATTTGTTAATTAGTATACTATAAAATCCTGAATCATAATGAAACTATTGACTATGTTATTGATCCACAAGAAGAAACAGATTTGACATTTCTCATCAAGAAACTTAGGGGTTGTGAAAATTTCAATGTGAACAATTTGAGATAACATATGTTACGATTATTGAAATTGTACAAAAAACTACTGAAGGCAGTGATGTTGAGAATAAAGATGAATGTTTGACCGAGGGAGTAGAAGGGAAAATTAGTCACTGTGAAGGAATGAGCGGTCATTGGAAACTGACAAGAACAACAGACAGACACCACGCCAACAGATGTGCTTGTGCTAAGATGTCTATGTGACAACGTAGCATGAAAACAATCTGATGAGCAAAACGCAGAAAACACCTCACAACTTTTTCCAAAAAATGTAGTAACCGTGATGAACAATGTGTTCTAAAGAAACATTAATTTATGTAAATACTGTAATCAGTAAAGTTTTATAAACTTCCTAATTACAGTATTAGGGTTCATTAGAACTCCAGGTTTTTTTCTAATGTACAGGATCACATTTCCTTGTAATCCGAGTTTTCGGTAATCCGAAGGAGTCTCAATCCCACCTACCTTGAATTATCGAGACTCTACTGTATTTAAATAACTTTTCAATAAAATGAACCTATTGGTAAAATGCTTAAATTTAGAAGCATCATAAAATCTGCTGTTGTAGATCTAAAGACCTTAGGAAATACGAGTAGGATGATATAGTGGTTGTAAAAGAATATAAAACATTAAAATAATAATACTGAAACCTCATAAAAAATAAAACTGTTATAAAGGTTAATATAATGCTAAAAGTTCTAACATATAGTAGTTGAACAAATAAATCAAAATTATCTAAACACATATACTTTCTTGTCATTACATACATTTGACTTGTAACGCAACAAAATAGTTATAGTTACAATGTGCTCTTATTTACTACAAATTTACCACAGCGTTGCTCCAATTAGTGTTTGAACATATGCTGTACGATTTTATTATACTAATCCTTAACAAATAAAAGTGAAGAATTAATTTATTAAATGATATGTAGGGATGGGACCATACCTAAAATTTTTGATTCTTAAATTTTATTTTTGATTCTCGATTCAAGTTATATAGGCCTACATGATATTTACCAATAATTAATTAAGTTAACATCTTAGTCATATGGTGTGGTCTTTAAATCTTCTGTTTTAATGTAATAGGCTACACAAAACATTCTTCCTTTATTTATGAATAAATTTCTAAAAGCATGACAAAAATATCAGATAGAAGTAATGATTTATTTAAAATTAAAAATATGAACTTCAGTCCACAATTACAATATAACTTCAATAATAGTCATTTTAGTTTTTTATAACTGGAGGAGTTGGAACTACCTTTTCTTTGTGTTTTGCTTCGACATGTATGAATTGGTGGCCAGAGACAGGGGGGAGAGAGAAAGACAGGAGAGGGAGAAGAGCTATGAAAAACAAACCAGAAAAGCTTCGAATTGTTTATATTGTTGCGACATAAATAATAATATTTTCATCATATCAAATAAATATTTGCTTTAATAGTTTAATTCATTCAAAGCAACTATTACTTGAAGACATAGTTGATAATTAATTATATTTCCTATAAATTACACCACATATGTATTTTAACAGTTAAAAAAACAAGAATTGGAAAAGGCAATTTAATCAATGAAGAATCGAGTATCGACAATTCCTTGATACCATTAGAATCGGAATCGGCCCATCCATAGTTATAAGATTCAAAGACATAGGGATGAGTAACTTAATTAAACAAAAATATCATACAGAAAATGTTTGCCTTATTACCTCTGGCTTTTTATTAAATGAAGTAACAATTGGAGAATAAATACAAAATATTTGTAGACATTCTCATTATGCTTCTAATGAAACACCCAACTCATTTCTTATAGCATCTGCTAAGTAAGCAACTGCTAAACTGTCGGAATGGGGAACTAAGGGGCTCTCCTTGAAACCTGAAATCAAAATAAAAACATTAATTGGTTAAAAGTGTTAATTATACATTCTTAGTTGACCACTTACATGGAAACCCAAGGTCTTTAACCCTGGAACGCTAGAGTACGTAAATATTACGTGTTGCCCCCCATTTTCTCTCCCCACTCCCTCCTACATGAATTAGACTGCCCAACTCCTAGCAGTGCTTTCTAGTGTCAGTTGGCCTTGAGACGGCATAGTGAAGTGAGTGTTATTGAGTTTTGGTACTTGTCTATATCCTGTTGTTTATTAGGTGTACGTCAATTTTACGTGGCGCTAGTAATAACTGAAAATTTTAGGACGTCAATTTGACGTGGCGCTAGTGATACAAGTCAAGCGAGTACACATAGTTTTTACGTAGACCTTGTGAAATCAACATAGTTTTTTATATTTAGTTGTCTGCTTACAACTTTAAATTATTTTTTATTTGCGTGTTTTTCATTTTCTTACATTTAGTTGACATTTGGTATCTTTATATTATTTTTATTCGTGTTTTTTTTTTTTTGCTAAAAATGAGTGTCCAAGAATATTTAAAAGACTGTGAAATAAGTGACATATTGGAGGAAGAGATAAGTGATGAGGATAATTTAGAATTTGAAGAGGAGTCAGATGGAGAAGATGAGTACGATAGCGATTTTGATCCCGAATACCTACCCGATAGGGCAGAGCTCGACAATACATATGAAAGTGAAGAAGATATTACAGAAAACCGGATTAGAAACATAGAACGTGGGCTAGTGCATCAACTGAAGAAGAGAAAGGTGAACGAGCATGAGGTTTCCCGTAATCAAGCATCCACTAGCGGCCATCAAGAGACAAGAAATGAAGGGTCAACTAGTAGGCAGGATGCGATAAACGTAAGCAAACAGCAGAAGCATGTAGAAAAGATGAACGTTGACACGTGTGTTCAGGATTACATTGTTTTGCCAAATATTGATACACTCAGTGGAAAAGATAATTTTATTTGGAACACTAAGGCCAATATTTCAACTGTTAAGACTTCAGCAAAAAATATCGTCCATATCACTCCTGGCCCGACTGCAAATTGTAATGCAGCTTTCAACCCCGTTGAGTGTTTTAAACTCTTCATAAATGAGGATATTAGTAAAATAATATTGACTCACACTAATGAAGAAATGAAGGTAAGACGTGCTTTGTATAAGAATGAAAACGATGGATCCCTAAACGATTTAGTTTATGAAGAGCTGGATGCATTTTTTGGACTTCTAGTACTGTTAGCAGTATTGAAGGATAATCATTTGACTACTAGAACAATGTTTAATTCTAATTATTCTGGTGATAAATACAGAGCAACAATGTCTGAAAGAAGATTTTCTTTTATTCTTGCCTGTCTTAGATTTGATGACAAAACCACAAGATTCGCAAGACAAAAGGATAATAAACTCGCAGCTATATCTGAAATCTGGGAGATCTTAGTTGATAGCTGTATAAAAAACTACAAAGCGAGTTCATATGTGGCAATAGATGAGCAATTGGTCGGATTTAGGGGCAAATGCCCTTTTCGAATGTATATTCCAAGCAAACCCAACAGATATGGGATAAAAATAGTCATGATGTGTGACAATAGCACTAAATTCATGATCAATGCTATACCTTATTTGGGAAAAGGAACTGTCCCACATAAAAAACCAGTGGCAGATTTCTTTGTAGAAAAACTTGTAGCCAAAACTATATCAGGAACGAACCGAAATGTCACTCTAGACAACTGGTTCAATAGTGTACCACTTGCTAAACATCTTCTAAAGGAATGTAAACTCACAACTGTTGGGACTATTAAAAAAAACAAGAGAGAGCTTCCAGCAGAGTTTAAGGATGTAAAATATAAAAACCGAGGAATAGCGAGCAGTATGTTTCTTTTTCATGAAGATGTAACGGCTGTGTCGTATAAGCCCAAGAAGAACAAACTTGTTACTCTAATATCTACTATGCATGGAGACACAGCTATAAATGATGCCTCCAAGAAGCCTGAAATTATCTTAACATATAATGCTACAAAAGGAAGTGTGGACGCGTTTGATCAAATGTGTCAGACTACAAACTGTGGCAGGAAAACCAGATGTTGGCCATTGTGCTTTTTTTTTAACATGATTAACATCTCTTTCATCAATGCGTATATAATTTACCTACACAACTTCTACAAACTTAATAAAAATAATGATAAAAAGGCTCTTTCAAGAAATGAATTTATGTTTACTTTACATAACGAATTATGTAGTAATTGGCAAAGACGAAGGCTCCAACAGACAAATATTTCAAATGACTTGAAGAGAACAATTAGGAATGTCTTGAGTATCGACAGACAGCAAGCAGACGTAACTTCACAGCAAGGACCACGAACATATTGCAACTTTTGCAATTGGAAAAAGAAGAGGATGACCACAACATACTGCCCTTGTGGGAAATCAATTTGCGGGGAGCATCAACTAAAGAAATGTCCCGAGTGTGGCTAATTCATCATGTGAAATTATAAAGACATTTCAAATTATATTTTGTAATATGTATTATGTAATGTATAAAAATATTTAAACTAAATAAACATTGACAAATAAATAAAGAAGAATAAAAAGATAAATAAAACACGGTAAAACCTCATTTAAATGACCAAAAGCAACTCTTTATTCAAACACGTCAATTTTACGTGGCACTAGTGAAATGCGCTCATAAATAGCGCTAGTGTTCCAGGGTTAATAAACCCTTAATATGTCCTGATTTTCTTCTTCCTGCCTCCTACGTTATAATTTTGTCTATCTTCTACTACAGTAGAGCGTCGAAAATTCGGATCAGTTGAGACCGGGACCAATCCGGAATACCGATTTATCCAGATTTTCAAACGGTCTTTAAACTATTGCGTATTATTGATATTTCATTAACTATAATGTACACTAATGCTTAGAGTATCGTGCAAGTTTGAACTCAGCCAGGAATTATTATAAAATAGACGTCAAAGGGCTTAAAATACAAAAGAACTTAGAGAAAAGACATATAATGTACATACTAATGTATCCATTGGTACAGAAAGCCAAAAAACATATCTGTGCAAACTAATTGAGTGAAAAAGTCCTTTATTGTTTTTTGAATAAAAGTAAAAAATTACAAAATTTTCATTACAGATGAATAATAATATTAAAAGAATATTATATGAAAAATTACCTAAAGATTGAGTTTAATAATAAATTTTATTATTTTGCTAATTGTTTACAATAGGCGTTATTGGTTAGAGCCCAAAGCATTCAAATCTAACAAAATTTTAATCATGATTAAATATTCTGTATGTTGCAATTTCAATTTAGTTGACACATTATTCAGAAATGATGTTTCTTCTTTACATTTATAATTAAAGATAACAGTTTAGATATGTATTGTAGTGGCGACGAGTGCCACACTCTGTATGCCGAGTGCCGTTCACGCTGAAACAATGATCTGGATTATTGACGCTCTACTGTATATCTATTTGGGTTTATTGATCATTCCAATGTAACCTTTAGCAAGACTTCCTGCAATGTAATGAAAATATCCTTGCACTTACTGAATAATTGTTTTTTCTTGATCAGTATCAATATTTTTAATTTGTTTAACTTTACATTTTATTTTATCCACTTAAAATGAAAATAATCATGTTAGCACTTATTTCAAGCATGAGTAGAATAGCCAGAACTTCAAAAATTACTCTTTCCAAATTTTCTGGAATATTTTCTATACTTTATCATTTTGTTCCCATGCAATGAAAATTATCAATCTAATTTGAGAGTTTACTAAGAGAATCATGTCAATAGATTTCAAATCGTCAGTAAAACCCAAGCTGAATGATAGCTACTGATTCTACAATGTTCACACATAAAAATGGCGTTTTATCTATATAGCTCTAAGACACCAACTTAAAAAGTTGCGTGCTATTAATAAGATAAATTAATATCATGAATATCATAAAATCCATCAATGTACAAGTAACTTGGCAAACTGTGTCCATACATAGAAGAAGATGATTGAAAGTTAGAAAAATTCACACTGATGCAGTAGAATAAATGTAGTAGAATGGCTAATTCACAATATTATTTTGGCAAGTCATAATTTTTTGGAGTTATACTACATAATTTTTTGGTATATTTACATACTACATAACTAGGGCCTATTACATATTCATTATATATTTATATATAATTTGTTTATGTGTACCTTCAATCCAAAAATTCTATTAGATATGAGCACTCACATACCTAGACACAAGTATTCTTTATTGTTAAATACTGTCCACTAAATTTTTAGTTACCTAATTTTAGACAAATTCTTTTTAACACTGATAGTTTAATTTTTAAAAAAACTTATTTATTTTTTGCGATTTTTATTTAGTTTTTTAAACACGTTTTTATATGGCATTGCGATTAAATTTTAATTCCCATTCTAAAGCGAGATCAATTTCAGTGATCTTCTTTTGGCGAAGAGACGTAAACCTTCCCAAGGATGAGATGTTGCGCCACCGCAGCATAACATCATTGGGTGTTTCAACAGCATGTTGATCTACAAAATGCAATGTAATGTCGAGAGTAACAGCATTCGTAGAGGCATCTTTTTTCTCGCTATCTCTATCTGCTACACTGTCATCGTATTGATCCCTGAACCATAGACATCATGCCATGCTCGATATATTCTTCATTTTTATCTAGTGCTGACCACTTTTCCAGGCAACTTTCTTCTACATGTTCACATCCTGGTATTCTTTGAATGAGCTGAAGGAGTTCAGTTTTATCACCCCATGTTCTAAGTGGTGTTTCCACAAATTCGAGGCTAGGCCAGAGCTTCTTTCAAGATTTCTGCAGTACTGATATTCCAAGTGTTACTGATATTATTCCAGGATTCAGCTACCCAGTAAATTACATCCTTTATTGTTATCGTCTTAAGTTTTTCTGGAATAGAAAGAGAACAATCTTCTTCAATTAATGTTTGCAGAAACTTATTTCTGTAGCTCAATTTTATGTTCGTTAGGTGGGAAAAAAAATTGCATTTATGTCTTTACATACCAATTGCATGTCTGAAAAATGAGAAAGAGCATTGTCTATCAAAAGTAGAGCTTTTGGTGGCAGTTCATTTTTTTCATTAAATTTTGTAACTGAAGGAACAAATTCAATTTTGAACCACTCCTTGAAAATATTACCAGTGATTCACGCCTTACACTGATTTATGTAATGAACAGGGAGAGCATTCAAGTTCATATTTTCAAGGGGTCGTGGCTTGGTGGATTTTCCAATCACCATTAATGGTAGCTTATTTGTTCCCGCAGCATTACTACAAGCTAAAACTGTGAGACACTTTTTGCCTTGTTTTAAAGCATAGTGCAGAATTCTCTTTAGAATCAAGACTTTTAGTGGAAAGGGCTTTAAAATTCAATCCAGTCTTGTCCGTGTTATACACTTGATGGGGTGAGTAATTTTCAGACGAAATCAAATCTGTAAATTAATTTGTTTAACTGTAGTGCCTTTTCTTGTATTAATGGGCCACTGATAGGAACTCCTTTCTACCTCTCTTGTGTAAACCTTAAAAATACAGTCCCGTCAATTTTTTCATTCACAGAAACTTAACGTGTGATGCTATTGCTTAAAAAACTTTTCTCTTGTAGCACTGCAAAACTGTTCAATTTTTTAAACAGATATTTGTAATGAGTGCTCTAATATTGTTTGGTAATTAAAAAACGTACTTCATGTCAAATGTAAAATACACAGCAAATCCGAAACCCAAACTTTTCAGCAAATCCGAACTTTTCCAAATTCGAAGTTTTCCAAATCCAAACAGGCTATAGCCCCAATTAGTTTGAGGGGTTCCACTGTGTATATACACAATTATATTAGTTGTAATTGTAAAATAAAAAGAAACCAAATTGAAATTTGTCTTTGTTGACTTGAGTAGGAATTGACTTTAAAAAAATTTTTATGTATAGCTTGTTTAATCTGATACTTATTTTAGTATAAAATTTGAATACTTAACATTACCTTGCATCAGGCAACGCTTGACTTCAGCTGCTTCATAATGAAGTCCTACACTGTCCGTAAACTCAAATTTGCTTTCCACTGTAGGGAGAGGGAATACTTTTTCTTTTCCCAGTATTACCATCTTCCAAGGAGCCCAACAATATTGTGATATCTGGAAAAGTAAATAAACTATATGCATTTGAAGCTTGCAGTTTTTGTGTTCTACATCTTGAGGTTTTTCTATAATTACAATTTTGGTATCAACTTAGCAAAAAAACCAATACTTACTGATATTTTTTTAGCAGACCCGTTTTGCACATATGCACTATTCAATGCTGTGAGTCACGAACAAGACTGTTGCTCAGGTTTGTTGTGTTGGTGTGAGACTGTGTTGTATTGGTGTTCTGTGGTGTGTTATTGTTTGTAGAGTAGTTGTTAAATATTTGTTTAAATATAGTATTTGATTGTGAGTGTGTTATGTCGTTTAGAATGTGTTGTGGATAGTATTTGTGGTGTTTGTATATCTCGTAGTTTTCTGTTATGTTTAGTTTGTTATTTTTTCAATGTAGTTTAGGATTTTTTAATTGGTGTCTATGTTGGTGAGTGAGTGTAGTGTGTTTTGTAATGTGTATAAAAAAGGTACAACCTAAATCAAGTTTTGCCATACAAATACAAAACACACTACACTCACTCATTTTTATTTAGCTAAGTACCTCTATAGTTCCTTTGGTTCCAATAATGTATGATGTATTTGGAAGATCAACTCTAGAATTTGTAGTAACAACAGCTGTGCGACCTCCAGGGTATGTTATCACACAACTGACACTCTCATCGACACCTTTGGTAACATGACCTGCAGCTTTAACTGTAATGGGTTTCTCATTACCAAATAAAAGTACAACAAGTTGGAGTCCGTAAACACCAAAATCAAGTATAGTACCTCCTCCCAGCTCCTTTTCACTGTTTAACAGAAATTTATTAAATTATTTTCATAATAGAATAAAATTAAAAAATTGAGATTGTGATAGGATTTTAAAAAATAAATTTTAAAATTGTGAAGGGAGCTCTTAACCACATTTAAATGGTAGATATCACTACTATTTGATGTTTGGTATGATTTGGAATAAAACAAGTAATATTTTATAAGTAAATTCTTACTAAGGTTAACAAAGAAAAATTTAATTTTAGTATCTATAGAGCACTATAAATAGTGATTTATGATATTGTATGGTAACCACGGCAACAGTTTAAGGTTGTACATGAAAGTTTTGATGACAACCAGATGGGGGGGGATGGAAATTCATATAGATCTTTGAGAAATATATTGCTAGGAATAAGTTGGCGCACTGTCAAGGCGCGCTAGACTTCAAACCAGAAGATTATCATTTGAATCCGGCTGGACCCCACAAATTGTATAATTTAATTATTGAATGGGTTAATTCTTGTATATGAACTTTTTGAAGAAAACATTAGATGTTTTTTGAACATATATTCAACTAAATTATAAATATATTTATTGTTGTTTAGTAACAAGAACCCTGCCCAAAACATATCTTTTTAGACATATGTGTGAAAATGGACATGTTTTGTTTATAGCTTTTTAACACTCAGATCTGAAATTAGATTAATGCCAGATTGCAGTAACTAAACACAGATTACAAAATCATTTATATTTTTGTAAACAAAAAATTGTTATGTACAATATTCTTTGAAATTCTCCTAATGTTGAATAACATAATGTTGGTATTTTTTGTGCCTTGTAGTGTTTAAAACTTATAACTTCTATGATACAACTATTTTTCCTATTTTGTATATTTGCTTATGTAGAAAAGGCTACATAAGCAATATAATTTGTTACAACATTTAAACTAAATAAAGAATTTAACATTAGATTTCTTATAGATCATCATAAAAATATTAAAAAATGGAGTTTACATAAAGTCTCATTAAAATGGGACAGTACCTTTATTATTAATGTTTAAATTAAGTTACTTTCACTTAAATGACTTCAAGAAATCATTGATTAGAACCCACCTTAACCTATCAACTCCACTAACTTTGACGCCAAAAAATGTCTGAACATGCAAGACTTCTCCAAGAGTTCCGGCAGCAAGTTGTTTTCTCAGCTCATCATACACAGGAAAACAACGTGTCCAAAATCCTTCCATCAGGAAAAGGTTCTTCTCTTTGGCCAACTTAACAGAATAAACCTTTTTTCAAACATTTATGGCAGTAAATCTGTGGATTCTCTTATCCATGACATTTGACTAAACTTTCATTTTTAAAGCTAGTAATATTTAAGGTTTGTAACCTATTGGGGATCTAATTATATTCGTCCCACGGTCACTAGCAGGTGCAAATTATTTCCTTGAGTCAATTTAGTTGTATTACACTAAAAAATATTCTTATTATAAAACACTAAATATAATATTTTTATACAGGTGCAATTTTTTTAATTGTTATTTTGTACCTTAGCTAGTTTATTATTTGTTAATAGATTATTATGTGTAATCATAATTAGTAAAATTAAATTAAATTACGGTTTGCATTAGATTCTAAACTCTCACTATTATTGTTCATGTCATGTTTACACAAGAATACACTTACGGTTTGATGTTTGCTTTAGATTCTAAACTCCCACTATTATTGTTCATTTCATGTGTACACAAGAATAGACTTACGGTTTGATGTTTGCTTTAGATTCTAAGCTCCCAGTATTATTGTTCATTTCATGCGTACACAAGAATGCACTTACGGTTTGATGTTTGCTTTAGATTCTAAGCTCCCCGTATTATTGTTCATTTCATGTGTACACAAGAATACACTTACGGTTTGATGTTTGCTTTAGATTCTAAGATCCCAGTATTATTGTTCATTTCATGTCTACACAAGAATACACATACGGTTTGATGTTTGCATTAGATTCTAAGCTCCTAGTATTATTGTTCATTTCATGTTTACACAAGAATACACTTACGGTTTGATGTTTGCATTAGATTCTAAGCTCCCAGTATTATTGTTCATTTCATGTGTACACAAGAATACACTTACGGTTTGATGTTTGCATTAGATTCTAAGCTCCCAGTATTATTGTTCATTTCATGTTTACACAAGAATACACTTACGGTTTGATGTTTGCATTAGATTCTAAGCTCCTAGTATTATTGTTCATTTCATGTTTACACAAGAATACACTTACGGTTTGATGTTTGCATTAGATTCTAAGCTCCCAGTATTATTGTTCATTTCATGTTTACACAAGAATACACTTACGGTTTGATGTTTGCATTAGATTCTAAGCTCCCAGTATTATTGTTCATTTCATGTTTACACAAGAATACACTTACGGTTTGATGTTTGCATTAGATTCTAAGCTCCCAGTATTATTGTTCATTTCATGTGTACACAAGAATACACTTACGGTTTGATGTTTGCATTAGATTCTAAGCTCCTAGTATTATTGTTCATTTCATGTTTACACAAGAATACACTTACGGTTTGATGTTTGCTTTAGATTCTAAGCTCCCAGCATTATTGTTCATTTCATGTGTACACAAGAATACACTTACGGTTTGATGTTTGCTTTAGATTCTAAGCTCCCAGTATTATTGTTCATTTCATGTGTACACAAGAATACACTTACGGTTTGATGTTTGCTTTAGATTCTAAGCTCCCAGTATTATTGTTCATTTCATGTGTACACAAGAATACACTTACGGTTTGATGTTTGCTTTAGATTCTAAGCTCCCAGTATTATTGTTCATTTCATGTGTACTCATGAATACACTTACGGTTTGATGTTTGCTTTAGATTCTAAGCTCCCAGTATTATTGTTCATTTCATGTTTACACAAGAATACAATAATTATAAAAAATACTACTGACTGACACTGAGTAGAAGCCATACTGAGCTTCTCACTCCAGTCGATATAGAAACTGCTGAAGCATTCTATTATGTTTAGACATCTGGCAGAAAGGCAATGGGCCATAAATATCTTTCTGTATTTATGCTCTAAGTATCAAGGGACAATAAATATCCCTTTAAAAGCATCGATGTCTAGTATTGTGTTAGACATATCAGAAAATAAACTCTCTTGAAGCAAACAAATCAATCAAACAATGGCGACATTCAAGACTAGATAGGCTAGTCTTTATACCCGCTATTAATTAAATGGTCGTGCCTAACTAACCTAGTTTGTAAACTGCAATGGATTAAACTTTTAATTAAAGTAAATCTATAAAAGAAATTACTGAGAAAATGTTTTTGTGGGAACTAAGTGATCTTTATAAGTGTGTAGGTTTGCCACTAGGATGTGTAAATATAAAAAGCAGTGGTTTTAAAGGCAGTTATTAAACAATTTGGTCATAGAGTAGATGTGGTTTTGTCATTTAATATGATATAAATTTATGTTGTGATATGTGTTGTACATTTCATATTGCACTGGTGTGTTGAAATTTGGTTTAAAAAACTTCTAGATAGTGGTTGATATGAGTAAGTGTGGCCTGTTTTGATTATGCGGTTAGAACAAGATAAGTCTGTCATTTCTAATTACATGTCTGTGTTACGTCGATCTTTGTTGAAAGCTGCAGTTTGATTGCTCAATATAGAGTTTATTACAGTCTATATAGCCTACTCAATGCAACATTGTAATAACTCTAAAATCAAACATTTTGAGAAAAACGTCTTTTAAGTTTTTTTCCGGCAGTAAATTGACTTCTCACTAGATAATTTTTTAAAATTTTAACTCCTCAATTAGCTGTTATGTTAGGCAAAAATGTCTTTTAGAATTCCTAAGATTATTATTTAAAAAGCAATTTACATTAATTAACTTAAATTAAAGGAGTTTGGGTTGTTACACTATTTAACTGAACTCTTCATCCATATTCAAAGTTATCACACTTTTGCTTTCTTAGGCAAAAGACCCAAAATAAGTATTTTTTTATTAATTTTATGATTAAAAACTTGCCTTAAACCAAACTTGAATGTATCTTGTAGCACTTACAACTTTAAAGGATGAACTGAACTATTGTAAGACTGGTGAAAACTTTCTATAAAGAGTAAGTCGTATTTACTCATGAAAATAGTGAGTTACAAATAAAGCACAAGATGAATGATAAAATAGTAGGGATTTTTATGTTAATTTGAGTTTTTTGATTTGGTGAATAAATCAACGGGTCAATATTTTATTGTTTACCTAGCTTGAGAAGAAGATTTGGCATTAAAAATATTTTCTACATGGATAATCAAACTTGAGTAACCTTATCATGAAGTCTCATGGATTTACACCAATGCTTAAGCAAAATCAGACCCATCATTATAATATTTTTTTATAATTCTAAACAGTCCCTTAATTGTTTGTCATTATTAATTTTGGAAATTTTGCTGATGTAACAAGGTTAATTTAATAAAAAAAACAGGGTGTAACAAGATTAATTGCAGTTTCTGTTAACAAGATACTGTTACAGACTGTTAGCAACACAAGTTTGTTCCTATAATATTAAATATATTTAATTTATCCTATTATTTTCCAACTTGTCTCGCGCCCTCTTGACTTGCCTTCATGCCCCCTAGGGGTAGCCCCCCCCCCCCAGTTTGGGAGCCCATGATTTAAATGCTTATAGAAAACTTATAGAGATAAATATCACAGAGTGAATATCTTTTACCTTAACCAATATATCCACTTCTTTGTAATTCATGCACATAGGTTTTTCACACAGTACTGCTTTCCCATGTTCTAAAAAGAGTTTTGAATTTGGGAAATGTTGTGGATTTAATGATCCCACATAAATGACATCTGTAACAGGTATGTATAATTATTAACATTTGTTGATTCCATCTTCGCGTGAGCTACTAGTAATCACTTACACTTTAAAATGTTTTAAACTTGCCTATAGTAGCACTTACTTTGCTTGATGAGGACGGCTTGTCCTCAACAAGCAAAGTAAGTGCTACTATAGGCAAGTTTAAAACATTTTAAAGTGTAAGTGATTAATTATTGTAAAAATGACTCGAATTTCTTACAGATTCTAAATCATCCTACATATTTTATGCTAATTAATAATTAGGTCAGTATGCTATATATTCATCATTCCTAATAATGATAAAAACCATTAAAATTCTGTATTTTCTCAATTTAGAAAAATATACAGTAGTAACAACAAAGGTCCTCTAAGGTGTTCTGTATGTTTCTTAGATCTTTTTTCCCAGTCTAATACTTGAAACCTGGAATGAAGTACTTTGTAAGGTTGCAACCTTGAGTTACGGTCTGAGTTGACAATGGCACACATCTCCTGAAACGGCCATCCTCAACAAACAAAGTAAGTGCTACTATAGGCAAGTTTAACATTTAAAAGTGTTTAGTGATTACTAGTAGCTCACGTGAAGATGGAATCAACAAATGATAAACTTGTTTCAAAAAATAATTATGAAAGAAGAAGGCAGTTTTCATCTTGGGGAAATTAGTTTTATTTAACAATGATCGGTCACAAATATTACTATTACATGGTTATTTGCATGAAGGACACTTGTCCTCCATTGCCATTTTACTTATCCATCAATACTTATGTCTCAGAAAAAATCGTATGTACTTAGTTTATTTTAATAGAATGTTTAACAATTAAATTTAAAAAATGACATGTTTACAGAGGCATTTATAATACTCTAGGCATTTTTTTCTACCCAATATCAATACAAAAATTACTTTAAAATTATTCACAGATAGCTATACCATATTGTGGTAAAAATGTATTACAATATAAAACACTATTCCCTTCCCCCTTCGTTGTCTGTCACTACTAAGCCAAAATAATTAAGAGGAATCCTGTGTTATATTGATGTTATTTTGTAGAATACGTTTATCTTTGTCTAGCTAACTCCATATTTAGGGGTTATTATTTTTAATAAATTGTACAAATATCTAAAAGCCAATCACTTAATACCAGCTTCTAATATATAATATATAAATTTATCTGATTGTTATGAACTAATACCTATTTAATTTATATGAATAAAACCTCTATACCACAAATAACTTTGTAATTTATTTATTACCTTATGTACAATTCAATTGCATTGCAATCAAATTATTACATAAGTAAATTTGTAAATTACCTCTGAGGATGATTGTATATGCAATGAAAATGTACATAAGGTGTCAAATAAGTGAAAAAGTTATTTGTGGTATAGAGGTTTTATTCATTTAAATTAAACGTTACCTCACAGTTGATTTATTTTCAATTAGCTTTGTGATGTATTGGAATGTTGTACCCTAATAAACAATTAACCCATTTAAAAAAATACATTTTATGACAGTCTAAATTCATAGTGATAATTTCTAATAGCTGAATAATAATAGGCATTAACCCTGTCCAACGTACTACACGCAGTTGCTATACCACTCCCAACCAACTTTGTTGGCACCCTTCTATAGAAGTAAAAATGTATTATTTCAATATTTTGAAAAAACATTGTTCAAATTAAATCTGTTAAATTTTTTTACAAATTGTTGACAATTTTTGGAAAATATTACCTAAAACTGTCGATTCAGATTCTGATTTCTATTCTCAAAATTTTCTTTAAATTCTCCATTCTTAAGTCGATTCTCGATCCTTTCAAGTTATGTAGGACTACATGATATTCTCTTATAATGAGTTTAGTTAACATCTTGGTCTAATGGTGAAGCCTTTTAAAAGTTCCTTTTTAATGTAATAAGCTATACAAAACGTTCGACCTTTACTTATGAATAGGAATTTTCTGAAAGGATGACAAACATATCAGATAAAGTAATGATTTATTTAAAATCACAACTATAAAATTAAGTTTGCAACTACAATATAACTTCAATAATATTGAATTAACTCCGGTCAAGCAATTTTTTCGGTATGATTATTTCAAAACAAGTAATATAAAATTTTTAAAAGTAAATTCCTACTGACTTCAAGAAAGAAAAATGTTATAATTGTTTGCTTATTTCCAGTTTGTTTGTTTATTTTATTGGTTTCATTCATTTTTAACCTTACAGCATTATTTATGATATTTTGTGGTAACCATGGCAACAGTTTAAGGTTGTACAATAGAGATTTTGACAACAAACAGATGGGAGAAAAATTCATATATGTCTTTGAAAATTTATTTCTTAGTATTGGGAAGTTGGTGCATTGCCAAATAATATTGTAATTGAATAAGAATATTACAAAGAGTAATGTAAAAGAATATTGTTATACAGGAAACAAAAAAGACAATAAATGTGAGTGAAAGCATAACACAGGCAATATCAGTGTAGACATTCAAGGTGGAGAATCAGAACAGCCATGGGGAACTTGAAAGCTACCATACTTGGTGTGAACCAAGATGAACAAAAACTCAACTCCTGTCTACCTAAGCCAATGATTCTTTATAATACTCTCCACTCCTGATAACACAAAAGTGATTAAGAATTCATAGATGTGTGTGTGTGTGTGTGTGTGTGTGTGTGTGTGTGTGTGTGTGTGTGTGTGTGTGTGTGTGTGTGTGTTACTAGTAAATAATTACAGTATTAATTTGTAATTAACAGTAAGACGTATTTTGGGATTATTGATGATAAAATTAAATGAAATAGGTCTTTGGAGCGAATTCAATATTTTAGAGACAAAAGTCAAGTAAAAAATATAAACTTTTTTCAAAAGATAATTATGAAAGAAGAAGGCAGTTTTCATCTTGGAGAAATGAGTTTTATTTAACAATGATGTGGTCACAAATATCACTATTACATGTTTATTTGCATGAAGGCCACTTGTCCTCCATTGCCAGTTTACTTATCCATCAATACTTATGTCTCAGAAAAAATCGTATGTACTTACTTTATTTTATTAGAATGTTTAACAATTAAATTTTTTAAATGACATGTTTACAGAGACATTTATAATACTCTAGGCATTTTTTCTACCAATATCAATACAAAAAATACTTTAAAATTATTCACAGACAGTTTTACCATATTGTGGTAAAAAATGTATTACAATATAAAACACTATTATATAATTAATCACTTTAACATTAGTCTATGATTATCTGAACTTTAAATTTTGTAAATTTGTAAAAACTTACTGAGACAGAACGTTTTCGATCGCTATGTAGCGATCTTCATCAGTGTCTTCAGGATGGAGTTGGTAGGTTAAGCAGAAGACACTGATTTAGACCACCACATAGCGATTACAAACGTTCTGTCTCAGTAAGTTTTACAAATTTACAAAATTTAAAGTTCGAATAGTTATAAAATAATGTTAACGTGATTAATTAAGTTTCATCGAACGCAATGGACTACAAAATTCAAGACTGTTAATATAATACACAATATCAAGAGCACAGTGGTACAATATATTACAATAAAAATATTGAAAAGAACCCCAATACCACAAAAATAATCAAAAATAACAAATAAGACAAGTTACTTAAGATTAAACCCTTATGTACATTTCGATGACCATGTCATCATCATCAGAGGGTCTTGTTATAAAACACAATCTAGCACACAAGAAGTTACAAACTAGAATGATACCAATCGCTACTATAGGCAAGTTTGTAAATATTTACAAGTGTTTAGTGAAAACTAGCAGCTCACGTGAAAAATCAATAAATATAAATTAATACCCTCCAGGACGTTAATATCATCCTCAGAAGAGATGACTGCCTGTATTACTGACTACTCACAAAGCAATTTATTTAAGCCTATTCTTGAAATATTTTTTTCAAACAGAGTATAGTTATAGTACCTACTACTTTTGGTATCACTTGGCAAAACAACTACTACTTACTGATCATTTTCAGGAAAGACGTTTTACACTATATCAGTGCATTGTTCAATGCAGTGAATCATGAAAAGCACTGAACAATCCACTGATCAAGTGTGAAACATGTCTGCTGAAAAATATCAGTAAGTAGTGTGGTTTTTTTGCCAAGTAATACCAAAAGAAGTAATTTAAAAAACGTCAAGATATAAAACACAAAAATTGAAAGTTATATTAACAGTTACAATAAAAATATTGAAAAGAGCCCCAATACCACAAAAATAATCAAAAATAACAAATAAGACAAGTTACTTAAGATTAAACCCTTATGTACATTTCGATGACCATGTCATCATCATCAGAGGGTCTTGTTACAAAACACAATCTAGCACACAAGAAGTTACAAACTAGAATGATACCAATCGTTCTCCGCGGTCGCTATATATAGGCGTGAGGTAAGCTCCGCCCCCTCTCCGCCCTCGACCGACAAATAACGATCGGCCATCTGGAACCAAATAGGTTATGTCAAAAATTACATTATAATAATACATATGTAATAAAAACTACAGCAATAACAATTAATAAACTAAAAGTAATTAGATTAAAACATCGTAATTTGAAGAAAGCTATTTAAGTAAAGTATTATAATGGTGAGTAAGGAATAGGTCCTTTATCTGCATTCATTAATTTACAATTTGATTTGACTATAAAAACACTTTCATAACTATTAAGTAACTTTTTTGAGTTTATACATTTAGCTAAAATAACATTTTTATCTAAATCATGCTGATTACTAAGGACATGTTCTGCTACACTTGATTTTTCAGGTCTTTCATATTTAATATGGGCAAGATGTTCTTTATATCTGGTTACAATTTTTCTTTTAGTTTGACCTATATACATCTCGTTACAAGTACTACAAATTATCTTATAAATACCTGATTTTTCCAACATTGGAATTTTATCTTTCGGGTTACACAATAAATGCTTGAGTTTATTTTGAGTTTTATAGGCTATCTTGAAATTTACCTTTTTAAAAATAGAGTCTAACCCTTTTGTTAAAATATTATCGAAAGGTAAACTAATAAAAGTACATTTTTTAACTTCTTTTTGAAGAGTGGTAGTTGTGTTCAAAACATATTTTAATCTTTGTTTTCTAACAATATTATCTATAATTTTGGTATCAAAATCGTATTATCTAGCCACCCCTTTGATATAATTAATTTCCTTATAAAAACGTCTAGGACTAAGTGGTACATTGATAGCTCTGTTAACCAAACTGTTAAATGCTGCTATTTTATGTGTATAACAATGGTTGGAACTATTTAAAATATATCTGTTATTGTTAGTAGGTTTCCTGTAAATATCAAATTCAATTTTTTCATGATTTTTAATACACAGAATATCTAAAAATGGTAAACGATTATTAGTTTCTAATTCATAAGTAAACTTAATGGAACTATGTATACTATTAAGTTGGTTTACAAAAACATCAACATTACATTTACTGCTATCAAAGATCGCAAAAACATCGTCAACATATCTTAACCAAATCCTAGGAAAATAAGTAATACTATTCTTTAAGTTTTCTTCAAATCTGCTCATAAAAAGCTCAGCAATGAAAGGAGACAAACTGTTATCCATAGCAGTTCCATCACATTGTTTATAAAATTCATTATTAAATTTAAAGAAATTTTGGTACATACATATTTCAGTTAATTTGACATATTCGTTTATTTTAATAGGTTCGATGTTGTTTTCTTTTAAAAAATCTTCAACAAACAATATAGTTTCTTTAACAGGAATGCTAGGAAACAACGAACTTACATCAAAAGATACCATAATATCAGTACTACTAAGTTTTATATTCTTAACCTTGTTGACAAATTCTATGTTATTTTTAATAGGAAACATACCACGTTTTTCTTTTAAAGAAGTAAATTTATAGGCTAACCATTTTGATAAAAGGTAGGTTGGGGAATCAATCCCAGAAACTATAGGTCTCATTGCTTTCCCTTCCTTGTGGATTTTTGGAAGGCAATATAACCTAGGTATAACAGGATTAGAAATTTGAAATTTATAAATATCTTTCTTAGGAATGACTAAACTACAATTCTTAATAGTAACTTGAACAAACTTATTTAGTGGGTTTTTAACAATTTTCTGATAAGGGCCTTCTAACATTTTAGTTACTCTATTGACATAATCGTTCTTATCTAAAACTACAATTGTATTACCCTTATCAGCTTTTAAATAATAACAATCTTTGTTACAAAGACCTTTAACTAACTCAAAATTATTTTTAACATTAGCCGGTTTATTGGCCAATAAACTCAAGCATTTATTGTGTAACCCGAAAGATAAAATTCCAATGTTGGAAAAATCAGGTATTTATAAGATAATTTGTAGTACTTGTAACGAGATGTATATAGGTCAAACTAAAAAAAAAATTGTAACCAGATATAAAGAACATCTTGCCCATATTAAATATGAAAGACCTGAAAAATCAAGTGTAGCAGAACATGTCCTTAGTAATCAGCATGATTTAGATAAAAATGTTATTTTAGCTAAATGTATAAACTCAAAAAAGTTACTTAATAGTTATGAAAGTGTTTTTATAGTCAAATCAAATTGTAAATTAATGAATGCAGATAAAGGACCTATTCCTTACTCACCATTATAATACTTTACTTAAATAGCTTTCTTCAAATTACGATGTTTTAATCTAATTACTTTTAGTTTATTAATTGTTATTGCTGTAGTTTTTATTACATATGTATTATTATAATGTAATTTTTGACATAACCTATTTGGTTCCAGATGGCCGATCGTTATTTGTCGGTCGAGGGCGGAGAGGGGGCGGAGCTTACCTCACGCCTATATATAGCGACCGCGGAGAACGATTGGTATCATTCTAGTTTGTAACTTCTTGTGTGCTAGATTGTGTTTTGTAACAAGACCCTCTGATGATGATGACATGGTCATCGAAATGTACATAAGGGTTTAATCTTAAGTAACTTGTCTTATTTGTTATTTTTGTGGTATTGGGGCTCTTTTCAATATTTTTATTGTAACTGTTAATATAACTTTCAATTTTTGTGTTTTATATCTTGACGTTTTTTAAATTACTTCTTTTGGTATTACTTGGCAAAAAAACCACACTACTTACTGATATTTTTCAGCAGACATGTTTCACACTTGATCAGTGGATTGTTCAGTGCTTTTCATGATTCACTGCATTGAACAATGCACTGATATAGTGTAAAACGTCTTTCCTGAAAATGATCAGTAAGTAGTAGTTGTTTTGCCAAGTGATACCAAAAGTAGTAGGTACTATAACTATACTCTGTTTGAAAAAAATATTTCAAGAATAGGCTTAAATAAATTGCTTTGTGAGTAGTCAGTAATACAGGCAGTCATCTCTTCTGAGGATGATATTAACGTCCTGGAGGGTATTAATTTATATTTATTGATTCTTCACGTGAGCTGCTAGTTTTCACTAAACACTTGTAAATATTTACAAACTTGCCTATAGTAGCATTTTCTTATTTATGTTGAGGACGGCCGTTTCGGGATATGTGTCCCATTGTCAACTCAGACTGTAACTTAGAGATACGATCTGAGTTGACAATGGGACACATCTCCCGAAGCGGCCGTCTTCAACAAATATAAGTACTACTATAGGCAAGTTTGTAAATATTTACAAGTGTTTAGTATTAATTTATTTATATTTAAAGTGAATTTTTTTAATTAAATGCCGTTTTGTGCTAGTATAACATTTAAAATTAGACACAAGTAGAAAAAATGTATCAAACATAAAAAAGAGCTTGAAGTTCACTGTTGAAGAATGATTATTTTCTGGTTTATTAATCAAGCAAATTTTCAATTAAAAGAGATTACCAGGAAAAGTAACGATGTTTATTGATAATGGCTTGTTTTACTAAGGAGCAAGAACTCAGGAGAGATGGTTTCAAATGTATATTTCTTTAACAAAACTCAATCCACTATAACCAACCTGTTCATTATCAAGTGACTATGTAGAAATGACAAACTTGTTTGAAACTGAAGACATAAGACTTCTTTGTTAAACCTTTTATATTATATGGTAATCTAAAACAAAATGTTTGTATTACAATGCTTTGTAAATATGATTTCTAACCAGAATAGTTTCACTTTTTCCTGCATACTTTTCTTACCTAATTATTCAAATTCCTATGATTATCTGGATTTTTACTTTACCTGACTACCTTTAGTTTTAGTTAGACCTTTTACGAAGTTGTACTGCAGTTAGCAAAGGCTTACATTAGGATCTCTTTAAAAATTAAGTTTGTATCCACTCACCTAAAAGCCCTTCATTACAATTGCTTCTGGATTAGGCAATACAAAAAAATTATAAATATTTAATTTTTACTTAATTTTTTATTCATGGAAACTAAGAAAGATCAAATAATATGTTTTCTATTAAAAAAATCCAGTATTATAAAAGATCTACCCATTTTCCTTCTCTTTATGGACAATTTTTTTCACAATATGTTTTATTATTATTTTTTTGATACTTTATTTGTGTTTTCGAGAGTTTACTGAAAAGAGGAGAATAAAAAGGAAATTAGTTTGTCTTCTCCATTGAAGTGCTTGATTAAGAAGTTGCTGCAAATAATTACGCAAGCACGCATTACAAACTATCATTTCTTAAGACTACAAAAATGTTGAATATTCTTGTGATAAATACTTTACCAACTTCCTTATTTTTAGCCAACTCTTCGTACGATCCATATGCAACTTTTATACCGTGTTTCTTAGCAAATACCTCAGCTTTTTCCTTCCCTGAAGCAGCAGCTACAGCTTGTACCACATGTTCAGCTGTTGGAAATACCTTTAAAGCTAGAGTGAAGTCATTGCATATTTTCCCAGATCCAGCTATTCCCCAGCGCAAAACCATCTCTATAGGAAAAAGATTTATTATTTGTACATTATTTTGTTATAACAAATACTTTTATGCTTTCAATTTTTTAAAAGTAAGTACCGCTTAGATCATTGTTGTATGAGAACATTCATATTGAAAACATCTTTCATTTTCAACATTGACTGCAACAGTCTTAACTAGAATTACAGGTGAAAGTGAAAATGGGTACTTCTCCTACAAGGGCGGCTACAGGATAGACTTTCCGGGTGGGGGGTACAATGGCAGGAAAACAAGAGATGGTTTGGGGCAGGAAACTTCCAAAAATGAAGGCCAAGAAATGAAATTGTAAGCTATTCTTGTACTTAAAAATCACAGGAAATTTGGCACTTTTGTCAATCAAAACATGCACTTTACCTGCATTTATATAGATACCAAAATTATTATTTTTGTACTCAATACAAAATATTGTTTAACTTTTATCGTTTCATCAAACACCTCGGTCTGTATTACACAAACTGTTAGTACAGCCGGGCTGGTAGGTACTAGTGCGCGACTTGTAACATGCCAGTTTTGTTTATGCTGGGGAAAACTACCAATGTTATCAGATGAATTTCTATACCTAACATTACATAAATGTAAAACCAATATACATTGCTTTAAAATAAAAGTCAAATGAAAAATACATCTTTATAAGTAAACTGGGATAAACTGAAAAGTGTTTGGAATATGAAAAATATATTTCTAAAATAAAATTGTACTCAAATTCTCAAGGGGTGCAATTTCCTCTCCTCTGGAGCCGCCCTTGTCTCCTGAAATAATTATCATCATAGACCAACAAAGTAAGTGTTATTTTTAGGACTGTATAGTTTTCATGTGTTGTATTTGACAAAAAAACAAAAGATAATTGTTAAAATCAAGCAGAGCCAGTTTTTTATTAGCAATATTAGTTAAATGTCCATCACACCCCTGTCTGTGATATTTACAACGCTTATAATTAAAGAAACACTTGAAAATATATACATTTTATGTACAATTTTAATTTTAGTTTGAAATTATAAAGTTTATTTTAAAAATGTTATATAAGCAGTTATATTGTAAGCTCAAAACAGGATTCTATGCCATAGGTAATTATTTATAGAACTAAGTGAAAGCTACTAACTTAGATCTACTATGCTGACACATTTTGAAACCATCTTTACTGACAAAGCTTGAACTGCTACATTTACATTGGAAATCACCCCTCCATAATTCTAGCCTAAGCCAAAAGTCTTGTTCCCACAGTCCAACCTTCAGACAAAGTCGCAAACAGATGCTGCATATCTATGAGAGTCACAAAACCCCCTCCTTTTCTGACTGACAAATTGTTTTAAGTTAGTACACTTCAATTTGTTTATTTTCTAAACAAAGCTATCCTTCCAGGATATTTTGTAGCTAACTTTATTGTATACAGATATAACTTTTATTACTTTAGTAGGCCTATAATTTTAATATTTTAGGCCTAATATCTAGTTACAGATTTGTGTTTAGTAAACTGAAGATATCTTTCAAATTTTAATTAGTATTTTTATTTGTGACATTTATAATATTTTACGTTTGTTTGGAATGATTTTACAGGGAATCTTTTTTAACAGAGGAAAACAAAAAAATAATAATTTAATAATTTGAACTTTTGGCTTACGATACCTGAACAATAATAGTCTGTGTTTTTTGCATGTTAGGTAATTGTCAAATAATATTTAAACTTGTAGTTTTTGTAACTATATGAAGCAACTGTGGCGTAATGTTTATTTTTAAATAAATAAAACCTCGAAACCACAAATAACATTTTATTTAAACCTTATGTACATTTCGATTGCCCAGCAATCATCTTCAGAGGTATTTAAAAAATAGTCTAGGTATTGTAGTTTTTGTGTTTTAGTCTACATCTTGAGGTTTTTCTATAATTATACTTTTGGCATTAACGTGGCAAAAAAAAACACTTCTTACTGATATTTTTCAGCAGACGCGTTTCCCACAGGTCAGCGTATTATTCAATGCCGTGAGTCAAGGACAAGACTGACCTAGTGCGAAACACGTCTGCTGAAAAATATCAGTAAGTATTGGGCTTTTTTAACAAGGGAAACCAAAAGTGTAAATAATATTTATGTTGTTACTCAGAATATTAATAAAAATAATAGGTATTAGATTTTTTTAATATTCTTATTAATAAAACTGGCAGGAAACCATTTAAAAAATGTGTATTATTATTATTATTATTTCTTATTCAATAGCCATAAAAATATTTAATAGCCTATAAATAATTAGTAGTAATAAGATTTAGTAGAGTACTAAATTTGATTATCTATTAAATAACTGTTTAAAAAATGTTTCAAAACTCTATAGGCCGGTTTACACGCTGTCTTGTACGTTTTGTTCAGTGTAGGCTACACTACACTACGTTTCCCCTGCTGCTTGCTACCTCAGTTCCAACACAAACTCTACACATGTGGGAAGTTTGTTTTGTGAAACGTTTTAGAAACATTTTTCTTTTGGTTGTGGAAGAAACACGCCTTTCTTTTATTTTTTTTTACTGTGAGAAGTTGGTGTTTACAACGACTGAGAGGAAAATTGATGAAGAGAGAAAAGACAAGATGGGCAAGGAAGTGGCTTATGAAAAGAAGCCAGTATTCCCACGTGTCGTTACTGAAAGAACTGAGGGGCGAACCTGAGACCTGGCGCAATTATTTACGAATGGATACCTTAGTCTTTTGTCAATTGCTAGAGTTGGTAACACCATACATACTTGAAACAAGACACCTGCATGAGAAAAGCCATTCACCCCGTGAAAGACACACAGCAACACTCAGATATTAACAGGACACAGACTTAAGGACTTGGAATTCACAGTCATAATATCCAAACCAGCGCTGAGACAAATAATTTCTGAAAGGCGTGATCCAATCTAATTGGTTTTAAAGTAGTATCCACGCATCCATAGTGCATCTTGATCATTTAAAAATTCCAATAGGTAGAGGTACCACAAAAATGGTTTGTAGCCTATACTTCTCCAGTTCCAGAGATTTCTGATGCCTTCACTTATTTAAACTCTTTTTTGTAAACCGATTTCAACGAGTTTATTTATTTTTTTTATAACTGTCTCTTATTTGCCAACATGTCTATGCATTTGTATCTTTTTATAATTTCCTCATACGCACGTTTTTTTTTATTAGGTCCCTATAGTCTTTATTTTACACTTGCCACAAACACAGAAAACTTTTATACATTTCAATAAATTTCCCGAAAAAATGGCGGATGCATTGCCGCAAGTCTGACATTAGTAGGTTTTGTGGGGAAAAGGAAGCGAACTCGAGTAAATCTAGTCATGAACTGGGCCAAGATAGGACGTCTTGTCTGAGCATCAGTCTAGACGTTACGTTTTGTCCTGTCAGTTCTCGCAAAATTATGCTTTTCCCATCAGTTCTTCAATCTGACCTTGGATTTTATTTCGATTCCACAAGACGTTCGTTTTTCTGTTTACATGCCACGTTTTATTGGATAGGGTTTGTCCTGTCCCACAAAACGTACAATAAGACGTAGCGTGTAAACCGGCGCGTGTTAAATAGATTTATAATATGAACGATTTGGCTTAGTGAAATAATAACAACTTTTTAAAACACTTTTACGTTAGTATTTTACACTTGCGGGTATGAATTAATTCCTACCGTCTATTTGTTGTATTTCACATATAAAAATATTCTCGCCTGTAAAGCACTAAATATATTTTTCAAATGGGTGAAATTTTTTTATTCATTATTTTTTTACCTTAGTTGGTTTATTATTTTTTAATTGATTATTATCAATCATAATTAGTCAAATTAATCACTTTTACATTAGTTTCTGACTATCCGAACTTTAAATTTTATAAATTTGTAAAAACTTACTGAGACAGTCGTTTTGGTCACTCCGTGGCGATCTTCATCAGTGTTTTCTGCTTGGAGTTGTTAGGTTAAGCGGTGACGGTTTTAAAGGGCAGATAAAACAGTCACCGCTTAACCTAACAACTCCAAACAGAAGACACTGACGAAGATCGCCACAGAGTAATCGAAAACGTTCTGTCTCAGTAAGTTTTTACAAATGTACACAATTTAAAGTTCGGATAGTCATAAACTAACGTAAAAGTGATTAATAAAGTTTCATCGAACGTAATGGAGTACAAAATTCAAGAGAATAATAAATTTTTTGTCCGGTTTAAAGAGGCTAAATTTCAAATGCATAGTAACACTTATATTTGCAGACGATCAAATAAATATCCGTTCCTAACCTCCCTGCAGAATATTCCTTAATACTTACCTAGATTCGGTTTAACGGAACTTGGATTTTAACTGTTACGAAACTTAACTCTAATTTATATATTTGAAAACAAAAATGAACACTGCGTGCTCTTGTATTCAAGTACATCTCTAGTTTCTTTTACACATATTAGCGCCATTTTACTTCCTTTCCCGCATCACGTGACTTGGGATTTTCATTAGTCAGTTAAGTCTGCACTGGAGTGTTTTTATCGCGATCCCACTTAATTAATTAACAACTGTTCTTCACTTGGCTCTTGATACGTCTTGAGCTTATTACATACTTGAGACAGTATTTATAAAAACACTTATTCCTAATGCATTTTCTAACATCTGAAGTTAGTTACAGTAACTTAATAATCTTATAGACGTTGACCTAAACCAATAAAACGTTAATTTAATTATATATTTTATAGCCTCTTCAAGTTGTGCAGCCGGATTTTCAAAAAGGCAGTTGGAATTCTTATTGGATTTATAAAATAAAATCATGTAAGTCATTGTGAACATAATATAATACGGTCGAATATAGCGTTAGTGGGCAGAACATTGAAATGCTGGTAAATTTGGAACGAATATAAAAATTGTAAAGATTTATAAGATAAGGTAATAAAATAGCTGATGTGGGCTTAGCATTCATGTTGCACTGCATGAATGCATTGTAGCTTATATTCTAACTTTTTAAAGAAAAAGGATAGACCGATGCATAACCTTATTTATTATTTTAACTTTAAATTCATATTTTTATTGTCATATAATTTTTTATATTGTTTATAAATTTCATATTATTTTAAATACGGTAGGTCGTAGTAAATAATTATGGCTTATATTTTGAACGAGTCAATATACTAACCCCTCAAAATCACTAGTTTTTACTATCCGCAAATATAAGTACGCTATAATATACACACTCATAAGACATACGCCTGCAAACCTAAGTGATCGCCGTGAATAGCGGGTTAGCTTCGTTAATAAATCGATTCTTTTGAAACACGTCAACAAGTAGGTCTAAGTAAAACGTTTTCACTTAGTTACGCAATAATTACTCATGATATAAGTATGCGGTAAACTTTTCCATTTACGAATTGCATTCTTGATTATTGGTTTATTTTCTCTCTTTCTATTACTCAGCCAACGCCCGTTCGTGACAACTTTGTTCTTGAACGCCGTGGCGCCCAGTAGAATCTCGCCTGTCACTGGTGTCATAATTATTGAAGTGATCCAGAGCACTACAAAAGGCCAGACGATCAGGCAGAACCTCCGTCTTCATTTTTTAAGCAGAGAGGACAGGTGGAGGAGTCATCGAGGCCAATTCGATGGGCATGGGCGGTCGCCTTCCGAAATATAGTAGCCCTAATTTATTTAATGCTTTTCTATATTTCGTTGAACTTGTTCTGCTTTGTAATACTTTATTGCTTCTTATCAATAACAAATTCGGCCTCTCTATTGCCTAAACTATTCGGTTGGAAATAAGAGAAAAAGTTTCTTTAACTTTCTCATTACAATGCTTTTTTTAAAAAAATCTACAACAAATAA
The DNA here is from genome assembly GCA_036971475.1 of Prosapia bicincta. Taxonomy (NCBI): domain Eukaryota; kingdom Metazoa; phylum Arthropoda; class Insecta; order Hemiptera; family Cercopidae; genus Prosapia; species Prosapia bicincta. The sequence goes on along the minus strand of JBAIZL010000004.1, from coordinate 3,981,803 downwards.
AGTAGCCTAACATAACCTATGTGTTAAAATTATTATTTTACAATTTAACCTATAACATAAAATCAGGTGTCAAGATTATATGAGACTTGCACACTACCTTCAACGCTATGACTTCAATGGACAAATTTACAATAGCCTACTTGTTTTTAATTATACACGTTTTATTCAGAAATCGTGTGTTGAGGGACGAAAATGTGACAGAAAGCCGATGATTTTTCTCCATGCAAACACACAGCCAGGCCTGATATAAGACATAGTCATTTCAAAAACATTTGTTTAAAGAAACCATATGTCATCACATAATTTATCATAAATCTCGGAATATTACAAAAATTGCATTTGAAATTTATTTAAAATAACCTCTAAATGACGATAAAAGCTGTTTTTTAACCTGAAATTGTTTGGTTTCGGAAATCTTCGGGACAATTAGTTGAGCTGAGATTGTTGCACATTTTCAAATAAATTCCAATGACGTCACGTTCTACCGATACATTTCCTTGTAAAATATTTTATAGGCTACACATAAGTTTCGCTTGATTTTGGATTAGCTTCTAAGAAGTATAACAATAAAATAATAATGATTTTAACTTAGCTTAGCTATGGAATAATGATTCCATAAACTTGGTTTAGTTTTTTTATGCAGACGTTTATATCAGATGCAGGGCCTATATAATTACTTAAGATTTTGAAAAAACAAAGTGTTCTAAAGGTAACAAACAAGTAATATGAAAAAAATTTTTATTTTAGTTGCCCTAGAGGTAGCCAATGAAGGTCTCGACGATGGGGGGTGGGATTCATGTACAACTTTGAGGAATATATTTTTAGGTATTGGAGAGTTGACGCAGTGCCAAGGCTCTCTGAATTTTGAACATGAAGATTCTCAGTTCGAATCAGAATAAACCCCACAAATTTTATAATTTAATTATTGAACAAATATTTGAAAAAAAAACTGTATTAACCTCAATTTTCATCCACTATAGATTTAAAAAAATGTATTTGAAATTGATTAGAAGATTAAAAAAGAATTTTATTAACGTTTGAACATTTGTACAAGTTATATATCAGGAGAGTATGAGCTAATAGAAGGAATTTTAAAACGCCAAGAAAGTTCGCTTACCCGTATATATAAAATAAAATTTTAGGAGTTAAGAAGATATTTATTTAACAATGTAGCCTATGTAGGACAGTGATCGCCGGCGCCGGTTTCAGTAGTGCTCTTGTAATTAGCGTCAGCGGGAAATTTATTTAAGGGACGGTCGGCTCCCCTATTAACTTGACATAATTTAAATAGCACTGTCTTATCATTATATTTTATAACATTTAAATTTCTCCCCATCATAATAGTTGTTCGTGAAAGCTGTTCCAAATAGGAATTTCACATAAATATATGCATAGCACCGAATCGTTATTTTCCGAAAAACTAATTACTTTTAAACAATTTTGCATTTATCTGGAGTTGTGAAAAAATATTTGCAGACTATATAAAAAGCCTAAATTAAAAGTAATCATATTTAGACTTAAAATAAAGTTGCATAATGAAGCAGAGGAAGATAACTTGAAAAAAAAGCAGAAAGGACGAAAGAACTGAGATGGAATCTAATTCGGTAAGTTAAAGCACAGATAAGCTTGATAAAGATTATAAAACTGGATGTCAGTTTTATTTATCTTTAGCATTAGAATAATAAAAATAGAGTTTGTTATTGTTAATGTCCTGTAAATTGAAAGGTTAGTTAGCCTATTCAAATCTAAAAAAATAATAAATAGCAGATTTTTTTTGCTTAAATAACTTCCAAAACAGGACAGCACATGGGCCTACTTACAAATAATTAGTCTACGTACTCTAAAGCAAAGAGAAGTGATAAACTTGTAAGCATGAATTGTACTAACCTAGGTTAATATGTTTCTTCTTGCAAATAATCTAATCAAAGCTATTTGCAAACTTCACAACGCCTATCTCTAGGCGAACGTATGTTTGACCTTGTCTTGGTAGAGTGCGTCCAAGATAAAATACTGCATTCACTGTGGTTACGGAATAACTATTATTTCCTACAATAAATACAATCTTTTGTTATGAAATCAACTGCATCCAACCAGCGCTGCAGTCGTTCATGAGCAAACTTACAAGTAACACTTATTCTATGTAAATTGTTAAGAAACTTGAATCTAAAAATAAAAAATAACAATTTTAGTTTCAACAATGTTTCTCCAAATTTATTGAAATTTGTTTTCCTGTATAGAGAAGCCGAAAACATAGAGATTTTTGGGACACATATTCCCATGAGATTTTTTCACATGATCACCTCCGTGAATAACCCCAAAATAAAGTTAAGGAGGTCGCCTCGCGAAAAATGGTTCCAGTTTGAACAATTTTTTAAAAACTTTTTTGTTTACAATTAGGCCTATGTTATAAGGTAATTATGAATATTTGAGCTTGCAACATTTGTATGCACCTTAATCGCCAAAATAAGTAAAATATTTAGGTCCCATTACATGTATAAAGAAATATGGTGAGCAATAAGTAAACTACACTTTCACTCTAAGGTTGGGATGTCGAAATATCGATAAGTTGGAGATGGATTGGCGTTTTTTTCACCGATATATCAGAAAGATCGATATTTCGAGGCATTATATACACTCGCATTATATACTAAAAATTAATTTGGGCAATACCTTGCCGTTAAAATGACTTGAAAATAACTGGACACTACGGTTTAATTTCGGAATGTTCGATTATATATAAATTTTGTATCGATCGGTTTAACTTTTATTTTATACAAATATAGTAAACGTATATGGAAACGAAATTAGCAAAAAATACGTTAATAAAGCGTGACTCGCCTGTTATTAATAGATGTTATTCTTATATGTTAAAAATAAAATAAATTAAGTTGAGTAGGGACATGTTCTATGTATCATATGTCGGATAGAAGCCACCAGGGAGGGGGGGGGGGTGACTTCTATTACACAGCGACGAAGAATTTCGACTTTCAAGGATGTTTAAGAAGAATCGGAGTGAAAGAGTTGGGGGTGGGCAACGATACCCAATTAGACCTTAGGGAACGTTGGAGGACCTTCGAGAGGGCTTGGCTGGTTTTATAGGCAGCGGTAGCCAAGTAGACCTTAGGGAACGTTAGAGGCTCTTCGAGAGGGATTGGCTGGTTTTATAGGCAGCGGTAGCCAAGTAGACCTTAGGGAACGTTAGAGGCTCTTCGAGAGGGATTGGCTGGTTTTATAGGCAGCGGTAGCCAAGTAGACCTTAGGGAACGTTAGAGGCTCTTCGAGAGGGCTTGGCTGGTTTTATAGGCAGCGGTAGCCAAGTAGACCTTAGGGAACGTTGGAGGACCTTCGAGAGGGCTTGGCTGCTTTTATAGGCAGCAGTAGCCAAGTAGACCTTAGGGAACGTTGGAGGACCTTCGAGAGGGCTTGGCTGGTTTTATAGGCAGCGGTAGCCAAGTAGACCTTAGGGAACGTTGGAGGACCTTCGAGAGGGCTTGGCTGGTTTTATAGGCAGCGGTAGCCAAGTAGACCTTAGGGAACGTTGGAGGACCTTCGAGAGGGCTTGGCTGGTTTTATAGGCAGCAGTAGCCAAGTAGACCTTAGGGAACGTTGGAGGACCTTCGAGAGGGCTTGGCTGGTTTTATAGGCAGCGGTAGCCAAGTAGACCTTAGGGAACGTTGGAGGACCTTCGAGAGGGCTTGGCTGGTTTTATAGGCAGCGGTAGCCAAGTAGACCTTAAGGAACGTTGGAGGACCTTCGAGAGGGTTTGGCTGGTTTTATAGGCAGCGGTAGCCAAGTAGACCTTAGGGAACGTTAGAGGCTCTTCGAGAGGACTTGGCTGGTTTTATAGGCAGCGGTAGCCAAGTAGACCTTAGTGAACGTTGGAGGACCTTCGAGAGGGCTTGGCTGGTTTTATAGGCAGCAGTAGCCAAGTAGACCTTAGGGAACGTTGGAGGCTTTTCGAGAGGGCTTGGCTGGTTTTATAGGCAGCAGTAGCCAAGTAGACCTTAGGGAACGTTGGAGGACCTTCGAGAGGGCTTGGCTGGTTTTATAGGCAGCGGTAGCCAAGTAGACCTTAGGGAACGTTGGAGGACCTTCGAGAGGGTTTGGCTGGTTTCATAGGCAGCGGTAGCCAAGTAGACCTTAGGGAACGTTAGAGGCTCTTCGAGAGGGCTTGGCTGGTTTTATAGGCAGCGGTAGCCAAGTAGACCTTAGGGAACGTTGGAGGACCTTCGAGAGGGCTTGGCTGGTTTTATAGGCAGCAGTAGCCAAGTAGACCTTAGGGAACGTTGGAGGACCTTCGAGAGGGCTTGGCTGGTTTTATAGGCAGCAGTAGCCAAGTAGACCTTAGGGAACGTTGGAGGACCTTCGAGAGGGTTTGGCTGGTTTTATAGGCAGCGGTAGCCAAGTAGACCTTAGGGAACGTTGGAGAACCTTCGAGAGGGCTTGGCTGGTTTTAAAGGCAGCGGTAGCCAAGTAGACCTTAGGGAACGTTGGAGGACCTTCGAGAGGGCTTGGCTGGTTTTATAGGCAGCGGTAGCCAAGTAGACCTTAGGGAACGTTAGAGGCTCTTCGAGAGGGCTTGGCTGGTTTTATAGGCAGCGGTAGCCAAGTAGACCTTAGGGAACGTTAGAGGTTCTTCGAGAGGGCTTGGCTGGTTTTATAGGCAGCGGTAGCCAAGTAGACCTTAGGGAACGTTAGAGGCTCTTCGAGAGGGCTTGTCTGGTTTTATAGGCAGCGGTAGCCAAGTAGACCTTAGGGAACGTTGGAGGACCTTCGAGAGGGCTTGGCTGGTTTTATAGGCAGCGGTAGCCAAGTAGACCTTAGGGAACGTTAGAGGCTCTTCGAGAGGGCTTGGCTGGTTTTATAGGCAGCGGTAGCCAAGTAGACCTTAGGGAACGTTGGAGGACCTTCGAGAGGGTTTGGCTGGTTTTATAGGCAGCGGTAGCCAAGTAGACCTTAGGGAACGTTGGAGGACCTTGGAGAGGGCTTGGCTGGTTTTAAAGGCAGCGGTAGCCAAGTAGACCTTAGGGAACGTTGGAGGACCTTCGAGAGGGCTTGGGCTGGTTTTATAGGCAGCGGTAGCCAAGTAGACCTTAGGGAACGTTAGAGGCTCTTCGAGAGGGCTTGGCTGGTTTTATAGGCAGCGGTAGCCAAGTAGACCTTAGGGAACGTTAGAGGCTCTTCGAGAGGGCTTGGCTGGTTTTATAGGCAGCGGTAGCCAAGTAGACCTTAGGGAACGTTAGAGGCTCTTCGAGAGGGCTTGTCTGGTTTTATAGGCAGCGGTAGCCAAGTAGACCTTAGGGAACGTTGGAGGACCTTCGAGAGGGCTTGGCTGGTTTTATAGGCAGCGGTAGCCAAGTAGACCTTAGGGAACGTTAGAGGCTCTTCGAGAGGGCTTGGCTGGTTTTATAGGCAGCGGTAACCAAGTAGACCTTAGGGAACGTTGGAGGACCTTCGAGAGGGTTTGGCTGGTTTTATAGGCAGCGGTAGCCAAGTAGACCTTAGGGAACGTTGGAGGACCTTCGAGAGGGCTTGGCTGGTTTTATAGGCAGCAGTAGCCAAGTAGACCTTAGGGAACGTTGGAGGACCTTCGAGAGGGCTTGGCTGGTTTTATAGGCAGCAGTAGCCAAGTAGACCTTAGGGAACGTTGGACGACCTTCGAGAGGGTTTGGCTGGTTTTATAGGCAGCGGTAGCCAAGTAGACCTTAGGGAACGTTGGAGAACCTTCGAGAGGGCTTGGCTGGTTTTAAAGGCAGCGGTAGCCAAGTAGACCTTAAAGAACGTTGGAGGCTTTTATTTATTTTTTTTTTGCGAAAAACCAATTGTGGTTATCATCGCCAAACAAAATCTGACACGAAACGCAATATTTTAAGTAAAACCAAATAAATTTAAATACTACAAAAATTACAAAACAAAAAACAACAATAAATAACAAAAAACAACAATAAATCTATAACAATAATTTTTTTTTAAAACTATAAATAACAAAATAACAACAAAGAACAATATAACAGTGAATAAATAATAACAATATGTAAAACAATAATAGGTAGTCTAACAATTTATCAATAAATAATCTCAATAACAATAACAAGAACACAAAATAAATTAAATTTAAATAAATAAAAGAAACACAGAGAATTATATGTATAAACAAAATAAAAAAATATATTTTAAGTATTAAATTTTAAAAAATATTTTCAAGTGGTGCAAGAAAGCGATGACTCGATCAATGGCCGAGGCCGAGGCATCGTCCCTTAGCACCACCTTTAAACTGCCTTTTAAATTAAAAAGGGCACGAATATTGCTTACACTAACACAATCTACTAAAATATGTCTTATTGTGAAAATATCACCGCAGTATTGGCATATTGGTGGATCTTCACGACGCATCAAATATTCATGAGTTGCAAAAGAGTGGCCAACCCGAAGGCGTGAAACCACCACTTCCTCCCTACGTTTTGAACGAATTGAAGACCTCCATGGACGGACGGTATCTTTAATTTCCCTCAGCTTATTCTGAATCACGGTATGCCACTCGTCATTCCAAGCAGCGAGCAATAAATGTTTCGCAAAACACACATAATCAGATGCCATAACTCGTTGAGTAATAGGCAAACTTGTAGCTTTCTTCGCCGCTTCATCCGCTTTTGTGTTTCCAAGTATTCCGCAATGTCCAGGAACCCAACAGAAAGTTACCCCCACACCCCTCAATAGAAGCCTGCGTATAGCACACAAAATGTCCCCAACTAAAGGGTTGACAGAGAAAACATCCTGAAGAGCACTTTTGGAATCCGAACACAAAAGATAATGGGAGATCGAGATTGAATGACGGCCAAAGCTTTAAAAATAGCAAATAGTTCTGCCGTGAAAACACTGCAAGCTGAGGGAATCCGTACGTGTAGGTACGTCCAGACGCATAAAACGCACACCCAACGCCACTGTGCAGTTTAGATCCATCCGTGAAAATAATCTCACTATACTGGTGGGATCTGTATATTGCCAAAAACTCCTGGTGGTACACCACATTAATAGTATTGGTTTTTATAAAACTGGGCAATGAAAAATCAAAGCGGGGCGATTTATTATCCATGGAGGTAGACAGCACATCGATCGTTCAAACGTAGTAGGAAGTTCCGACTCTAGATGACCAATTATGCGCGACGTCCGAATACCGAAAGGGGCGGTTGAACGTTCGCGTGCATTATAAGATGGTTCCTAGCTGTTATTAAACACTACATTAAATGCCGGATGTTTAGGTTTGCTTCGAAGACCAGATATATTAGATATTTGTAGCATCTGACGTCGTCTTGAAAGAGCGGGTTCCCCAGCCTCGACAAGAACACTAGGGATTGGGCTAGTTCTAAATGCACCAGTAGCAAGTCTAAGTCCAGAGTGGTGGACAGCATCGAGAGTTTTCAGAACTGTAAGTCGTGCGGATGAATAGGCTTGACAGCCATAATCAATGCGCGATCTAACGACCGCGCGATAAAAGCGAAGAATACTAGTTCTGTCTGCTCCCCAATTCGTACCACTAATGACTATCCAAGAGAGTCTTTTATCAAATAAAAGACCTAGAAATCGAACACTATCCGTGGTTTGAAGTTGAATCCCATCAAGATAAAGGATCGGCTCCTGGTGTTGCCTACGATGACTAAATGCTACACATTGGGTCTTCGAAGGAGAGAATTTAAAACCTGTAGTTCTTGACCATTCCTCTAATCTGCTTATTGCTAACTGCAAAGATCTTTACGCAGTTGCCATACTACGAGCAGGTACATATATACAAAAGTCATCTACAAAGAGTGAACAGTGAACCGGAGATCGTATATAACTCGTGATATTGTTTATTGCAACGGCAAATAGCGTGACGCTCAACACGCTCCTGTTTCTAAACCATTCTCCTGTTTATAACTGTTTGAACACGTGCCTCCAAGACGAGCGCGGAAAGATCTATTTGATAGAAAGTAAGTAGACCTTAGGAACGTTGGAGACCCTTTGAGAAGGTTCGGCAATGTTTTATAGGCAGTAGTACCCAATAGACCTCAGGGAACGTTAGAGACCCTTCGAGAAAGTTCGGCAGGGTTTTATGGGCAACGGTAGCCAAGTAGACCTTAGGAACCGTTAGAGGCACTTCGAGAAAGTTCGGCAGGGTTTTATGGGTAACGGTAGCCAAGTAGACCTTGGGGAACGTTGGAGACCCTTCGAGAAAGTTCGGCAGGGTTTTATGGGCAACGGTAGCCAAGTAGACCTTAGGGAACGTTGGAAACCCTTCGAGAAACTTCGGCAGGGTTTCATGGGCAACGGTAGCCAAGTAGACCTTAGGAACCGTTAGAGGCACTTCGAGAAAGTTCGGTAACGTTTTATGGGCAACGGTAGCCAAGTAGACCTTAGGAACCGTTAGAGGCACTTCGAGAAAGTTCGGTAGGGTTTTATGGGTAACGGTAGCCAAGTATACCTAAAAGAACGTTGGATGCTTTTCAAGAATGTTCGACTGGTTCTATATGCAGCGGTAGCCAAATAGACCAAAGAGTAAGTTGGAAACTTTCGAGAAAGTTCGGCAGGATTTTATAGGCAGTACTAGCCAAATGGACCTTAGGGAACATGGCTGGCTCTTCGAGAATATTCGGCAGGGTTTTATAGATAACGGTAGCCAAGTAGACCTTAGGGAACGTTGGAGGCCCTTCGAGAAAGTTCAGCAGGGTTTTATAGCCAACGGTAGGCAAGTAGACCTTGGGAGACGCCGGAGGTCTTTTGAGAAAGTTCGGCAGAAAGTACGCCCAACCGTAGAGGGCAGTCCATTTTCGAAATTCGAATCGGAAGGGAAGTGAGAAGGTTTGGTAACAAACAAAACTTCCAATCAGTGTTCTAGATTTAAAATGTTTGTTTTCTTCAAGATGTCAGCCTCAAAAATTGATGCGTGGAAACATCTTAAAGTGAAAGACAGAAAGAATTGGTGTCCAGATATAGCAACAAAATCTTCTGAGCATCTGGAAATACCACTGACCTGAAGTCTCACCTGAGGGCATTACAAGTGAACATGTTATCGCTGCCACCCGGCTCTGGACTATCACTGTTATCCTCTCACTATCAACAAACTGAACACCAACAAACAGCCTCCAGCATTCACGATCATGTGGCAAGGTAAACTTTAACTGATAAGAGGAAAATCTGTTAGTGAGATGGATAAGCTAGCCTTTTTGTTCACTCGCATGCCTATTTGAGGTTGTATTTTAGTAAAGGCACAAAGCAAGTCATTAGCAACATCAAGTTTTTTTGCACAAGTATTTGCTTGAAACAAACAAGTATAATCGAAGAGCTGCTTGGGATACACTTCTTAGTGTTTTATCCAAAATGAAGATTTGACCATTGTGGCTGTTGATACATTGAACGGCAAACATTTGTTTCGCTACACTTTTGCACAAGGCCTACATATTATTTTTTTCAACCCGCCTTGTTGATTTAATTTCAAGTTTACAAAATTTCCCCAAATCTTTACTTTTATTTCTTTTATACATACATTTCATTTAAATTTTCTGAACATCGTGTTAAATTAGCTATATAAAAAATCTTATTACAAAATTACCTATATACAAAAAATCTGTGTTGTTAATTTAGTTTTAAATTTTGATAAACTGTGTACTTAAATTTTAAGTAAATGAGAATTTATCTATTTTCCAACTGGTCTCACCCCCCCCCCCCCCCCCCCGTTTGGGAACCTATGCTATACATCGACAAGGAACCTCCGAGTTTTCTAATAATAACTGTATATCGACATAAAGTACTTTATGTCTGTGTTAAAACTCAATAGCAGCAAACTAGGAAAATTTTCACTCCAAAATAGAGTGGTAGAGCTAATCATAGTAATTTCAAAAAACTGTGAGAACAAATATTATTTTAAAGGAATGACAAAAAAGGAACAGATTTGAGCTGCAAAACAAATCGTCTTGAAAAACACTTTTTATTATCACACAAATACTTTTTTATATAATTATGAGCTAAAGTATTTGAAAGAAAACTCTACCATTAGTGGTTCATTGACCATGAAAATGACCATTAACCTTTCAAATAAGGAAACTATCTCTATAAGTCTATTAATAACTTAGAGGAACTGTGGGGCCATTCTTAATTATAAATAAATAAACTTCTTAACCACAAAAATGTTTTATTAATACCCTGATGTACATTTCGATTGCAAAGCCATCATCTTAAGGAAAATTACTACAAGACTAATTCAGTAATTTGAAATGTAAAAAAAGTCAGGATATAAATAAAACATTTTTATATTTGTTGATTCCACTTCATCTGAGCTACTATTTTTCACTAAACACTTGTAAATAAAAGGTTAAAAAATAAACCTAATAGCACAAATACAAACACACAACACGACTATCCCATACAGATCATCCAATACCCACAATCTAACCAACACACTATGTAAATACAACTACAAAATAGCCTACTACACACACAACACTCTCAATAAAAAATTTAAACCCAACAACAAAATTGATGACATTTACAGCGCCACTGGAGTTTACAAACTATCTTGCAGTTCGTGCCCCAGTTTTTACATAGGCCAGACAGGGAGGTCCTTCTACACATGTCACCAATAACATATAAAATCACTAGCAAACAATAACTACCAATCAAACTTCGCCGATAATCTCAACTCAACAAGACATGACTACATAGACATAACATCTAACTTACAAATTCTTCATAAACAACACAGAAATAACCAATGCTACACAACTGAACAATACTAAAATATACAGACACTTCAAACACCCTATACACATACTCAATTCACAATTACATTACAACTCACACACACTTTTTGACATCATAATTCCTAATACTCACAAAATACACCTACACTACCATAATACCCCACCCCCACCCTAACATACGTAAACCTTGAGATCAGTTACGGTCTGAGTTGACCATGGGACAAATCTCCCGAAACAGCCGTTCTCAACAAATAAGTAAGTGCTACTATTGGCAAGTTTGTAAATATTTACAAGTGTATAGTCAAAATATTTTTGTGGTTTAAAAGGTATTATTTATTTATAAGTCTATTGTTTTGCCAATCAAGTTAAAGATGGCAGAAACATCTAGAGAATAACTTTCAAAGGAATGTATCTCATCCATATTTCCATGAGAAAAAATGTTTTTATGAAGTGTCTAAAAATGTGTTCCCAATTTTGCAAAAGTAATTGATAATTCAATCTTTTAATGTTACTTTGTCAAAAAAGTAATTGTTATCATGTTCAACTGATCTGATACTTATTTAACGCATTTAGACTTACTCAGAACTATTGAATATATTTGTTGAATGAAAATATCTTAGAATATGTCTATGTTCACATTAATTGGCTTTCAACAAGCTGAGTTTGAACACTAGTATTGAGATTTCTCAGGTCATACATCATAACATATAATTATATAACATCATAATTATATATTAATCATTATGTTTATAGTTCAAGGGTATAAGAGAATTTGTTGTTTACCTTCCTATCTCATATCAATGTCCTTAAGTACAGATATTTTTATGGTAGCAATTCTGAATTGGAGATGGTTCGTTTCTCTTGTACTGCACTTAGGGCCTAAGAACTTTTTTAGAAATATATTTTTCATATTCCAAACACATTTAAACTTACACTAGTTTACTTATAAAAATGTATTTTACATCTGACTTTTATTTTAAAACAATGTATATTGTTTTTACATTTATGTAATGTTAGGTGTAGAAATTCATCTGATAACATTGGTAGGCAGCGGTAGCCAAGTAGACCTCAGGGAACGTTGGAGACCCTTCGAGAAACTTGGGCAGAAACACACATAAAAAACAGAACAAATCTCATAAATAAAATAAGACATAAACATACCACACAATTCAACACTACTATCACTCGACATAACAAATATGTACACTAACATACTCATACCCGAAACGCTCAACATCCTAGAAACCCAATTAATACAGAACAACATACCTAAAACCCAAGCTACCGAAATCATAAACATCCTCCAAATCATTACAACAAATATCAGCAAAATCTTTCTACAACACATAGAAAACACCAAAATACTCACAAACAATACACACGCACACGAAATTATTTACTGGCACAGATACATTGATGATATCTTAACACTATACAGAGGCAACTCCCGTCAATGCGAAAAACTCCTCATCTACAATAATAAAATACACCCAAAAATCCACTTCACTTCAGAAATTGAAACCAACCGATCCCTAAACTTCCTCGACCTAACCATAACAAAAAGCCACACACAAAAACACAGTTTCAACATTTACAGGAAACCCATAATGACAGACATACTTATCCACAACACCTCAAACCACCCTATCCAACACAAACACGCTGCCTTCAGATCCATGCACCATAGACTTAAAGAAGTCCCAATGACCACAGAAAACATAAACAAAGAACTAGATATAATTAAATATTTAGTATACACAAATGGATACAACACCACAATAATAGACAAACTATGGTACAAAATACAAAAAAACACTAAAATTAACACTACAGACAGGGAAAACAAATACATCACATTACCATTCATAAACAAAACAAACAAAATAGCCCTCAAATTTCAAAAAATAGGATACAAAATAGCATACAAAACTAATAACAAGTTACAATACAAAATATAACACAACACCAACAACAGGGATAAACTACAAGCACCAGGCGTATACAAACTGAACTGTGAAGAATGTAACAAATTCTACATTGGACAAACAGGTCGCAGCTTTAAACAAAGAATCGAAGAACACAAACAGAACACCAACTCAACATTTTACAACTACATAAAAGATACAGGACACAAATACACAGACATTTACCATAACCTAGAAATCCTACACATCAACAAAAAAGGACCACAAAGGAGACTGACAGACTTACCTAATGGCAATAGTCCAAAACTGCAATCTCTTGGAAATAAATAAATATACACATATAAAAACTTAACACACTATTGAAATATATCGATCAAAAATGATCTTCATCAATCAAAAAAGAGAAAAAGAAAAGACTCTTTTTAGACTGAGATAAAACTCCTTTTACCTTCCCCCTAACTTCTCCATTTTTAAAAACTCCATTTACCTTCCTTCTGACAGACTATTAATGTTGTGTGGATCTGCACTTTGACTCTACCAAGACACGAGAGTGAGTCCTTCCTGCATCAAGATGTGCAAGCAGACCGATGTAGATGGGAGTCTACCCCTGTTGGTGCCGTGTCGCCAGGACTACCTGCCCGTTCCAGTGGCTTGCAAAGAGGACCTTCACCGTCTCTTTGGCGAACTGCAGGAGAGCCTTCGCAGCGGATTCCGATGTGTCATCACCGTCAGGACATCAAGGGTGACAACTCGGAGCGGACAGTGCAAGGACTATGGGACTGTTGGACATGCGTCAAAGCGGTACGGCGGCTGTTCCAAGCACGAGTCCCGACCCCGCCGACAGAAGAGGCAGAATCAGACCGGGAAGCAATCGCCAGGTCCTCGGGAGACCTCCAGTCTCCCCTGATGTGCTGCCGCCAACACCTGCGGACAGCAAAGAGGCTGCGTCGTCGTCGTCGCCGCCGGATACTGTTGCGGTATCCAAGAAGACTGCTTCCTCTCGTAAGAGGAAGTACCGCAACACTGAGTACAGGGAGGTTTCCGCTGCTGTGGCTACCGGCTGGGAGAGAGTCTGGCGTTGTCGCCATCGGCTGAAGACCAAGCCGGCCCGTATCGAGGAGTTGAAGAAAAAGTATTTCTTCTGGGACTCCGAGGAAGCGGACGAAACCTGTTCTGAGCTGATCCCGGATGACGAGCTTGCGACATCATTCAAGGAAATTACTGAGCTCGTTCTAGCTCCGGGAGTCTGCGTCCGGAACACCAATTTCGCAGATGACCACATCAAACTCTACGAAGACCTTATGACTGACGATGTGGAAAAACAGCTCAGGACTAAACGCCGGTGGCGGAATAGGCAGCGGGCATGGCGAAGGCAACGACGCAGAGAAGCGGAAGCAGCCTCCCTAGTACAATAAGTTATTTGATGTATTAAAATAAAATTGTAATTTTTCTTGTATTCTTTTTAAATATGTGGTGTCTTTGTAAAAATTTATTGAAATAAATGCCCCAAATCTGGTTTCAAATAATCAATATTTATACAAATAACATATAGTGCTGTATCATAAACTATAAGTCTGTGCATCTGTGATATTTGGATATTTATACATATCTGTGGTTTACTTCAGTCTTTTCTTTTATAATTGATAAAGATCATTGTGCGATCGAAATATTTCAATAGTTTAAAGTGTTTTTATGTGTGATTTTCAACACACAGTTTGAACTATTGCCACTAGGTAAGTCTGTCAGTCTCCTACCTAGTCCATAATTCCGTAATAGGCCTTTAGCTCTACTAGACTTAACCTAAATATTTATATATATATACAAGAATTGTTGTCCTGAGTGACTGACTGAGATCCACATAAAATTGAAACTATAAAAGGTAGAGACTTGAAATTTTCGGGATAGATTCTGTTCATGACATAGATGCACACTAAGAAACAATTTGGCAAAATGTTGATTTTAAAACACTACAACATTCCAGTATATTACAAGATTGCTTCAATCATCTGTAAACAATACAAAATATTTCCAATTAAATAACACACTATTACAACCTTGTATTCCCGTTCCATAAAAATTATCAATTATTCGTTATTTTAAAATTTATTAAATTACTATATAAAGTAACAATTTTAAACCAGTGTGGGTAACGTGAGAAATATGTTTCAAGAAGATGATGAAACATTATCAAGGCTAAAGTAGACCATACAATAAACAAACAAAAACCGACAACAAAAATAATTGAAGAGCTGATTTGATTGTTGGAGTGAAGTGGGTTAATCGATTAGTGTGATAAATAAATAAACAATAATGATATAGCATGGACACTTAAAATTTTTTATTCTAAAATTGTTATCTTTAAAATTTTTAAGAACTGATAATATACAATAGAATGATAATTATAGGATATAAATTTATTTTATATTTTATGATGATGTGTATTTTACAGCTTTTATAGGGCAGTTTTAAGGTTTTACTGCTTCAAAGTCATTATTTATAACTTTAAAATGTCAACTTTACTTTTTTAAAGCAGAACGTGTTCCTTGTCTTGTTGCCCTTGATGTCTCTGTGGGAGTTTGTACCTCCCTTCTCCTGCTGCTTCTAGTAGCTCTCTCTGATTGTGAAAGTGACCGATTGAGATTTTTACTTGAAGAATCTACTTCATCTTTACTTAACTCTTTCTTCTGACGTATAGGTGTTTCATGTTTTTCTACAACACTTTTATTTTCTGTTAAAGTTTGTCTAACTTTTCGTTTCAAAGGACCAGGAGTTTTAAAATTATTTTCGTCATTCATTACTTCATTTTGTAATTCTTCTTTCGTTAGATAGGATAATTTTTTGACAGATGTTTTACTATCTTTCAACAATCTCTTAGACGAATCTGTTTTAACATTCTCTACTACTGTTTCTCTTTTCCCAACGACTTTTCTTTTCTGAACTGAATTACTACATAAAGAATTGCTGTCATCTGATGATGAGTTTTCAACATTATCTTTAGAACTTGTGCTTGACTCACTTGGTGGTGAATCAATATGAGAAAGCCTCGTTACACCTGATATACGAATGTCTTTACTTCTGAAAAACACAATCAAATTATTTAGCTACAATATTTTAAATAGAACTTTGTTTAGAAATTGAAATAATCTATAACCCTTTCAGTAGCAACATGTGCCTGCTCTGATATAGCCCCTGGGAGCCACATATTTTTGAAAGATTTTTACACCTTTTATTTTTCTATAATTATTTAAAATATTGTAATATTTGTTATTAAATATTCTTTCATTGACTTATTTTCTCATGTTATGTTTACTAACAATTTCTTCGCTAAAAATTATACGTTGATTTTTTTTTGTGAAATAGCTATTCATTGTAAAAAGAATGGCGACTATGTACTCTGTGTAGTATTTTTTTTCCAGATACAAATATTTAACCTAGAATACAGCACAATACACAGGAAAACCAATTGTAAATTTACGAATGCTCCCGCTGGCCGTTATATGATCTCATGTACTGGTACATGAATGCTAATCAAAGGGTTAAAGTCAATCAATAAACTATAAAATATATATGCTAAAAGAATATCTGATTTAGAATCACAACTCTGTATGAAAAATACATTAAAATATATAAGACAATTATTATTCTTGTATTGTATAGTGTAAAAACAGTCTTTTCAATCCCATCTATTAGTTCACATTCTCCTCATATAAATCTTGTTCAAATTTTCAAAATACTTTTTATTTATCCACTTAACTTCAAATACATGTTTTAAAACTTTAAGTGTATGATGCTTGATGTTAATACAGATTTTTTAAAAATATAATGCATTAATTAAATTCAATGAATTAGTTTTAGTTTTTTATGGGGAAATAGCTTTCCCCAAAAGGGGCAAGGTATGGGATATAGTTATTCATAGCATTTGGCTTAATAAGTGATAACATATGATTCCTGACAACAGCTGATTTTATGTTATAGGTTATGTAGTAAAACAACTGTTTTAACGCAAAGGTTATGTTATTTTATTTATATTGATTGTAATTATTTAATAAAAAGTAACTAGTTTATAATTTTTCTTTGTTGACCCTAGTTGGAATTGACGATATTTTTTATTAGTTGTCATTTTAAAGAGCACTTTGTGAGTGTTTAGCCAAATTTGACTTTGTTAGTTAGAAGCCAAAAAAGTTCCAAGTTTACTAAGAGGTCTTTCAAATTCAAATATTTATAAATCTATGGAGTTTGATTATTAATGACAAAAACCATAATTTGAGAGGCATAGAAGCTCTTAATTTATGTATTACCTACTGTACTAACTTTCCAACCTGAATCCCCTCTTACTCTCGATTTTCTCAGTTACCTATAAATACTGTGAAAGTCGATCATGTCAAGTTAAGGTTTTTCCCATTTAATATTCTTCTATTAATTTAAGTTTTATGTTGCGTTGTGTGATGTGACATATCTTAAATGACTACACACACTTCTAATCTAACACCCTATTCCATTACACAGTAAAAACCCGCTTAACCACAATCCCCTCCACAATCATTAATCCTACACCTGCAACCTTGAGCGATCGCCAACACTAGCTCGTTAGCTTTGTCAATGAAACGATTATTTCAAAATGTGTCACCAAGTAAGTTTAAAAGTTTTCACTCAGTTATGCAATAATTACTTATAATTTATTCAGTGAATTCAAGAAGATTACAACAAGCAACTTAAATATATTTGTGTTGTTTACTGTTGGCCTAAAATTAGAAAAAATATACAACAAATAAAAATAGTGTTTGTAAATCATACAATACATTAAAAAAATTAGTTTTTTTTTTTATAAAGATTTGGTGTCAGTGTTATATTTTATAACAAATAAAACATTCATGCAAGTCTTTAACAAAGTTGATAATTTTTTTACAAAAAATTCTTAAATGGCGGGTCACAATTTCTTCTGAAAAAGCTTGAAAATTTTTTACTCCAGATATCTAGAAAATAAAGTCATTCATTCATTAATATATTAAATCTTATATATTAAAATGGAAATATGACTCATCTTTTGAGTATACAGGTGACCAAAAAAAAAATTGGACATTTTTTAAATGGATAGTACATGTGTGGAAATTGTGGTCTGGAAGAGGGACTGCGACCGCTGACCTCTGCACATGTTGGCATTTCATTATTCATGAACCAGTAGTTGATACAAAACCGAATGTTTTCTTACAATGAGTATGTGCGAAATAGTGAATCTATCACAGCGGCTTCATGTTCACTTTCAACTCGGATTCCATTATAACGTTCCCAGGCAGAATACGATTCTCAGGTGGGTTAACAACTTGAGAACAGGAAGTATTCTAAAAAAATGACTCCTGATTAAAAATAGGTCTGCTAGGATACCGCAAAATAATGAAATGGTTAGGTAAGCTTTGATTCGTAGCCCAAGTTGGTCAGCAAGAAGACACACCAGGGAATTAGGCTGAACAAGTGTGAATGACTCAGATGTTAAAAGAACGAGTTTATAGCCAACGAGAATAAATAGCTGTTCGTAAGAGTGTTGCTTGAAGAACAAGAAAATGCAACAACCGAAGTAAGTGATGCAGCTCATTTTCATTTTAATGGGTCTGTTTATTGAAAAAAAAAAAAAAACTATGTTCATTTCCAGCAAGATGGCGCCACACTTCTCGAGAAGCTATGGGCATGCATGGTACGTTGCATGTTTCCAGAAAGGCTCTTTTAACGTTTCTGTGATATCCTGTGACCTCCAAGGTCAGCGGATTTGAGATGTGTTTTTTCTCTTTGGGAAGTAAATGGCAAGTGTAGCTAAATATTTCAATGTAATATAAGTTCTAATCAACAACGTATTAAATGAGTAATGGCAATTTAAAAACCGTCAGATTTTATCGGTCATTCTGAATAAACAACTAAATAAAAGTGTCTCGAGATATGAGTGTAGAAAAGTATACTTACGTTTTACTTGTAACAGGTCTCGGAGTGTCTGGAATATTTCTCTGAAATGCTTCAAGTAATTCATTATCTAATTCATCATCTTCATTATCATCACTTTCTGAGTAATCAATATTTGTTGAGAGCAACTAACAAAAACACAACAAAATCATTCCTCTATTTTAAAATAAAGAATTCAATTTATTATAATTCTGCAGAATTACAAAATTTTTTAAAGAAAAAAATAATTTATTATCTTCATAACCTGTCCCAAATCACCAGCATTGACTAACACATCCTATTACTACCTGTTTGTATAATTTGCAGTAATCATCTATACCTTACATGAGGATTGAAATACAAAAAATGTGAAATACATTGACCTTATTAGTAACAGGAACAGTTTAAGGGTTATTCAGTAAATAAGCACCATTAAAAGTAAACCATTATTAAATTAAAAAAAAAAAAAAACATTCCCTTAACAATTATCTTCTAAGAGATTGTGGCATAATTTTCTATATTTTTATTGCTGAATTTTAAATTTTTAATATGAATATAGATTATTCCAAACAATAATACATTAATTTAAGGGGTAATTACATTCATCTAAACAAAATTTATATTAAAATTCTGAATACTCGTATTTAAAACAAACTTATAAGAGTAAAATATCTTAGAGGTGAATATTTTGTGTTAAATAACTTCTAATTGTTTTATTTTTCTTAAAAAATAATGAAGAAAAAACCAAAACTATAAGTAATCATTGTGTTATTCTAATCATTATAAGTAAGTTATTGCAAACAATTGTTTTAAACGCATCAGCAAGTAAGTTCAAAAGTATTCACTTAGTTACGCAATAATTACTTATAGTTTAATCAGGGAATTTAAGATGATTATAACGAGCAATGTTAAAAACAAAACATGTTATAATAAAAACCTCAAATACAATTGTTTTTGAAAAGTTAGTTCAAACAGAATACAATATCTTACAAATGAATATTTCAGTTGAATATCTTTCAAAAATGTTTAGTATTTTAACTCAATAATCAGACCAATAATATATATTCTCCCATAAGTTTTATATGCATTGCTGTATGAAAGGCTCTGATACTTTGAACATAATAAAATACAATATCACAATCTTCACGCATATATCGTGATGCCTACTTGGTTTTATCCTTCACATCACGAACTTTGTTGCACATTCTAATAGAATTGTGCATCTTTGAAGTAACTGGAATAAGAGATAGGAAATGTGGAGCAGTTACTCTTTTAGAGAATCCTTCCTTGTGACATTAGTTGTTTCTTCCTCATAGTTGCCACATGAAAATCTGGAGTATTCTTCTTTCCACCAAATTATTGACACAGTATGAACGCATTCCAGAATTGAAAATATTTTACTGCAGGATTTTTTCCTTTCCTGTGTCACTGGGTTATTTGCTAATATGCTGGCCAGTCCAGCTTAATTCACTCCATTGTTTCATTGTTTATTACACGTTTGCTCTTACTTGCGACCAGACTTTTTGTTAACTAAAGGTTGTTAAATTGTTAACTTACACTTGGAGGAAACGTTTTCGTCTTACGACTTCTTCAGCCTCCAAAGGCGTGCCTCAGAGGCTGATGAAGTCGTACGACGAAAACGTTTCCTCCAAGTGTAAGTTAACAATTTAACCTCCTTTAGTTAACAAAAAGTCTGGTCGCAAGTAATAGCAAAAGTGTAATAAGTAATTAACAACCAGCTCGTCATGAACAGCAACAAGATTTCGATGTTTCATTGTTCAAACTTTTTATTTCTACATTGTGCATAGAGCTCACAATACACACATAAAGCTTGACATTCCATCTCAATGCTTTGCCCGTTGAAATGAAAAAACTTCTTCAGTTTATCAATGCCATTTCTTGGAAGCAAATATCTTTTCTAAAAGCTTGCAAAGTCCCACAAACATCAGTTTTCTAGTTATAGAGAGGTGTACAAATTATCAACAATAAGGCAATATTAACTGTTGAGATGAGGTTCTATTAGGGGCATTATTTACATAATTCAGTTCTGAAAAGAAGTCTCCAAGAAAAGAGTAACAATAATGGGAAATTTTAAAACCGGTATATATACGAGATTAGTAAAAATTTGTGAATCATCTGTCAGATTTTACTAGAAGTTTTAAAGACTAGAAGTGTTTATACAACTATTCTTTGAGCTTAGCTTGTGAGGTTATGTTAAAACAGATAAAAACATACACAAAACTCACAAATTAAACATGTATTAACTCATACGTGTTTAAATGACAAAGTCATCATCATCAGTCAGTGTTACTACTACAAACTCTAACTTACAACTCATCTTGTAAGTTGTTTACAACTTTTGAGTTGTAAGTTAGAGTTTGTAATGGTAATGCTCACTGATGATGATGATGACTTTGTCATTGAAATGCATATGAGTTAATAAATGATTAATTTGTGAGTTTTTTTTTTATAAGAAGTGTGTGTTTATATGTGAAACTCCTATACAACATAAGAGAGTTCAGAAAAAGAAAAGACAAGAGACTTATCAAGTACAAATTTTAATCAGTCACAAATAAAGCAGACTTTTGGTAATTCTTGTGTACCTTAATCTGTTTTATAAATGAAAGAATACAACATTAAGATGTTGAAAATGTAAAATTTTCTATATATTGTTGACATTGGTCTGCATCTTAGAAGACTTTATTGAGAGTTAAATTTTTCGACCCCATTCATTGAAAGTTCAAAGATTTTTGACTTCCATTGAAGAGTAGTAGTGCTTTTCTTTCTTTAGACTTCTCAGTCTGGTAGTAGTTCTTGTTTTTCTTTAGACTTCTCAGTCTGGTAGTAGTTCTTTTCTTTCTTTAGACTTCTCAGTCTGGCAGTAGTTCTTGTCTTTCTTTAGACTTCTCAGTCTGGTAGTAGTGCTTGTCTTTCTTTAGACTTCTCAGTCTTGTAGTAGTGCTTGTCTTCTTTTTCATACCATGAAGTAGTAATTAATAAAATTCATTGTTTGGGGGTTCTAAGCTAGGCTCCAGATGGCTTGAATCAAAATAATCTTTCATGAAGTCAACAAAAAGATTCTTAAACATGTTATGCTTAAACAATCAGCCTTCCAGCAATGCAAACTGAGACAATGTAATTGAAAGCATTGCCAGAAAACGTGCTTAAAGGCCCTTTTTCCGGCAATCGTTGTTTTGGATCTGCCATAATTGTTTTAAATAAGCCCACTAAATTTCATATTGATAGCATAGCTTTCTAAGCTGTTAGGGAATTTTTAGTGAAGACACATTGAGTTGGTACCTCCAATCTCTCGGCAGTTACATGCAGAATTCTTGACAAGCTCTGGGTGTTATATTTTGTCTTTTTATGCTGTGAGTGTTATTGCATGTAATTTAAATAAAGTTTATTTGTTTAAAATAAATGAGAATGGTGATATTTCTTTTAAACAAAAGAGACGTAAATTATACAAAAATAATTCTAATTTAATACGATAGCTGGAAATAAGGTGTATAACACTTTTTTTAAATTTTATTAATCACAAAAAAGATATTATTATTTGTGTTTGGAGTTTTTGTTGAAAAACTAAACTTGATGAAAAATACTTTTCAGAACAATAAAAATGTTAGGAAAGTAACTGAAATAAAATAAAAACTTTAAAGGTTATTCTCTCGAAACGTGTTTCGAGCCCTTTTTTTTGCAATCTCCTCAATTTCTGTAGTAGTTTTCAAATTACCAAGCTTTACATAAGGATTTTAGGTAGTTGAAGAATAAATCCTCCATCTGTTTTGACATCTGTTGAATGTGGAGCTAAAGAATTCTTTGCAGAGCCTGTCTTCTTTTGACATTTCCTTGGGGTTTGCCAGAATGTATGCAAAGTATTCAAGGAACACAGTTTGACTAAGTAGGATCTACACAAGATTTCTTATAAGGAATGTGAACCATCACAAAAAATTAGTACCAACTACAGTGGGCATGTTTGTTCATAATGAGAAGTTGTTGCAAAACAACCCATTAGGCAAGAGGTTGCATCTAATTAAAATATTGATAGAACTTGGAACATCAAACTGCTATCTGCCATTTATCTTTATTTGAGTACTCGAGATAACTATTGAATAAATGATAAACCGGTTGAATTTTTTCTAAAATGAGAGCTGTGGTGGGTATTGACACAGTTGACATTGAGAGAAGATATAATTAGTTGATAGAACTCCTAAGTTTGGCGAGTGTTAGAGCATTTAACCTTGACAAAAGTGAAAAATAACTAGAAAACTAGCTCAAGATCAAATTTATTGGGCAAAATTGTATTGGTGGAACAGACTTACAACAAAAATTCAGCGGACTGGTATCAACATTTGTTTGCCAAGATATTAAAAACTTTAAGTTAATAAGAGGTAATCAATAAAAAGAGTTTCACTATATTTGAATCAAAAACGTTTTTTCCACACATGAAGCGCAAAAATTCAGGTTTGTGTAATACAAACCTCTAATTCTAGTTAAAAAAAATTCTAACTTACAGAAAATGTTTTTTGAGTTCCTTCATCTTTCTCAATTTGGGATGAAGTGACGACTGACATATTTTCGGCTAAAGTGTTCTGTATAGTTGACAAAGTATTTTTCTTTTCAGCTTTACCAAGTTCTAACATGATTTTGAATTTCATTATTGCTCGCTGGTACACTCTTTCTTCAGGATTATCAAGAAGCTGAAAAATAATACATCTAAAATAACTTTCTATAGATTGACAAAATAGAAGAAAACAAAAAATATAAAATATACAATAACTAATGAATATTTATTGTATTTCAATTGCTAAATAAATCTATGAATAAGCCTATTGCTTTATTTATGCAATTAGCTTAATAAGCAAATTCACTTTAATACAATGTGTGTACATTAATTTCCCTATTAAAGAGGAATTATCACCAAGAAAACTAAGGGATGCAGAAGAGTTTTGTTTTTCCTGTCATTCGAAAAAACAAAGCTTTACAACTCTTGGATTATTAACCCTCTGAAAAATTAAATTTGATTCCAAAAGAATAGGCCTGTCTTTTTTTGACCCATGTCATGAGACATTTTTGAAATCCATTGCAAATAAAGTCAAACCTCTGTATAACAAAGTCGATTATCCAGAGAAAAAATTCGTTGTAGAGAGGTATTCGTTATTGAGAGGTTGTGTTGTCAAGAATGCTCCCACCCAATCTTACTGATCTTATCGCATTACGCATACCGGACTACGTACGTACGGTAATAAAAGGGATACAGTATAATATCGCGAGCGTAGTTAGTGTAATAGGCCAATGTTAATATAGGATAATGTTTTATAATGTCTCAATTTATTTGAAATTCAAATTGTTAAAAAATTTTTATTGATGTTTTCAGAATGTTTCTTCATTGTACAGTATTAGATATCCATATTCAATATTTTTCATAGGGTCTACTCTGTATAGGCTATTATGATAAGTTACCTAATGCTTATGAAAACTTATAGTCACAATATTTTTTAAAATTCTTTTTCTGTAGTGTAGCTTTATATTTTTTATTACTCCCTGATCGAGTGGTTGAAGTATCGATGTAACATTTGGTGGAAAGAAAAACAAATTGATACTCTTCAGTTTGGAATTGATGTCATGCGGATGTGCAGGGCAGTTGTCGATGAAAAGTGCAATTTTCCTTTTCCAACCGTTACTTGCGTTAAAGCCACAGTGTCCTAATGATACTGCAACATTGAAATGAGTGATAAAAGAAAATGGTGGGAGGATGGGAATGTACTGTAGGCCTATCTATAAATGCTGAGTTCTTAGAATTCCTAACCGATGAGTCACTGCATTCTTAACTGAACCGAACTATATAACACGCAGTCAATTGTTGACATGTGTTTCGCCTACTATTCTTGGTTTTGTTGACCTTCCTGCTGAAAATAAACAATTTCCTGGAAATGCCATTGTGAGCTGCCTATACAACACTACATTACTTTCGTTGTAGTGTAAAAAAAACTTCGTTATTGAGAGGTCCGAAATTCGTTACATAGAGGTAAATAAGCAGTATAACTTCTAAAATGCCATGGGATCAGGTAAAAATTCGTTATATAGAGGTTTGACTGTAGTTGTTACTTGAAACAGTGATGTACTTAAGTGGCAATATTTATCATCCTCATAATGAATAAGAGTAAAAAGGTTTTAGGATCGGGCGAGGGTTGGGTAGGATATGGATATTAGGTGATTTTTAAAAGGTTTTGGGAATTATGATGTCAAAAAGGGTATGTGAAAAATAATGCAACTGGATGTTTGAGTGTGTTTCGGTGTAACTTAAAATGTTTGTGTATTTTTATACTGCTCAATTATAATTTATGTTTTGTTAATGTGGAATTTGTAAGTTTATGTTAAGAGGCCATCCCTAAATTATGTTAGTGCTAAAATGGATGATTTTGTACCCCCTCCGTAACGAAATGTTAACGGTAGTACCCCTTTCCCCCATATTTACGTAACATTGTCTTGTCCTTCTTTACTAAGGTATCTGTTTTGAATCTCGAATTTGTAGGCCAATAAAAAAGTACATCAAGTATTATGTCGAGTTCAGCCCAGGGAACTCAGAAGTCCATCAAACTCGGCCCTGCTCAGTATGGTGAAATACAAATTTGTATCTCATGACGAGTCATGACCGATTGTTACCAAGTTTTGGTGTACTTCTGAGTTTTCTGATTTGACCTGAAAAGATGTTGCCATCGAATTAAAAAAATATTGTTTCTTTTAAAAACTGTTACTGATAAGTAACAACTGGCACTTTAACTGCTATACTGAGACTACAGTACATGTCTGTACAGGCTGTCTGATCATCGTACTATGTACTCTGGCGATAACGGGCTCAAGGTTACTTTTCCTCACATTTTTTCTCCAATAATGCTCATAAATAGAAAGTTGAATAGATTACTGTAAATACGTGTTTTTTTGTAAATAGATTTTATTTGAGTTCATTACTAATATTAGTTACATTTTACTTACTCAAAAGTTTAAATAGACCCGGTTCATTTACTAATACAAAGAGATTTTAATTTAGTCGAAACTAAATTTTCAAATTACATAAAGCTACTGCATATATCCCTCCCCCTTCGATAACGATGTGTAACGGTAGACGTAACTCCCCTCCCCATCGCTGCGTTAGGGATGGCCATTAAGTGTGAAACTAGTAGCTCTAGGTTTAAAGTTTTGAGAAGATGGAATCAAATAATATTAACAACCATAATCATTTTGACAATTGTAAAACTAGCATTTGATAACATTATAACAAGTGAACACTTCATAAGAATTTCTAGAATTCCTTGGCTTGTTAAGTTACAAAAGTTGTATTGAAAATTGAGGTAAATTTTTATTGATGTTTTTGACTAAAAAAAATGTGTGTTATTTGTTTCATTGAAAGACAAGTAAGATTTTAAATATTTATTACTTTTTGTGGTCTATAACGTATCCTACATTTTTAAAATAACAATTTATACATTTTTAGTATTGTTATATTTAATAGTTTATACATTATTTGTAAAATTAATAGTTTACTATAAGTAATTATTGCATAACTGAGTGAATACTTTAGAACTTACTTCCTTGCTGACGTGTTTCGAAACAATCATTTTATTTACAAAGCTAGCCATCTTCTTGGGTATAGACGGTTAGCTTCGGAAATGTAACGATTCTGAAGTATTCACTCAGCTACGCAATAATTACTTATGAAGGGTGATTAAAAAAAAACCTGGTTTTCAAACATCTGGTAAATTTCCGTTTATCTGTTATGATGGCAACAATGTTTGACCTCGTTTCTATTTCTGGAAACATTCCGATTGTTGACACAGCTGGTATTTCTTTCATTCTTCCCTTTTGTGTCTAACCAAGGAGAAGTTTACTTGTGTGCAATGAGTGTTAAAACGTTTTATCAGAGTGGAGAGAGTTATGCGGCTACTGCCAAGAGACCTTGTGGTACTCATGAAAATGTTTTTTCAGACGGGTTCTACAGTTGAGTTAAAAATCTGGCCGAACTCAACAGAACATTGCCTTGGTTCGTGACAGTGTGGCTGTTAGACCAGCAAAATCAATATGTCACCGTTCTCAACAATTGGGTTTAAGATGTTCTTCAGTACGATCTTAATTATCACTCTATAAAATTCAGCTGATGCAACATTGAAAATGGCAGATCACCAGAAGAGACGACAGTTTGTTGACTGGATCTTAAAAACATGGGAGGAGAATGATAGCTTTGCAAAACAATTATTTTTAGTGATGAATCGCACATCCACTTAAATGCATTTGATAACAAACAGAACTGCCATATCTGGGGTTCAAAAAACCCTTGCATGATTACAGAAAAAGAAATGTATGCACAGCAAGTGACGTTTGGTGCGGCTTTTGGTCGCGCGCCGTTATCGGTACTTATTTTTTTGAAGATCAGGAAGGAGAGGCTGTGGCAGTAAATGGAGACTGATACCGTATGATGATTAGGGAGTTTTTGTGGCCTCATTTGGATGGAATAGACATTGATGAGTTGTGGTTTCAGCAAGATGGTGCCAACTGGATTGGAACAATTGCCCGCAAAACAATTGTGTTTTTCCGTGAACGGTTCCAAGATCGCGTTATTTTCTCGTAATTTTTACCACCAATGGCTTCCAAATTCATGTGACTTACATCTTTGGGGTCATCTGGAGTCATTGCTGTATGCCAATAAATCGCGAAATATTAATGACTTGAAGGAGGAAATTTGACGAGTTATCGGTATATGAATCTTGTCGTGCAGTAATAATGAATGTCATTGACAGAGTTGTTGCGTGCCAGAGCAGCAGAGGAGGATAAATGCATGACATCATTTTTCATACACGAAATCAGAAAGTTAGATGAACACGTTGATGTATTTACTTTTAGTTTTTAATTAAAATAAATTTCTTAATTTGTATTTGAAAACCAGCGCTCTTTTTGAATCACTCTAGTGAATTCAAGATCGTTGCAACAAACAACAATAATTTGTTTCTAAAAAATTGTGTTACTTGATTACCATTGAATTTGCTTACAACTATTAACGTTATAATTAATAATGTAATAGATTGCCCTTGGTAATTCATTCTCAGGTTAAATGGTCCATAGACATCTAAATGTTGGGGACCACTGTTATAATATTAAAACAATTGACAAATAAAATTAACCTTGTATATTTTTGCTGTGTTCAAGTAAATTATATCTATGTCGTCTTTATTAAAGTCCAGTTCTAAGTGTTGCAAAGCCTTTATCAAAACTCCTACGTCCAAATCGGTAGAATCCAAAATCTCTTCTGTAATCTTTATTGCTAATTTGTTATGCGTGTGCACCTGCAACTGATTTTAAATCAAACATAAATTAAAAAGTTGTTTAGAACCAATAGATAATTACTGTTACTCCTGTTTGAAATTAAAACACTGTTTTAATACTGAAGCTGAGGAAAAGGCTGTTATTGTGATCAAAAGAATGGGAAAAATCATTTAAAACTAAAATATGTGTTACATAGCTAAAATATTTAGAGAAACAAAAATTTCCAAATTCAAAATAGAATTGCTAGTTACTCAGTAACTAAATTGAACAGAAATTTTATTCTTAAATATTTCAACAGATTATAAATAATTTGAAATGTTTAATTCAAGAATAATTTGACAATTATTTAATGTTCTCTGAAATAATATTGTACACCATTAATACAATAATATAGTTACATCTAGGGATGGGCCGATTCCGATTCTCGATTCCAGGAATCGTCGATTCTAGGTGGTATCGAGGAATCGTCGATACTCGATTCTTCATCATAAAAGTGTCGATTCCGATTCCTATTTTGTTAACTATTAAAATATG
This sequence comes from Prosapia bicincta, assembly GCA_036971475.1. Classification (NCBI taxonomy): domain Eukaryota; kingdom Metazoa; phylum Arthropoda; class Insecta; order Hemiptera; family Cercopidae; genus Prosapia; species Prosapia bicincta. The sequence continues at coordinate 3,953,365 of JBAIZL010000004.1, read as the reverse complement.
TGTGTGGAGTAATTTATTAGAAAAATAATTAATTACCAACTATATCTTATTTATGTAGTGTTTGATATCAATGAATTAAATGATTAAAGTAAACGAAAATATAACGAAAATATTATTATTTATGAAGCAACAGCAATCAAGATCGTAACCATTTCTGGTCGTTTGACATCGGTCCTCTCTCTCTCTCTCTCTCTCACTAGAGCGGGTTCGATACTCTCTCTCTCTCTCTCCCCCACGTGTCTTACTGCCACTGATTTATAGATGTCAGAACAAAACACAAAAAAAGTACAGTAAAAACTCGATTAACCGTGGCCATGATGGTTGAGCGAATAGACGGATAACAGAAACACCGTATTATTCCTCCGAAACTTAACCTCAATAAATTATATTATAGACGGTATTCGGTTCAGGCTACTGGCCGTCGCGTCAATTCGATGACAGTTAACAGAAACTGACGGTGGAAAACCACATAATATATCAAATATGACAAAGCAATTAAACAACATTCATTTTGCCCAAATTTATCAACAAAAAAGATCTATACTTGAAGAAACTTTATCCTCAGACACAGGACCTATAAGTGATAGTCGGTTAAAAATCAACTGGGATTGAGGAATAAATACAAAATAGCCTGAATCAGTTGCACTTGTTCCAGACACCTGCAGAAAAAAGGTCCCACCAGATGTGGAGAAGGTATGCCCCACTAATCCAGAATATTGAGGAAGAAGGTACCCCAGGGGAATTGACAGTAGAAGAAGAAGTAAACAATTATCTGGGGGAACCATTAGCCAGTCCAGATTGTGATGTTGGAAAGTATTTGGCAGTACAAAGTGCCAAATACCCTCATTTAAATGCTATGGCAATAAAATACCTGTCTGTCCACTCGCGACAGTGTTTTCTGAAAAACCTTTCTTAACTTCAGGAGCTATATGTGACTAGCGATGAAACTAGCTTGACCCACAACGTGTTCAAATGCTTGTGTTTTTGAACAGAAATGTACATTACCTGCCAGACTTTTAAATTTTAAAAACTATCCTATTTGTATTAATTTTTTACTTTTTATGTTGTTTGTTTGTTTTTAATTTTTGTTTTGTTTTGAGAGACAATGTAAATAGGCTTAGGTATTTTTTCAAACATCATAAATTAAGTAAAGTTCACATTGTTAACTTTAAAATAAGTCATTACTTTTATCTGATATGTTTTTATGGTTTTAAAAATTCCTATTGATAAATCAAGGTTGAAGGTTTTGTGTAGCCTATTACATTAAAACAGAACTTTTAAAAGGTTTTGCCATATGACCAAGATGTTAACTAAATTAATTATTAGAGAACTAGAATGTAAGCTAATATAACTTGAAAGAATCGAGAATCGAGTAAAGAATCGAGAATCGAATGGAAAATTTTAGAATCGGAATCGGAATCGGAATCGAAAATTTTAGGAATCGGCCCATCCCTAGTTACATCATTTAAATACGGTGTTACTTCGACTTACGCTACCCCGTCTTACTCGATTCCCAAGTTACGCCGAAACTGGCACGTTTGGGAAGAAAATGCATAAAAGAACTTTTATAGTGCATAAAGAGAAATTATTCCAGGTTTTAAGTCCGCCAAAAACCGATTGACAGTGATGGTTGGCGCAAATACAGCTGGGGACTGTAAGTTACAACCTCTCATAGTTTATCGCTCAGAAAATCCAAAGGCATTAAAAGATATTTCTAAAGCTATCTTGCTTGTGATTTTGGAATTCGAATCGGAAGACTTGGGTGACAGCTTCTCTTTTTGAGGACGGGCCTGGTCATCATTTCATACCTCAAGTCGAACGTTACTGTCGGTTTAAACAAATTACTTTTAAAGTAATTCCTATTAACTGACAATCAACCTGGTCATACTCCTACTACTTTAACTAATTTCGACACACTCGTGAAAATGTTATTTTTGTCACCAAACACAACTAGTTTGCTTCAAACAATGGACCAGAAAGTCGTCAAAATATTTAATTTAAAGCTTATTACACAAGAAGATCATTTGTGCATCCGCATGAAGCTATGAGATAGAACAACAAACTCTCTGTTGCAGATTTTTTGGAAAAAATTCAATGTTTTAGATGCTTTGAGAATCACTGGACAACCTTTGGAATAAGATTTCACAAAAAAACATTGAATGGCGTTTGGGAAAAGGCGTGTCTATTTTATTTGCCACTGAAACTCAAGCGGAATCAGTTCCAGAGTCTGATGAAATTGTGTGATTGAAGAAGGTGTCGATTTTGCCAGACAACTGAATTTAGAAGTGGATAATGATGACGTTCAAGAACTGCTGGCTTTACACAATCAGGAGCTGGCAATTAATTGATGAGCTCATAGAAATGCGTGCGCAAGAGCAAGACCTTAAAAACTCGGATTCATTAGTCACAGTTGACGTAGAAGATGAAATGGCGGTTAGAAATTCGACAAAATACCTTAGTTTAATTGAGTAAGGCTTACAAACTTTGGAAAACGTAGACTCCGACAATGAGTGTATTTCTGCCACAAAACAAATAAAAATTAGCGACTTACGAGGAAATTCTGTGTGAGAAGAAAAAATGTTCAATTCGTTAAACGAATTTATTAGATTTTATGAAGCCTTCTATGTCAAAATAATTTCTTTTTACTTATAGCTATAAATTAGTCGTAGAGATATTGGGAGTTACTGCTTGACTATATATTCCAACTTCAAAAATATTTTTTAATGTTGGCGGGCAGAAATATTTTTTCCATATCACTGTTAGCTTTACATTATTGATAAAAATATCAGAATATCAAAATGGCTCAACGCTGACTAACCTTTGAAAATAAAAAAAAAAAGATTTTAACAATCAAACAGGAAACTTTATACTACAAGATTAATTTAATAATATTACATGCAAGGAAGAAAAATACAAGATACAATAACATCAAAGATCTCCTGCAACAAGCTCTCATTTTTTTGGAAAATATTTAACAATCTTAACAGTCTTCATCGCAGAAACCACAAAAACGTGGATGAATTGAGATACTGAATATTTAGGGAACTTAAAAAGAATGCCCGGTAAAGTAAAATATTTGCAATAATCTATAAATGTTTGTAATGATACAACTATTCTTTGAGCTCAGCTTGTGAGGTTATGTTAAAACAAATAAAATACATACACAAGACTCACAAATTAATCATTAATTTACTCATACGAGTTTCAATGATAAAGTCATCATCATCAGTGAGTGTTGCTAGTACAAAATCTAACTTACAACTCTATATTGATATTACTCTATGTCTATATTGATATTATTAATAAGTTTTAGAATTAATAAATTGTTTTGATTGTTTTTTGTTAGAGTAAATTATTTCGATAAAACCCTTCTTAAGATTCTGAATTATTTTTTCTTATAAGGATGACATAGCAATTTTTAAACAAAAGGACAGGTTGGTAACCCATAAATCTAAATAACTTTATACACTGAAACAAATTTTTGGTCTTTAGTTTTGTTAAAAGTGTCCAAACCTTATACAAGTTGTTTTTTTTAAAGATGTGTTCTTTGTTAACCCCTATCAAGCCATACTAACGAGACCATCCCTCTTAGGGGCAAAGGTCAAGCAGTTAAAGGAGGAAATGGGCTACAAATTAGAAAAGAATGTTGGTAAGTCAGTTCGTTTTTTGTTGCTATCAATGATAGTTACTTTGCAAACAAATGTACATAAACTATTATTAACCTCATGTTATTCAGGTTATTGGTCCTTTATGTTATTTATTCAAAATCTAACAAACCTGAAATTAAATCACTGTCACAGAGTAAATAACTTTAAAAAATCTTCCAAGAAACATAAAAACCACAGAATTTATTGCTGTATTAATGAACAAACTTACTACTAGAGAGGAAAATACTACGATGTGATGAAAAAATACGGCGAATAATTTTTTTATTTAAAAAAGTAATAAACTTACATCGAATTCGATTTAATCTCCTTCAACTGACCTTGGCTGATAATGCACTGTAGCGGCTCTGGCAGTCGACTAACAAGCTTCAGAGTGTTGAAACTTGTTGCTGCCTGCCTCAAAAGATCACGCTACTAGGTAAATTATATATGAATGTAGCGTCAGCAGTTACTGCTATAAAAATTCATTCACCATATTTTTTGATCACACCTCATAGCAGAACTACTACTGGACCGACTAAACTTGTCCATGGAAAATATGTGAACTGCTACTACCGTACTGCCAGTATTTCCTTTTTCGCCTACTTGGTTGCCGAAACACACGCAGTAGGGAACACACATGTTTTGTTCACATTGTAGAAAACCCTTAAAACTGCTAGCAGTTAAGAAACATTCGAAATTAGCCAATATAGAAACTGATAAAGATAAATAGAAAGAAATGAGAAATTTGTTCTAGTAATTTTTTAAATAAATTTACCTAAATTATAAATTCAGAAAGTTTTTAATTTGTTAAATAAAAATGTAAAGATTTTGCCAATCACTATGGAGAATTAAACCCATGAGTCAAATTTTAATTAAAATTGTAGTCTAAAATAATTCATAATTGTTTTCTTATGCACACAACCTAATAATATACGTAATTAACATAGACTATGATACCGCTGAAACTACTCTCTATAGATTAAAATCAATAATTTATTTAGATACCTTTATAGGTTTTTATTGCAAATATTTGATATTTAGAAAAAAATTGTTATTCTAAAAAAATCACTTTTCCTTAACTAGCTGTATTTTACTTACTTTACTATCATATTTGTTAATGTTTTTCCTCGTTAGATTAATTATGAGAGAGGCAATATTGTCGATGCTAACACCTTCCATTGTGTCGTCAAAGCTAATCGTAAATGCTTTCAAAGTGGGAATGAAACTTTCTAAAAGCATGCCAGGAGCGTGTGGACAATTCGATGCAAACATGTTGAAAAATAGAGTTAATGGTTGTTTCAAATGTGCATCATTTTCTGAAATAAATAAACAATTCTAAAACTATACTAATGACAAAAAATGAGGTATAATTGTATAAAGGTTTTGTAGGTTGGAAAAAGCTATTGATATAGAGTATTGGAAGATAATTGTCTGGAAAGAAATTTTTTATTTGAATCAAGTCAATCAGGTTGAGTTAAAAAGATTAATAGCAACAGTTAGTTACAGCTACAAATTTGACAAGAATGCCATTTGTCATATATGCAATTGAAAGGTTTAGTGAAGAACTGTTTTGAAAAGCAGGAAGAAGTGGGAAGTTGGACAACAATAGATTACACAAAAGGATTACTGAGTAGGAAATCCAGGAAATTATAATAAAATGTTAACAATTTCGGTTATTGGCTAAGAAAAAAAAGTGAAAAAGAGGGTTAAAATAATTAACAAAGCTTAGAATACTATTCACTGTTACTTTTTTATTTCTAAATTTAAATAAAAACAATATAAAAACATAATTACACTGTGATGATCCTATTTAGTCTGCACTAACTACTGAAACGCAGTTTTAATCAATTTGAATTAATAACAAAGTTATAAATAGATAGTGTTTTCAATAAAAAAGTTGTAAAAGATCTGATGATGCTGAACTCGTAAGCCAGTAAAAGATATCAGAGAAATTATGAACAATACCAAGAATTATGTAGAACAAATAATTATAATATAAAACTGGAAGTAAAATTTACTTATACATAGCGACATCGTATTTATTAAAAATTTGAATTGCATTTTTAAACTTCAAAAATATTCAATATAGACAATTTTTAAATAAAATTGAAAATGGAAACACAATTACCACTGAAATTCGCGGCTTTATTATCAATCAATAAATTCTTAAACATTAATCAGTGACACTTCTTTGGACTCTGCCCTCAAGAACAGTTGTTTCAAACTTTTTGAATTGACTTAATATAATTTAGATTAATTACTTGTGTTTTTGTGTTTATAAATACTGTAATTATAAATAAAATAATTAAGTGAATTTTTGTAATTATTTTTATAGTCTTTAAACGTAAATATTGCAAAAGAATTTTACGTTATAAAGACCTATTAAACATAGAAAAATAATAAAACTCATCCGCTATCCTGAAAAATACAAATTTAATCGTCTCACTTACAAAACGCATAAAACTTTGTAAAATCAAAGAGTTTTTTTAAAATTAGAGCACTCACACGTTACAATATAAATGTGTTGCTATGAGTCTCCATAATAAGCGACTGACTTAATGGACAGATTTGTTTTTTAAAACAATACAGATGCACAGCGTTTACTAATGCACATGGTAAATAGTACATGTGTGAAATGAAACATGGCTTCCTGTCTGTGTGCTCTATGCAATGGAGTATAACAAAATGAAGCCACTTCACATGTAAACTGGATAGCCAACAGAAGCAAAAATTTATCTGTTTATTTTTAATAGCCAAATCTATCCTAACCAGATTCTTTGTACTATATATAATGTAGCATAAATAGTACTTTGTTATACTGACATCTTGAATTTATAAATGTTGTATGATCAAGTTGTTTTTTCATAACTCAATTTTTAAAACTAGTTTTATTTTTTCATGTTCCTTAGGAGTCTTTTTTTTGGCTAAATCACATGCGTCCGGCAATTGAAAAAATTCTGTTTTCTAAACTAACTTATCTAACAATTCAAAACAAAATTGTTGGAAATTTTACTCATTTCCCCAGCCACATTCGGCTTTATTCTGCTATGTTTCTCAGGTCATCCGGTTACCTCATCTGTGGTCTTCCTCTTTTATATGACCCCATTCTTTGTACTTTTATCTTATTAATTCTATTGTTTTTCTCCCTTGTATTTTTTAAAATATTCAAGTGCAATGATAGATACTATCTCTTTTAGTTTATAACAAAAACAATATTATTAATTCAGTGTATATATATTTTACTATTTTTATATTACTTAGACAAAATAATTTCCCAACATATTTATTGTGATACATAAAATTAACCATCAGCAATAAAACATGAAATACAACATAAATATGAATAGGCTACTGTTTAAAAATATAGACTACAGTTTTATATTTCCATAGCTATAAAAAATGAATCATAGTTCAATATTTATACACTGAATTATTTTCTAATTTATACATCAAGTAAAATCCAGGTAAATAATTTTCAGTGAACAAATAGCAGTAAATAAAAACAAGCTCAAGTCTTAAGCGAAGATAATAGTTTAAAGTTTTGATAATTGAGTTAATCTGAATTGTGTCAACAAAGAACGTTTTGATGTCAGGAGAGGCAGAGAAAGGTTTTTAAATGTACATTAAACTTGGCTCTATTCAAGATTCAGTCATATATTTTATGGCTCACAAAGAGTTGGCAAATATCTTTTCCATACAGATTTTTTAACACTACATACAATAGAGTCTTGATAATCCAAGCCCTGAAAGTTTTGAGCTTCCGTTAAATTTGAGCTTCCTATTTCTATTTGAGCCTATTACAGTATGCCAAGAAAATGATTCCGACTTCCGAAAAATGTTTATATCAATACAGTGGGCAAAGGAAATGAGTCATGTTTCCAAGAAATGATTATATCAATACAGTGTGCTAAAGAAATGAATCAGGCTTTCAAGAAATGTCTATATCAATACAGTATGCAAAGGAAATGAGTCATGTTTCCAAGAAATGATGATATCAATATAGTGTGCTAAGGAAATGAATCGGGCTTCCAAGAAATGTTTATATCAATAAAGTATGCAATGGAAATGAGACGGGCTTCCACGAAATGTTTATATCAATATAGTATGGTAAGGAAATGAGTCGGGCTTCCAAGAAATATTTATATCAATACAGTATGCAAAGGAAATGAGACGGGCTTCCAAGAAATGTTTATATCAATATAGTATGGTAAGGAAATGAGTCGGGCTTCCAAGAAATGTTTATATCAATACAGTATGCAAAGGAAATGAGATGGGCTTCCAAGAAATGTTTATATCAATATACGAGGCATGTTTTTAAAGTAAGTACCGTTTTGATATAAAAAATGAACAAGTAAATTTTTTCAAACAAAACTTTATTTACCTCAAAGAGCATTCTTTCCTCTACTTCTCTACATAATTTCCATTATTATTAAGGCACTTGTCGTATCTTGGGACCAGCTTTTGTATGCCGTCGTCATAGAAGCTTGCCGCCAGACTGGACAACCACTGCTGCACAGACGTTTTTACTTCTTCATCATTGGAATGACGCTTCCCCGCTAAATGCGTCTTCAAGTGTAGAAACAAATGGTAGTCGCTAGGCGCTAGATCGGGACTGTACGGAGGATGGTCCAATTGTTCCCAGCCAAATGAAGTGATGAGCTCTTGCGTTAGATTTGCTGAATGTGGACGAGCATTATCGTGGAGCAAAACGATGCCTGCACTCAACATGCCACGTCTTTTGCTTTGGATTGCACGGCACAGTTTTTTTAAAGTTTCACAGTACGCGGCTGCATTGATCGTTTCACCGCGAGGCAGAAAATCGACCAACAACACACCCTTTCTGTCCCAAAAGACAGTGCACGTGATTTTCTGGGCAGAAATTGTTTGCTTGAATTTGACTTTCCTAGGGGATGTTGAATGCCGCCATTCCATTGACTGTTGTTTTGATTCTGGTGTAACGTAGGCTACCCACGTTTCATCACCTGTAACGATATGGCTTAAAAAATCATCGCCCTCGTTACGGTAACGCTCGAGAAAGCTCAATGCACTGCCCAATCGTTTGGTTTTGTGCTGATCAGTCAACATTTTCGGTACCCACCGTGAACACAGTTTCCGATAATTTAAACGTTCAGACACAATTTCGTAGAGAACACTTCTTGATACAGCAGGAAATGTTACAGCTAAGGACGAAATTGTGAACCGTCTGTTCTCTTTCACTTTACAGTCCACTTTTTGAATGAGATCATCGGTAATGACTGAAGGTCGCCCACTTCGTTCCTCATCATGAACGTTTGTGCGGCCATCTTTGAAGGCCCTAACCCATTTCCGCACCATTCCTTCACTCATAATGTTTTCACCATAAACTTCACTGATTTCACGTTGAATGTCAATTGCTTTTAAGCCTTTAGCACAGAGAAAACGAATCACACCACGCACTTCACAGTCGGCGGGATTCTCGATTGTCTGCGGCATTTTAAAATCACGTAAACAAACTAAGACTCGATCAAACGGCGTCACAATGGCGTCTGTAGCTTCCCAACAGATGTAGCTACACTGCGCGCATGCGCTAAACGCCGACCGCAGAGCTGCGGCGGGGAAATTTAGAAACGGTACTTACTTTAAAAACATGCCTCGTAGTATGGTAAGGAAATGAGCCGGGCTTCCAAGAAATGTTTATATCAATACAGTATGCAAAGGAAATTAATCGGGCTTCCAAGAAATGTAAATACAAAGTTCTATAAAGTGATTTAGTGCATTTTTAGTTACCTATATGATAAGGGTTCTTTAAAAATCCTATTTTTTTTTTTAATGCACAGGAACGTATTTCCATGCAATCCGAGTTTTTGGTAATCCAAGACGGTCTTGGTCCCATCTACCAAGAATTATCGAGACTCTACTGTATTCATGATTTATATTAATATAACTTTATTTACAGAAATAATTTATTGCTTGTATATTTGCTTATATTCAAAAGTCACTATTCAAGGTGAGAATACCAGTTTATTGAAAAATTTGGCGATGATAATCAGAATTGGTTTTTAGCCAGGAAAAAATTTATTGAAAAATAAATACAACTCAAACGGAACAGAGTATAATGATTTTAAAATGAAAGTTTTCAAATAGTATTACTGACAAAAAATGATTACAAATAAACTATGATAAATATGACGATAAAGCAGTAAAAATTAAAGAAAAAGTTTATTAATGATTCATCTTTTAAAATTGAAGACAATATGAAAGAAAAGTTAGCTGCTTTCTTTATTATCCATTCCCTGTTAAATCTGAGATGAAAACTTCTCATATCCTCAACTGGCAGAAAGATTAACTAAAAAAGTCTTTACAATAATTATAAAATACATCTATTATCTCATTTGATATTTATACATACCTAATTGTGGATCAAACCAAAGCAAAATCAAACTAGAAATCAGGTAAGGATTGCAAAGGCGTTTTGCATAAATCAACTTGCAGAATCCTTGCATTGTAATATTGCGCATCTCTGAACTCTGTAAAAAAATACACACCTACTTAATACACCATTTTCAAGACTAAATTCTGTTTGTTATGTCGTGTCGCTTGAAGGGATAGCAACCAAGGATAAAGGAAATTGTTGAGTAAAAACAATCAGCCTCACTAACATTTATTTACTGTATTTGCCCTTACAAAAAAAGTGAGTGCCAAATATGAAGGGTATTTTTAAAGTAGGTACCATTTTCAAATTCTGCCGTTTTAGAGCTGCAGTCGACAATCGGCATATCAGCGCTATTTGTTGGCAAGCCACAGCCGCCATTTTGGATCCATTCATCACTGTTAAAGGTAGTTTACATGTGTTTAAAATGGCTCCTGTGATTGAAAAATCATCACAGCTTACATTTATCGTGAAATGTACAGAAAAATGTCATGAGTGATGGGATGGTAAGGAAATGGAACCGCTCTAGGAATATTCAAGGAACTGGCTGAATGTTTGTTCTTGTGAACTTCCATCAACATATTCAGGACCCCAGCGTGAGTTTAACTTTCAGTACTTCAAATGCTGTATCACAATCTCGGAAATCACAATTCTTGACACTTGAGAAACTCACAAGATAACGATGAAATCGTAAAGCGTCTATTCTATTTCACGTTTTCATCAACTTTTTGTACCAAGTCACCAGTGACGAGTGAAGGGTGTCCAATTTGTTCTTTGAAATGCACATTCTTGCAGCCATCTTTTATGGCTCTCACCCATTTCCTTACCATCCCATCAATCATGACATTTTTCCGTACACTTCACAGATCTCACAATGCTGCTTCCGTGCCTTTAACATTAAGAAAGCGTATCACGCTGCGTATTTTACAGTCAGCAGCATTTTAGATCGCATGTGTTAAAAACACATAAATAGCCTTTAACACTGAAGAGTGGACAAAATGGTGACTGTTACTTGCCACAGATACCGACATTCAGCCTGCATGCGCCGATTGCAAACCGGAGCTCTAAAATGGCGGAATTCCAAAATGGTACTTACTTTAAGAACATGGTATAAGAGATCCGGACATAAAAATCCTTGAGTAATTTGTATATTGTTGAGTAATAAAAACACATATTATTGATGAAATAAATTTAGACTTGCCTTTCTGTGAACAAACATGTTTTTTTATTAAGCATAAATTGCACATGAGTCGACTCTATAGTTATTTTTGAAAATTAATAATTAATTTGTTGTCTTCAATGTAAGTTATTACTCACAGAGATAGTTTATACATAATGTCAAGCAGTAGCTCTGATGAGGAAAAAATAATCGCTGGCATTAAGAGTCTGAAGGAAATATTGGGACATCCTTATATAAAGAGAAATATAGAGTCCAGGCAGTTCATTGCAGCTGGACATTTAAATCAAACAGCAAGTTTATAGCATTATACGGATTAGGTAGAGAATCTTATTTGGAATTGGTGAAGAGAGTAGGTCTTTGAAAGATTTCTTTATTGAATAGAGAAGATCTAATGAAACTGTGCAACAAGATTGTTTTGTGAATGAGAAAAACATAATCTGTTGGAAACTGATTTGAAACTCATCACATTTCTGTTAACCAATGTACTGACCACCACTCTGTACAAGTTCAACATCATTAAACGGTTGCAGCTGTAATTAAATTGAATATCTTATTGCAAAGCAATTGACCTGTGTGCAAGGGCCTTAAACAAAATTTCAAAAAGAAACTACAAAATTTAGGTATCATGTAGCTCTATTCTGCAATATCTTTTACATAATCACAATCACTCTTATCAAAATAACTTTCAGCAATTCATGTTCTTCCAAAAAAATATTGCCTTTGAGTGTCTATCCATTATTTTTTGTTAGGCAACATTTTTTTAACCCTTCTAACCTAAAAAGTTGGTTTTAAAAGTTGTGTTAACTGTTCTTAATAAAGTAAATTCTAGATAATCGGACCACTTTGTGACTGGCATGATTTGGCCAGATTAAAAAACAGGTTGATTAAACTAAGTTTCAAAAATAAAAGGTATTACTACTAAAATGCCAAGTAACTTGAATTTTTTGTGGGAAAAACCATTGACTTTGGATACAAAAGAATTTCTTTACTATTCAATCGCTTATTCATTGTAAAATACACACAAAATTCGAAACGATATATAAATATGCGTGGGGAAAACCCATAGACTTTGGACACAAAAGAATGGTGACTATGTACTCTGTGTAGTATTTACTGTCCAGACAGTTGCAAATATTTAACCTATAATATAGCACAATACACAGGAAAAAAATCGTAAACGTACGACAATGCTAATCTGAGAGAAATGGTAGAACATACATTTACCGGAATGCTCCTGCTGCGAGCTCACATACAGGTATGTGAATGCTAATCAAAGGGTTAAGGCAACTGAATGTAACCGCAGTTATATTTACAAACAAATTATCGATTAAAACTGACAGTTTTAAAGCAAGATAAGGCCGTATAACATTAAAAAATGTATAGAATGTTTGAGTTTTTTTCTAGTGAAGAGATGGGCTTGAGAACTAAAAGCTGCATTCTCACTTGAATATTGATGTGCAAGGTTCTAATCACATTTCAAAAGTGCGTTTTGTTGTTGAGCGTATTTACTGAATACAGCAAATGTTTTTCTTACAGACATAGACAGTATGTACTATGCAATACAGGACATATTCAGTAAATCTGGTAGCTACACTTCAAATAAATAGGTTTTCGGCTAAATGCCAAAAAAAAAAAAACACTTTGCCATTATTTTTTTGTAAACATGCATTTATTTTAATTTTTTAAATTTTGGTAAAATCGAACAGCTGGTCTGTTAAACCAGTGGTCCTATTAACTGGAATGCACTGTAAATTAGAGCAGAAAATTATTGATTTGATTTAGCCAATGCCTGCCCTTGGCAATAAAGCCATTCAGTGATGAGCCACCCAGTACTGGCTAGACATGGTAGGTCGATCTGTATGCAAAACTTGACAGAAACGCAGGCGGTCTCCATCCATCCGACCATAGTGGCAAAGTGGACAGGCCACTATCTGTCTAGGCACTTGTCTGCCAGGTCTATGCAATGCAGGTAGCCTGAAGATAAGTCACATCCAGTCCACAAGCGAAACTCTGCCGCAGCTCTCGGCAGATTGTTAGGGAGTGGGCCTTTAGCAAAAAGGGTCTCCCACCTTTTTCCTTTACAGTCATTTTCGTGGCAACCCTTCACCAGCGCTCCAACCCTAGCCTCTATTATGGCCCTTGTCGTGGTAAGAGACATAAGCGTAAAAGGTTGTCTTCGCGAGATCCCCATTTCGCTTCCACTGGCATAGACATGGCTTAGCATCCATTGTAGGTGTACCATCCATCCTTTTATAATTAGTTTGTGGATAGCTTTTCTTACTTCGATGGTTCTAACACAGTCTGTGTATTGCTAGCCAGGGCAGTTATGGCAGATTGTGAGTCACAGCAAAAGGCCACTTGGTGGATTATGGTCTTGTCTACAACTTTTATCAGCCCTTCGATCGCCAAAAGCACAGCTGCGATCTCACCATCATAATTACTACAAACGGCTCCCACTCCTCTGTGCACTTCAAACAAACTGCAAAAAGCACTAGCAACAACTCCAGAGTTTGGGATTTTGGAGCCATTCGCATAAACATGCAGTCATTTTCCTTTTGGGTAGAGTGTTAGGATGGTTTTCAGGGCACATTTTCTCAACTCCTCTGGGTTTATCATATGTTTAGGTGATCTTTGTTCCATAAGAGATACATGTTTCGTACGTTTATATACATTAGCAGAAAATTATATGAATAGGATCAGAGTGATAATAAGAAAGCTGAACAACGCTGTAGCCATGTAATGCAAGTAGTGAATTAATTTTATAAGAGATGTGAACAGTAAATTCTTCATGGCTTTGTTAACCAAGGAAATATTACCACTAATATGGAAATATTACCACTAATTTCTTTTACATTAGTCTTTTTGTCGATTACTGTAACAAGTCTATAATTTTATCTATACTCAGAAAGAAATGGTAGATTTTTGTTTAGTTTATTCCAAGGAGCCAAAATGGTGAACTTTTATTATAAATTTCATCTACTTTGAAGTTTTGAAAATGGAGTTAATCCGAAAGGCTTCAACAGAAGAGAATATTGAAAAGTTAGGAATGGCAGAAAAATGTACTCAAACATATAAAAAAGTAAGCTATTGAATAAATAATATTCTTTATTATATATTTTCAACTGCCGTTGCATGAGCAGTGAATAGTTAAGTTAGTACATAGGAAGTGTGCTCTGAAACGAAAAACAGGGTGAATGTTAACTCTTTAAAGACCATGAGGCGATATAGCGACTCTCTGAATACCAATTGAAAAAAATTACAGACTGATATATTGGCTTGGAATTTAAAACCGTTGTAGTTCTCTTAAAACTAAACTGATCGTTTTACTATTACTACCATAGCAAAGCTTATGTCACGTAGAACAAAATGTTTCTTCTTTCACACATATACTGCAATAATATTTATATGATTGCAAGCATCCTAACGAGAGTTTACGCTCGTTTATGTTTTCGTTGTTTAAGTAGTCTGTTCTGCCAGTAATACGGTGATCATGTGTACATTTTCTTTATGCATATTGTAATTATTTATTTTAAGAATATCTTTCAACTTATTTAGTATTATTTCCACCAAATTATAACCGGTTTTCGAATTTCATTTCAATCTACGTTATTTTTCCGGGTACTAGAAAACGAGCCCAGACTGTATCTGTAAAATGTGTTGAGGGACTTCATGGGAAATGGATCTCAAAATATACTTGTCGGAATTTCATTACACATATATTATAGGATAATTAAAAATATTAGGAAACAATAATGACAGTTACATAAACTGTATATAGGGTTACATTGTAATAATTGAACAATGTTGGCAGAGCCAAATTAAAGCTCATAATAATGGTAGGGATTATAGACTTAAATTTAATAAGCAACGTTTTCATAAGTGTAGACTTTTCAAATTCACAATGTATGTATAGAGATGAATGTGTGCAAGTTTTAAGATAGCAGGATTTTTTTGAAGATTTTTTATGGTTAGAAATCTAAAAAAAACACAAACTGGTGATAGTAAGTAGAAAATATTTTGACTCTGTACATGAAAATTTGAGAAAATGATTTATCTGTATTTAAATATAATCTTCACAACAATTAAAGAAGTGACACAAAAACCGGAAAAATTGTGTGGCCATTCTTGTTTGTAATTTGGCAAACATGGATGGTCTTAAAAGGGTTAATGCAGCGAGTCACTTGTTATCCATTAGCTAAATGAAGATCCAATTCAGAACCAATTCAAGAATTATTCAAAACTTCATTGAGAACTAAATTACATTTTCAACTGATATCTTATCTACTAATCATATTTGATTGTGTTATGCATCTCACCTGACTGTCCAAAAGAGAAACTAAGAGGAAAATTAAATTTTTCCTCTTCTCAGCGCTTTCTAAATGACTTGTCTTGAAATCACCTTAAACAAAAATACCAAAAGTACATTTAGCATAAGTAAAATATATAAAATGTTATATATTATGATATAAAATAGAACCTTTAGAACTATATTTTTTAAGAGGAGAAAGGGAAAGTGTTCCTTGATATATTAACATTAAACTACAATAAAGCATTGATCCGTTTACATTGAAATAAACTTATACATTGGTATTACAGTAAATCCCTGCCTACCTAAGCCCTGTTAGCTGGAACCTAGCTTAACCAAGCTCTTTATAAAACAATCAAATAAATTGTAGATACAGTATAGGCTTTCACAACTCTCGAAGTTTATTTACTGATAAGTATGTTTAATCGTTGTTTATACATATTAATAAACAGTTGTCAATTATACTGCATAATTTCTTGTTTTTGGCCCAATAAAATAACAGTTATTTTGTTGACTGAAGCTAGACTTCATGATGTATTAAATTTTAGCAGTATTACATAGTTTTAGTTATAATTTTTTTACCATAGTTTAACATGGAATAATTAAACTAGTACAATTTTTTCCAAATACCTTTTGTTCAACGTTTTTAGTTCAACTTAAACCATGTAAACAATATTTTTTCCAAAATTAATAGATTATCAAAACAATTAGCGTTATTCTTTTTACTAATAGAATTTCCATTGCTATATCAAAGTATTTCTCATAAAACAAAGAGAGTAAATAAAATGTTTTTACTTGTTTTCACAGAAAACACCAGAGTTTTGCTATCTGATGTCGCAGAACTGTGTCAATAACAAATTTAAAATCCATCCAGGATTTAAATCATTAAAATGCTTTGTTTCAATTGTATAAAATTACAAATGCATTCTAGATGGTTATGATCATGACAAATTTTTGTACATGCTTTTATTGTGTATCATGATAGCAAAGAGAATAATAGGCCTGTGTTTTGATGGTCTACATCTACACCAAGCATTATTGTAACCGTCATACATCTAAGCTTGGTTATACATTTGTATATATTTTTTGTTTGTAGATTTGAGATATGTTCCAAATAAATTTCGATTCTCTATTATGCAACTAAAAAACCAAATGCTTGTAATCATTTTAAATTCACTGATTAAACTATAATTAAACAATTCTTAACTAAGTGAATACTTACGAGCTTACTTGCTGACACGTTTCGAAACAAATGTTCCTTTTACAAAGCTATGCCTCTACTGGCGGCATCGGGCATGGTATAAAGGCTGTCGATATGAGATTTATGAGTGTAGTGGGGGTAGGTTAAGTCGGTTGTTTACTATGTAATGGAACAGGATGTTGGCTTCAAAATGTGTGTGGTCGTATAGTATGTTTTCTTTATCTGTTGCATAATGTTTGTATATATTTCGTATTTTTCTATAGTTGTTAGTTTTTTTTATTTTGGTTTATTATGTGGAAAGTATTTAAACTTAGTAACTAAATTTTAAGTAATATATATATATATATATATATATATATATATATATATATATAGATTTTTTGGACTAAGAGACTGACAGACTTACCTTGTTAAGAGTCCACTCTGTAGTCTTGAAATAGAAACACATAAAAGCACTTAAACAATGACATATTTCAACCCCACAGTGGTCTTTGTCAATCGAAGAGAAAACACAAAAAGAAATATGAGAGAATGAAATAAAATAATTGTTTTATTTTATTTCATTCTCTCATATTTCAAGAATATCTCAAGAAATATGAAAGAATGAAATAAAAAATATATTTCATATTATTAAATAAATAAATGATAAATAAATAATATGTTTCATATTAAATAAATGATATTTATTTGATTTCATTCTCTCATATTTCTTTTTGTGTTTTCTCTTTGATTGACAAAGACCGCTGTGTGGTTGAAATATATCATTGGCTAAGTGCTTTTATGTGTTTCTAATTCAAAACTACAGAGTGGACTCTTACCAAGGTAAGTCTGTCAGTCTCCTAGTCCAAAAAATCTAAATAATCTTTACCAACCAAAACTAACCTAAATATATATATACATATACATTTTTAGGTTAGTTTTGGTTGGTATAGATTATTTAGATTTTTTGGACTAAGAGACTGACAGACTTACCTTGGTAAGAGTCCACACTGTAGTCTTGAAATAGAAACACATAAAAGCACTTAAACAATGATATATTTCAACCACACAGTGGTCTTTGCCAATCGAAGAGAAAACACAAAAAGAAATATGAGAGAATGAAATAAAATAAATACAAGTTGTAATCACAGATTGTGTAGAGTAGAAATCAGATGTCACAGATGCACAGATTAAAGATATATATATTGTTTCCATGAGCATTTGAGTGATTATAGTTTATATAAGTCTGCCAGGGGGAAAGAGATAAGGCTATTAGAGAAAAAAAAAAAAAAAAAAAAAAAAAGGAATGGGTTTATCTGATGTTGAGGTTAGGGGATTCTCTGGATTTGTTATACCACTGGTATGATAGTTCCCACCTTCTCAGTTCTGAGGGATTGCAATCAGGGGGAGTGATTTAATTATTTTTGTGGTATAGCAGTCATCAAAAGTTGTGATGTTGTGACTCGCAGCATGTTGAGCTGTTGGTCTATCCATATTCATAATTTTAACATCATGTCTGTGGCCATTCATTCTGATATTCAAACCATCCGCGGTCAGGCCTATGTACTGTGCTGAGCAAAGTTTACATTGTAGCTGGTATATGACATTTTTCGATGTACAATTATGATGACCCTTTATTTTGAAGCCCATTTTTGTTGTTTGGCTGTTGAAACTATTTGCTGAGGGGTGTATTGGACACGTCTTGCATCTAGGTCTATTGCATGGGAAGGAGCCATGTGGAAGTTTGTGTGGTTTCTCTGCTTCAGGGTCTGGTAGTTTAGGATGTACTAGGATGTTTTTCAAGTTGGGAGGTTGCTTGTACCAAATTTGCGGTGGATCGGTGAAAAGATTTTTGTTGTGGACGGAAGCTTGAAGAATTTTGAAGCCATCTTTCAATATCTTGTTGAGTTTATGTAGACCAGGATGGTAGTCTGTTATTAAAGACAGTTTATTTTGTTCTGTTTGTGGTTTATGGTGAACCGAGGATTGTGCTGAATGAATTTGGTTTTCAATGAGTTTTTTTTGGGTATCCTCTTCTCTGGAAGGCTGTTGATATCTTTCTATTAAAATCCTCCAATTCCCTATCATTCGAACAGATTCTCTTACCCCTGATTGCTTGACTGTATGGAATGGATCGTTTTATGTTTATTTGGTGGTTGCTGTCGAAATGGAGATATTGTAGGTGGTTTGACGGTTTGTGTGAATTCCTGTGTTGATATTTCCATTCTGGAGTGTTACCTCTACATCCAAAAAGGTGATGGCTGTTGTAGATTTCTCCCAGGTAAATTGTGTCAGGCTGTCTAAAAATGCCTCAAGTGTTGAAGCACCCTGTGTCCAAATTAGGAAGATGTCATCTATATATCTATACCAACATAATGGCTGGTGTGTTTGTGTCTTTAGAAAACTTTCTTCCAACAATCCCATGTACAGATTTGCGTACGATGGTGCCATTCTGGTGCCCATTGCTGTTCCCTTTATTTGAAGGTAGTTCCTTCCCTCAAACTGAAAGTTGTTCTTCTCGAGGATGAACCTGGTCAGGTTCACAAGAAAAGGTGTAGTGGGAGAAGGCTTGCCTGGGCGTTTGTTTAGAAAATTCTCTATTGCAGATAGGCCGTGTGCATGAGGGATGTTGGTATAGAGAGAGGTGACATCTATGGTGACCAAAATAGTTACCGGGGGTAGAGGTACAGATATTTGTGAGAGTCGATCTATGAAATGATTGGTGTCCTGGGTATGTGATGGAAGGTTCTTTACTAAGGGTTGAAGGTGTGAGTCGAGGAAAGCTGAAATTCTTTCTGTTACTGAATTGCAGCCAGCAATTATTGGTCTACCAGGTGGAAGGATTATGTTTTTGTGGATCTTTGGTAATATATAGAATTGAGGAGTAGAGGGGTTTCCTATAGATGACATCTTCCTAATTTGGACACAGGGTGCTTCAACACTTGAGGCATTTTTAGACAGCCTGACACAATTCTCCACACTTCAATTTACCTGGGAGAAATCTACAACAGCCATCACCTTTTTTGGATGTAGAGGTAACACTCCAGAATGGAAATATCAACACAGGAATTCACATCAAACCGACAAACCACCTACAATATCTCCATTTCGACAGCAACCACCCAATAAACATAAAACGATCCATTCCATACAGTCAAGCAATCAGGGGTAAGAGAATCTGTTCGAATGATAGGGAATTGGAAGATTTTAATAGAAAGATATCAACAGCCTTCCAGAGAAGAGGATACCCAAAAAAACTCATTGAAAACCAAATTCATTCAGCACAATCCTCGGTTCACCATAAACCACAAACAGAACAAAATAAACTGTCTTTAATAACAGACTACCATCCTGGTCTACATAAACTCAACAAGATATTGAAAGATGGCTTCAAAATTCTTCAAGCTTCCGTCCACAACAAAAATCTTTTCACCGATCCACCGCAAATTTGGTACAAGCAACCTCCCAACTTGAAAAACATCCTAGTACATCCTAAACTACCAGACCCTGATGCAGAGAAACCACACAAACTTCCTCATGGCTCCTTCCCATGCAATAGACCTAGATGCAAGACATGTCCAATACACCCTTCAGCAAATAGTTTCAACAGCCAAACAACAAAAATGGTCTTCAAAATACAGGGTCATCATAATTGTACATCGAAAAATGTCATATACCAGCTACAATGTAAACTTTGCTCAGCACAGTACATAGGCCTGACCACGGATGGTTTGAATATCAGAATGAATGGCCACAGACATGATGTTAAAATTATGAATATGGATAGACCAACAGCTCAACATGCTGCGAGTCACAACATCACAACTTTTGATGACTGCTATACCACAAAAATAATTAAATCACTCCCCCCTGATTGCAATCCCTCAGAACTGAGAAGGTGGGAACTATCATACCAGTGGTATACCAAATCCAGAGAATCCCCTAACCTCAACATCAGATAAATCCATTCACATTTTTTTTCCTAATAGCCTCATCAGATGTCTCCAATCTCTTTTCCCCTGACAGACTTATATAAACTATAATCACTCATATGCTCATGGAAACAATACAATATATATATCTTTAATCTGTGCATCTATGACATCTGATTTCTACTCTACACAATCTGTGATTACAACTTATATTTATTTTATTTCATTCTCTCATATTTCTTTTTGTGTTTTCTCTTTGATTGACAAAGACCACTGTGTGGTTGAAATATATCATTGGTTAAGTGCTTTTATGTGTTTCTATTTCAAGACTACAGAGTGGACTCTTACCAAGGTAAGGCTGTCAGTCTCCTAGTCCAAAAAATCTAAATAATCTTTACCAACCAAAACTAACCCATATATATATATATATATATATATATATATATATATATATATATATATATATATATATATATGAAGTTGATATATTACTATTGTAAATACTTTTATCCACCACTAAGTGCAATAATTTTATTTTATTGTGACTGATTCGACAATGGTCAAGTAAAATCATTGCACTTAATGGTGGATAAAATTACTTACAAATAGTAATATATTAACTTCATATATATATATATATATATATATATATATATATATGAAGTTAATATATTACTATGTAAGTAATTTAATCCACCATTAAGTGCAATAATTTTACCTTGAGCGATGAGGCACCTTTCGGTCAATTGACCATTGTCGAATCACTGATGTTTTTCTGTTGTAGATGTTCGGTCTGTGAAGTTGGTGTTTATTGACGTTACGCGCACTTTTTCTTGATCTGTGTGTATGATATTTCTATATAGTATGTCTTCTGTATATGTTGTTTGTAGATTCATTAAATTGTTGTGTAAGTTTTTATAAATGTGGTATTTTTCTAGTGAGTTTAGTTCTATTGGGTTGTTATTTATTTCAAGTATGGTTAGGTTATTTTCGTAATTTGTTATTTCGTGTTTATGGGATATTATGTGTGCTGCAACATTTGATACTTTAGAATTTTTGTTTTTGAATGCTCTATAATGTTCTTCAAATCTTATCAAGAATATATATATATATATATATATATATATATATATATATTATAACATAAAGTACGGGGCTTTAGAGTAAATTCAGTTAGTTTCTAAAATAATTATCTGTAGGATTAGCAAAGAAAGACACAAATAATTTTGTAAAGTGCAGACAAAGCAGGTACCATCCATTATCCTTTTCTGGGAAAGCTATAAACTGTGTGCCAGCAATTTGACAATAGAAGGGTCCAAACTTATTAAGGACGGGAAAATCCACTGATCGATATAGCCTGGGAAAATAACCGTGTACAGTTAGATGGCTAATTGTGGAAACTGTGGGAACTTACAAAGAACACATTGGTAGTGGGAGAGATTAGGGATTTCAATAAAAAACTAAATGATCGGGAGACGTGGAGAAATTTTTGAAGGGAACTCGAGAAGAAAGCAGTTGGATTGGTGGGGACAAGGATGGGAGTGTTGTAAAAAGAATAAATTGTTAAATTAAGTAAAGAGTTTTTTATAAATAAATTTTAAAAAGTGTGACGTAAAAGTTTTTTTTAGAAATATAAAGCAAGTTTTTTTTGTGTGTCAAGTGTAAGTGCAGAAGTCAACAAAGGCCAAGATTCCAGGGACTCTTCAGAACATTAAGTATTATTTGAATATAAGTGTAGCCAACAGACATCTATATTTTAGTTCAGAAAAAATTTAATTTCATTACCATTTATAAAATATAATCTAGTTTCACCATTTCTAATTTAAGAAGCAAAGTTCCTGTATTAGCGACCCGAGAGCAACTACTAAATTTTAATACTGAATTTATTATCTTTGTTATGTTATTTTATTAGAATTCTAAAGCCTCAAAGTCCACCTTTATAATTGTAATGTTAGATATCAATCCTGTCACTGCAAAATATTTAATATAAATTTTGTATAATGTGTAAATAATAAATGCAAGTGATGTTTAAAAATTATAAGAGTGTTAATTCTTTATAAACCTGAAGGTGTGACATTGGATAGGTAAGGTAAATAAATAACATTAAAAATAAATTATATTTATAACAAAAGTTAAGTTATAATATATATATATATATATGAAGTTAATATATTACTAAGTAAATCAAATGTTGCAGCACACCTAATATCCCATAAACACGAAATAACAAATTACGAAAATAATCTAACCATACTTGAAATAAATAACAACCCAATAGAACTAAACTCACTAGAAAAATACCACATTTATAAAAACTTACACAACAATTTAATGAATTTACAAACAACATATACAGAAGACATACTATATAGAAATATCATACACACAGATCAAGAAAAAGTGCGCGTAACGTCAACAAACACCAACTTCACAGACCGAACATCTACAACAGAAAAACATCAGTGATTCGACAATGGTCAATTGACCGAAAGGTGCCTCATCACTCAAGGTAAAATTATTGCACTTAATGGTGGATTAAATTACTTACTTAGTAATATATTAACTTCATAAAGTCAGTGCAACGGAAAAACAATGGATAACGTTAAATATCAAGAATATATATATATATATATATTTAACATTATCCATTGTTTTTCCGTTGCAACTTCATATATATATATATATATATATATATATATATATATATATATATATATATATATATATATATATATATATATTAAATATGGTGATGTTTTCTTGTAATATAGTTAATAAATTTAAAATATTTCAAAAACAAGAACACTTTTAATGAATATATTTATTCAAAGCTTTTCGCCGATAAAATAGTATCAGCATCTTCAGGAAAATAATTATCTAATAAAATATTTTTACAAAATTCACATCTGTATATGTAATACAGATGTGATTACAACTTATATTAATTTTATTTCATTCTCTCATATTTCTTTTTGTGTTTTCTCTTTGATTGACAAAGACCACTGTGTGGTTGAAATATATCATTGGTTAAGTGCTTTTATGTGTTTCTATTTCAAGGCTACAGAGTGGACTCTTACCAAGGTAAGTCTGTCAGTCTCCTAGTCCAAAAAATCTAAATAATCTTTACCAACCAAAACTAACCTAAATATATATATATATATATATATATATATATATATATATATTCTTGATATTTTACGTTATCCATTGTTTTTCCGTTGCACTGACTTTATGAAGATAATATATTACTATTGTAAGTAATTTTATCCACCATTAAGTGCAATGATTTTACCTTGTGTGATGAGGCGCCTTTCGGTCAGCCGTGTAGGTAATAGTTGACGTCATACACGTTTCCTCTTGAGTATAATGTTTTTGAATAGTATGTCTTCTGTATATGTTGTTTGTAGATTCATTAAATTGTTGTGTATGTTTTTATAAATGTGGATATTTCTAGTGAGTTTAGTTCTATTGGGTTATTATTTATTTCAAGTATGGTTAGGTTATTTTCGTAATTTGTTATTTCATGTTTATGTGATATTAGGTGTGCTGCAACATTTGATAGTTTTGAATTTTTGTTTTTGAATGCTCCATAATGTTCTTCAAATCTTATTTTAAATGATCTGGTTGTTTTCCCTATGTAAAATGCGTTACAGTTGTTACATGTAATTTTGTAAATTCCTGATAGGTTATGTTTTTCTGTATTTGTTTTGTGGTTTGTGTTATTAAGATATTTTATTATTTTGTTGTTTGGTTTGTATGTTGGAGTGTAGTATTTTTTGTTGTTTATATTTGTTATTTTTTCTATTTTGTTATTGGTGTATTTATATTTTAGGTAGATTTTTTTATTTTTGTTACTTTTGTGTTCCGGTTGTAGTGTTGTGTTGAGGTTAGGTTTTTTTGTGAATTCATTGTATATATTTTTTATAAGGTGTTTGTTGTATCCAATTTCTATTGCTATTTTTGTAATGTTATCTAATTCTTCATTTAATTTTTGTTTGTTATCCTGTGTGTATTTTATTGCTTTATTTATCATGTTACTGTAAGTGTTAATTTTGTGTGTCCAGGGGTGGTTAGATGTGTAGTGTATAGTGGTGTTGTTGGAAGTAGGTTTCCTGTATACTGTAGTTTCTATTTTATTATCATTTATATTTAATGTGATGTCGAGATAGTTGATTGTTCTATTTGTTTCTGTTTCGACGGTGAATTGTATGTTTTCGTAGTATGTATTTAGTTTGTTTAATATTATGATGTGTTCGTTGTGAATGGTAGGTTGGTATATTACAAGTATATCGTCTACATACCTTGTCCATAGTGAAATATTGTGTGTGTTTAGTATAAGTTTAATTATATTTGTTCAAAGTGTTGTAAATATATTTCTGACATGACTGATGATATGGGTGATACCATTGGGAGTCCAGTTGTTTGTTTATAGTATTTATTGTTAAATTGGAAGTAATCTTGGTTACATATGTGTTTGGTTAGCGTAATGATACTATCTATTGTGTTTCTTTTTTCGTTATTGTGTATTAGTTTGTTTTTTATTATTTCTATGGTTACTTCTATTGGGATGCTAGGGTACATGTTAGTTATGTCATAACTTATTATTTTTGTGTTGCTGTTTGTTTTTATGTTTTTTTATTTTATTAATTAATTCATATCCATTTTTTATATTGTATGTGTTGTTGATATGTGTTTTAGATCTTATTATTTTGTCTAGTATTTTTGCAATTATGTAAGATGGTGCTGTTGTGAAATTTATTAGTGGTCTAAATGGGGTGTCGGGTTTGTGGATTTTAGGTATGCCTGTTAATATTGGTGAGCATGGTTTGAATGGGTATAGTCTTGTGTGGTATTTTAATTTATTGTTATAGTTTAGGGTATTACGGTGAGTGACTATTAAGTTTTTTATTATAATAAGGTATTTGCTAGTTGGGTCTGGGATTTGTTCGTATTTATTTTCTTTTATGTAGTTAGTCATTGAATCAATGTATTTGGTATTTTCTATTATTACTGGTGTATTTGTTTTATCGGATTTTAATATTAAGTAGTCGTTGTTTTCTAGTTTTTCCCTGAGTTTTATAATTTCTTTTTCATTTATATATTGTTCCGTTTTTATGTTTTTTTCCGTTTTTATTAGGTTAATTATTAATATTGTTTCTTAAGTGTTCAGTATTTTGATGGGTAATTTTGTGGATGTTAGATTCTGTGTCAACTATTAGGTTTTTTATTATGTTTTTTTTTCAACAAAAAAATTACTTTCAATAGTAATATATTAATTTCATATATGTATGTATATATATATATATATATAGATTTTTTTGACTAGGAGACTGACAGACTTACCTTGGTAAGAGTCCACTCTGCAGTCTTGAAATAGAAACACATAAAAGCACTTACACAATGATATATTTCAACCACACAGTGGTCTTTGTCAATCGAAGAGAAAACACAAAAAGAAATATGAGAGAATGAAATAAAATAATTATAAATTGTAATCACAGATTGTGTAGAGTAGAAATCAGATGTCACAGATTAAAGATATATATATATATATATATATATATATATATATATATATATATGAAGTTAATATATTACTATGTAGGTAATTTTATCCACCATTAAGTGCAATAATTTTACCTTGAGTGATGAGGCACCTTTCGGTCGTTGACCATTGTCGAATCACTGATGTTTTTCTGTTGTCTAGTTCTATTGGGTTGTTATTTATTTCAAGTATGGTTAGGTTATTTTCGTAATTTGTTATTTCGTGTTTATGGGATATTAGGTGTGCTGCAACATTTTTCCCATTTGATACTTTAGAATTTTTGTTTTTGAATGCTCTATAATGTTCTTCAAATCTTATTTTAAATGTTCTGGTTGTTTTTCCTATGTAAAAAGCGTTACAGTTGTTGCATGTGATTTTGTAAATTCCCGATAGGTTATGTTTTTCTGAATTTGTTATGTGGTTTGTGTTATTAAGATATTTTATTATTTTGTTGTTTGGTTTGTAAGTTGGAGTGTAGTATTCTTTGTTGTATATATTTGTTATTTTTTCTATTTTGTTATTGGTGTATTTATATTTTAGGTAGATTTTTTTATTTTCATTATTTTCGTGTTCCGGTTGTAGTGTTGTGTTGAGGTTAGGTTTTTTGTGAATTTATTGTATATATTTTTTATAATGTGTTTGTTGTATCCATTTTCTATTGCTATTTTTGTAATGTTATCTAATTCTTCATTTAATTTTTGTTTGTTATCCTGTGTGTATTTTATTGCTTTATTTATCATGTTACTGTAAGTGTTAATTTTGTGTGTCCAGGGGTGGTTAGATTTGTAGTGTATTGTGGTGTTGTTGGAAGTAGGTTTCCTGTATACTGTAGTTTCTATTTTATTATCATTTATATTTAAAGTAATGTCGAGGAAGTTGATTGTTCTATTTGTTTCTGTTTCAACGGTGAATTGTATGTTTTCGTTGTATGTATTTAGTTTGTTTAATATTATGACGTGTTCGTTGTGAATGGTAGGTTGGTATATTACAAGTATATCGTCTACATATCTTGTCCATAGTGAGATATTGTGTGTGTTTATTATAGGTTTAATTATTATTTGTTCAAAGTGTTGTAAATATATTTCTGACATGACAGATGATATGGGTGAACCCATGGGGAGTCCTGTTGTTTGTTTATAATATTTATTGTTAAATTGGAAGTAATTTTGGTTACATATGTGTTTGGTTAGCGTAATGATACTATCTATTGTGTTTCTTTTTTCGTTATTGTGTATCAGTTTGTTTTTTATTATTTCTATGTTTTCTTCTATTGGGATGCTAGGGTACATGTTAGTTATGTCATAACTTATTATTTTAGTGTTGCTGTTTGTTTTTATTGTTTTTATTTTATTAATTAATTCGTATCCATTTTTTATATTGTATGTGTTGTTGATATGTATTTTAGATCTTAGGATTTTGTCTAGAATTTTTGCGATTATGTAAGATGGTGCTGTTGTGAAATTTATTAGTGGTCTAAATGGTGTGTTGGGTTTGTGGATTTTAGGTATCCCTGATAATAGGTATCCCAGACAACAGAAAAACATCAGTGATTCGACAATGGTCAACGACCGAAAGGTGCCTCATCACTCAAGGTAAAATTATTGCACTTAATGGTGGATAAAATTACTTACATAGTAATATATTAACTTCATAAAGTCAGTGTAACGGAAAAACAATGGATAATGTTAAATATCAAGATATATATATATATATATATATATATATATATATTTTTTAAGTGTTTAAGTGCTTTTATGTGTTTCTATTTCAAGACTACAGAGTGGACTCTTACCAAGGTAAGTCTGTCAGTCTCCTAGTCCAAAAAATCTATATATATATATATATATATATATATATATATATATATATATATATATATATTGTTTCCATGAGCATATGAGTGATTATAGTTTATATAAGTCTGTCAGGGGAAAAGAGATTGGAGACGTCTAAGGCTATTGGGGGAAAAAAATAAAAAAATAAATAATTTTTTTTTTTTCGTAATAGCCTTAGACGTCTCTGATCTCTTTTCCCCTGACAGACTTATATAAACTATAATCACTCATATGCTCATGGAAACAATATATATATATATATATATATATATATATATATATATATATATATATATCTTCAATCTGTGACATCTGATTTCTACTCTACACAATCTGTGATTACAATTTATAATTATTTTATTTCATTCTCTCATATTTCTTTTTGTGTTTTCTCTTTGATTGACAAAGACCACTGTGTGGTTGAAATATATCATTGGCTAAGTGCTTTTATGTGTTTCTATTTCAAAACTACAGAGTGGACTCTTACCAAGGTAAGTCTGTCAGTCTCCTAGTCCAAAAAATCTAAATAATCTTTACCAACCAAAACTAACCTAAATATATATATATATATATATATATATATATATATATATATATATATATACATTTTTAGGTTAGTTTTGGTTGGTAAAGATTATTTAGATTTTTTGGACTAGGAGACTGACAGACTTTCCTTGGTAAGAGTCCACTCTGTAGTCTTGAAATAGAAACACATAAAAGCACTTACACAATGATATATTTCAACCACACAGTGGTCTTTGTCAATCGAAGAGAAAACACAAAAAGAAATATGAGAGAATGAAATCAAATAAATATCATTTATTTAATATGAAACATATTATTTATTTATCATTTATTTATTTAATAATATGAAATATTTTTTTCATTTCATTCTTTCATATTTCTTTTTGTGTTTTCTCTTTGATTGACAAAGACCACTGTGTGGTTGAAATATATCATTGGTTAAGTGCTTTTATGTGTTTCTATTTCAAGACTACAGAGTGGACTCTTACCAAGGTAAGTCTGTCAGTCTCCTAGTCCAAAAAATCTATATATATATATATATATATATATATATAGATTTTTTGGACTAGGAGACCGACAGACTTACCTTGGTAAGAGTCCACTCTGTAGTCTTGAAATAGTAACACATAAAGGCACTTAAACAATGATATATTTCGACCACACAGTGGTCTTTATCAATCGAAGAGAAAACACAAAAAGAAATATGAGAGAATGAAATAAAATAATTGTAATCACAGATTGTGTAGAGTAGAAATCAGATGTCACAGATGCACAGATTAAAGATATATATATTGTTTCCATGAACATATGAGTGATTATAGTTTATATAAGTCTGTCAGGGGAAAAGAGATGAGGCTAGTTGGAAAAAAAAAAAAACAACAAATCTTCGTTGAAAAACAACAAAGATATTATGATTCTTCCAGCAGATAAAGGTTCAACCACTGTCATCATGAACAAAGAAGACTACATCAAAGAAGCAAATAAGCAACTGTCAGACATCACAACATACAAAATACTTACAGATAACCCTACTACAGAATTCAACAATTTACTCTCGGACCTACTCAAATATACAGCTCCTGAACAAAATATTTCGGAAATATCTTTAAAATTATTATATAATGAAAACCCCTCTACTCCTCAATTCTATATATTACCAAAGATCCACAAAAACATAATCCCTCCACCTGGTAGACCAATAATTGCTGGCTGCAATTCAGTAACGGAAAGAATTTCAGCTTTCCTCGACTCACACCTTCAACCCTTAGTAAAGAACCTTCCATCACATACCCAGGACACCAATCACTTCATAGATCGACTGTCACAAATATCTGTACCTCTACCCCCGGTAACTATTTTGGTCACCATAGATGTCACCTCTCTCTATACCAACATCCCTCATGCACATGGCCTATCTGCAATAGAGAATTTTCTAAACAAACGCCCAGGCAAGCCTTCTCCCACTACACCTTTTCTTGTGAACCTGACCAGGTTCATCCTTGAGAAGAACAACTTTCAGTTTGAGGGAAGGAACTACCTTCAAATAAAGGGAACAGCAATGGGTACCAGAATGGCACCATCGTACGCAAATCTGTACATGGGATTGTTGGAAGAAAGTTTTCTAAAGACACAAACACACCAGCCATTATGTTGGTATAGATATATAGATGACATCTTCCTAATTTGGACACAGGGTGCTTCAACACTTGAGACATTTTTAGACAGCCTGACACAATTCTCCACACTTCAATTTACCTGGGAGAAATCTACATCAGCCATCACCTTTTTGGATGTAGAGGTAACACTCCAGAATGGAAATATCAACACAGGAATTCACATCAAACCTACAAACCACCTACAATATCTCCATTTCGACAGCAACCACCCAATAAACATAAAACGATCCATTCCATACAGTCAAGCAATCAGGGGTAAGAGAATCTGTTCGAATGATAGGGAATTGGAAGATTTTAATAGAAAGATATCAACAGCCTTCCAGAGAAGAGGATACCCAAAAAAACTCATTGAAAACCAAATTCATTCAGCACAATCCTCGGTTCATCATAAACCACAAACAGAACAAAATAAACTGTCTTTAATAACAGACTACCATCCTGGTCTACATAAACTCAACAAGATATTGAGAGATGGCTTCAAAATTCTTCAAGCTTCCGTCCACACCAAAAATCTTTTCACCGATCCACCACAAATTTGGTACAAGCAACCTCCCAACTTGAAAAACATCCTAGTACATCCTAAACTACCAGACCCTGATGCAGAGAAACCACACATACTTCCTCATGGCTCCTTCCCATGTAATAGACCTAGATGCAAGACGTGTCCAATACACCCCTCAGCAAATAGTTTCAACAGCCAAACAACAAAAATGGTCTTCAAAATACAGGGTCATCATAACTGTACATCGAAAAATGTCATATACCAGCTACAATGTAAACTTTGCTCAGCACAGTACATAGGCCTGACCACGGACGGTCTGAATATCAGAATGAATGGCCACAGACATGATGTTAAAATTATGAATATGGATAGACCAACAGCTCAACATGCTGCGAGTCACAACATCACAACTTTTGATGACTGCTATACCACAAAAATAATTAAATCACTCCCCCCTGATTGCAATCCCTCAGAACTGAGAAGGTGGGAACTATCATACCAGTGGTATACCAAGTCCAGAGAATCCCCTAACCTCAACATCAGATAAATCCATTCATTTTTTTTTTTTTTTTTTTTTTTTTTTTTTTTTTTTTTTTTTCCAACTAGCCTCATCTCTTTTCCCCTGACAGACTTATATAAACTATAATCACTCATATGTTCATGGAAACAATATATATATCTTTAATCTGTGCATCTGTGACATCTGATTTCTACTCTACACAATCTGTGATTACAATTATTTTATTTCATTCTCTCATATTTCTTTTTGTGTTTTCTCTTCGATTGATAAAGACCACTGTGTGGTCGAAATATATCATTGTTTAAGTGCCTTTATGTGTTACTATTTCAAGACTACAGAGTGGACTCTTACCAAGGTAAGTCTGTCAGTCTCCTAGTCCAAAAAATCTAAATAATCTTTACCAACCAAAACTAACCTAAATATATATATATATATATATATATATATATGAAGTTAATAAATTACCAATTTTGAGTAATTTTATCCACCATTAAGTGCAATAATTTTACCTTGAGTGATGAGGCACCTTTCGGTCTTTGACCATTGTCGAATCCAACAGCCTATCAGGAATATATATATATATATATATATATATATATATATATATATATATATATATATATATATATATAGATAGATAGATAGATAGAGAAAGAGAGAGAGAGAAAGAGAGAGAGAGAGAGAGAGAGAGAGAGAGTGTTATTATATGTTGTTTGTAAACAATTATTCCACCATTAAGTGCAATCAATTATTACCTTTTGATGAGGCACCTTTCGGTCACTTGACCATTGTCGAATCACTGAATTATTATTCGGAATATTATTATGGGAATATATAAATACACTCTAAAAGTTTTTGAATTAGCTAGTTTTATTTTATTAATTTCAATTCACTATTTTACGTAAATACTTTTATTTTACTACTTCAATCATCAATACTTATTTCAAATATTATAACCTATTTATTATAATCTCAATGCGTTTTACTATAATTTAGTTTACTGATTTTGTGTTAATTTTATTCTAATTTGATACCCTGAAAAATTGCAGTTAATAGTATTACAGATGTTAGTATTTTTAGGTGCCGTGTCAAGACTTCAACAATTACAATTTAAACACAATCCTGTTGATTTGGAACAGTATCCATTAAATTATAATTTTATTTTTATGTAGTGTAGTCCTTAGTTAATAAAACTGAATTGAAGAAAACGTGACAGTTATAATATCAAGTCATGTCACCAAATGAATAATTAGGTTGTTGGAACATTATATTTCCTCCATTGTTAACCCGAGATCACTCGCGCTATAGAGCCTCCCGCGATTCAAGTAACCGCCATTAGGGCAAATCTAACAATTGTTATAATGTGTTTTAAAATAT
The DNA here is from genome assembly GCA_036971475.1 of Prosapia bicincta. NCBI lineage: Eukaryota > Metazoa > Arthropoda > Insecta > Hemiptera > Cercopidae > Prosapia > Prosapia bicincta. Next base: position 3,920,731 of record JBAIZL010000004.1, on the reverse strand, counting down.
AAATTTCAATTGTATGGATTATATTAAGTTTTAAACTTCTTCACTGATATAAAAACAATCTATTATATACATTTATGGCATATTTATATGTAAAATTACAGATAGAAAAACTAGAGTATGAACAGCTATCCAATTACTTGTGCCGTTAGGTTGCTTCTAACAAAGTACTCACGCGATTACTCATACATATTGACGCTCCCTAACATGGGTGGCGCCTGCCACTTCCCTCATCCCTGGTTATCCTCTTAATCATGCTATCTACTCAAAATTTGGAAAGTAGCTGGCCAACTTCCTAAAGAAAGCATATTTAGAAGCTGAGTCCCATACAACAAAAAGATAAAATAATTCCTTCAGAGCAACTAAAAATGTTAGATGCAATCTAATAGCACAAGCAAACCCGGGTTAATAACACATTCTCTGCAAAACACTTTTTTTCAGCAAATTGTATTAAGATTCAACCGATATAATCATAATCAAATCTACCTACTAATAATGTGCATCTATTTATTAGATTTATCTAATTATTATTTTGTATGCACATACGAGGGGAATCAAAAAAATAAGTTTCCCACATGTGTGTCACCAAGCGTGAGTGACGGTTTTTTCCGAGAGCGGGGACTTTTAGTTTGGGTGTAGTGGTACAGATTCCAGCCGCGCGCTAGACTGTACGCCGTTTGACCTTGAGTCACGGGACATACGACATGGATCTGCCGCCAGTTGTGAAGTGCGGAGTGTTATTCGTTTTTTGACTGCAAAGAGTGAATCTGCCGCTGAAATTCATCGCCAGTTATGTGAGGTGTATGGTGAACATGTAATGACTGTACAAATGGTTCGACGTTGGCAAAAATTGTTTTTGGAAGGAAGAGAAAATGTTCATGATGAACAGCGAGATGGACGCCCAGCTACCGCTCACCAAGATGGCGTCATTTCTGCTGTGCACGACGTTATTGATGCTGACCAGCGATTGACACTCAACGAAATAATGGATCAGCTTCCACCAAACATTGAAATTTCCCGCGCATCTCTTCACAACATCATCATTGAAGAGCTTCAGCTGTCGAAAGTGTGTGCAAGGTGGATTCCTCGTTTACTGTCTGACGGTTATAAGCAACGTGTGGCAGCTGCACAATCTTTCTTGCAATCTTTTACGGACGAAGGTGATGATCTGTTTTCAAGAATAGTCACTGGTGATGAAACATGGATTCACCATTCAACACCCGAAACAAAACGACAGAGTATGGTGTGGCTAAAAAAAGGGGAGAAACCTCCTCAAAAAGCCAAAGTGATTTAGTTGGCAGGGAAAGTGATGGCTACAGTGTTTTCGGACTGCCGTGGACTCTTATTGATCGATTACCTACCTCGGGGTGAAACAATAAATGCGGAACGGTACTGTGACGTTCTCCTAAGACTTCGTCGGGCAATCCAGAGCAAATGACGTGGGCTTTTGTCACGGGGGTGTTTTATCTTCACGACAACGCCCGCCCACATGCCGCTCGTGCAACAAGGGAGTTTCTCGAAAAATTTAAGTGGGATATCTTTGATCACCCTCCATACTCCCCAGACCTTGCTCCTAGTGATTTTCACTCACCTCAGCGGTTGACGCTTTGCTAACAATGATGACTTGGAAAGTGAAGTGAATACCTGGTTTAAAAGTATGGCGGCTGAATGGTATGCAGATGGTTTGAAGAAACTGAAGCTTCGATATGAAAAGTGCTTGAATAGGGATGGAAATTATGTAGAAAAATAGAATATGATGTGAGATCATAAAATACATGCGTTTATTGTGGAATTATGTTTTATTTCCCCCAAATATCAGGGAAACTTATTTTTTGGATCCCCCTCATAGATTCATTTTTAATATACTCTCCCAACCTTAATTAATTTAATACAACAGTGAATATTTCAGCTACTAAATGAATACATTATTACCTTTCGGTTCTTCTATACTAAAAGCTTCCAGTCCATGTTGGAGTAAAAGATCAAACACTACTTTCAATGCTGTTATACACAGATCTGTGACGGCCATCTGTTACCAAAAACTCAAATTAATCAAAAACAAACAATAATGGCAGAAAATAAAGATTATAAATAACATACAGATAATGATGTAAAATATGTGTGAGCTGTACAGGATAGATATATGTGTGTACTCTATTTAAGAATGTGTGATAAAAAAAGACGATTTTTCTGCTTGTTACAATTTTTTTACAAGTTTTTGTTGATTACTACAGGAAATTTTACCATGTAGCTATAAATTGCAGTACAATAGTTTAATGCTGTTTAGTAGTCTCAGTACTGTGTAACATATCAACGGATATAAAGAATACTTAAATCACGGTATGGAATCCAATAGGAAACTGAATAGAACTTGATAAATACGTTTTCTTTTGACATGTATGAAGTGGTGGCAGAGTATTGGCTGCCAGAGACGGGGAGAGAAAGAGAGAGTCGAGCCTGCCCCAATGAGACAGCAGAACAAGACAAACATGACAAATAATGGACCAAAAATGCTTCCGATCATCTTAGTTGTTGTGTTATAAATAATAATAATATTTTTGTTATCTCAAACAAGCATTTGCTTTAATCATTTAATTCATTCATGCAACTAATACATAAAAAAGAGTCGATTAATTATTTTTTCTGTAAATTACACCGCATACCTATTTTAAAAGTTTAAAAAAGCAATAATTGGAATCGTTCATTTTATCAACGGAGAACCGAGTATCGGCAATTACTCGTTACCATTAGCATCGACGATTCCTGGAACCGGCCCATCCCTAATTGCAATGTTATTATCGTCAACTCGATACCGACTTTTGTATTATTTCTTAGCCAAATTTAATTCAATATAATCTTATGAGACCTAGAATAATTCTATAATATTTTTTAAAGTAAATTTTAATCCATTATATAGTCTTACAAGGCTTATAAAATTTTGTGACTGATTTTCAATTCATTATTCTGTTTGAATTTTTCTTTTCCTATTCTATTTGTAAGTAAGCAAATTGTAATTCATTATAGTCTTATAGACCTATAATTTGCGACTTATAGTTACCATAAGTCTCATAATACCTATGAGTATTTTATATCTAACGAGATTCTTTAGTCTATTGTGTGTGAAATATCTGTCATTCCCATTTCGATACAAGGATTCAAGTTAAAAATCTTATACTAATTCACATATCAAAGACAAGGGCGGTTCCAGGATAGACTTTCGAGAGAGGGCACAATGGTAGGAAAACATGAGGTGGTTTGGTACTAAAAACTTTCAAAAATGAAGTCCTGGAAATGAAATTTCAAGCTATTCTTGTACATAAAAATCACAGGAAATTTGGCAGTATTTCATCAAAACATGCATTTTACCTGAATTTACATAGATACCAAAATTATTTTTTTGTACATAATACAAAATATTGTTTAACGTTCATCATTCCATCAAACGGCAAGGTCTGACGAGGACGACGATGAGCCATAGTACACAGACTGTTCGTATAGCCAAGCCGGTACGGAACTAGTGTGCGAATTGTAACATGCCAGTGTTGTTTATGCCGGGTGTAACTACCAATGTTATCAGATGAATTTCTCACCTAACATTACATAAATGTAAAAACAATACACATTTTTTAAAATAAAAGTCAACTGAAAAATACATTCCTAAAAAAATAGTACCCAAATTCTTGGGGAAGGGGGAACGGTGCAATCGCATCTATTGCCCTTCGATCAAAGCACCTAAAAACTCTTAGGAATTAAGTAACAACTATATTTATACTGAAATAAAGTTAATGAAGTTGTTGAGCTATGTGTACTGTAATATTTAGAAATATATTATACTGTTAGGATTTTTCTATATCTGTGTGTTAATTTATTCCTTTTTGTGATGTCATTTATATATATTTAAATTCATTTTCTTGGCTTTTACTTCACTATACTATTAGAATTATAAGTACTAATAGTTTATTGTTTAGACACACATGAATGCACACACACACACACCTGCATGTACATATGAATAGTCGGGACTATTTACTAGGCCTTGAGAGATCAGAGATAACAATAGGCGAGACGGGAGTAGAAGGCTGCGTTGGGTCAAATACTTTCCTACAAACATGACAAGACTGTCAAAACACTGACTTGCATGAAACAGTCGATATTATTCGATGATAAATTAGCTTCGGTATGAAATAAGAATCTTGAAATATGTGAAAACATTCTGAAAATATAATATGTTTTCAGAAGTGGTAGTATACAAGAAAGCGGGAGTGATCAAGTGCATGTAACTGGACCATACTATATCTTATAAATATGCTAATGTAAACATTGTACTTACTTTAAAGCAAAATATTAGCATCTGTTCTTTGGCCAGCTGAATATCTATGACACACAGCATACCTAATGCCTGTAAGCATAAACTGTGTACTTTACCCTTGTCTTGTATCTGTAAAAAAATAAGTACACACACAATCAGATACACTATCAAGAGATATAGCTACATATTAATAATATTAATTTTTAACCCAAACAAATAATACAAAAAAAATGTAAGTAAATTCCTACTGAGGTCAAGAAAGAAAAATTGTATCATTGTTTGCTTATTTCCAGTTTGTTTGTTTATTTTTTTCGTTTAATTCATTTTTATATCTACAGCCCTATTTATGATATTTTGTGGTAACCATGGCAACAGATTTAGGTTGTATAGTGGAGGTATCAATGACAACCAGATGGAGAAAAATTCACATAAGTCTGAGAAATTTATTTCTTGGTATTGGAAAATTGGCACAGTGCCAAAGTGCTAGACTTCGAACATGAAGATTCACAGTTCAAATCCGGCTAGACCCCTAAATTTTTATAATTTAATTATTCAAAAAACATATGAGTATGTTTTAATCTCTTCTAAGTATCCAATGTCTGTCTATAGTACAATGTCTACCATCTACAGTTGAGTTTCGATAATTCGAGGTAGATGAGACCGAGGCCCCTCGGATTACAAGGAAGTACATCCCTGCACATTAGAAACATAGGAGTTTTAATGAACCCTAATACAGTAGTATAATTATTAATGCACAAAAATACATTTATATAGAACTTTATATGAACATTTCTTGGAAACCCGACTTATTTCCTTTGCATACCGTATGCTTATAAACATTTCTTGGATGGCAAATTCATCATTTTCTTTCAAATAGATAAAATAGGATCAAACAAAAAGAGGTTCAAATTTAACAGAAGCTCGAAAAATTTGGACTTTGAAATTTCAAGACTCTACTGTATCTCAATAACCATGGTTTACTTAAGGATAAGAGGACAAAATAACATGAAAAATCAGTAATATTAATTGGACACTACATTTTAACAAATATCACATAAAACGTGTATTTGGTAGAAAGTGCAGTAAAACCTCTTTAATTTGTCACGTTCGAGACCGAGGGATGACAAATTCGAGAAAAAGAAGAATTACGGAAGTCGTGAAATTAACATGTAATTGTGGGTAAATATAGCACATAAATAGGTATGTATTGTAATTGATTTTGTACATAACAATTTATGCCGGCCGAAGAACTCAATAACACTATTACACAACACTATAAAAACACTAGTAGCCTGCAGTATAGTTTATAGTTATAAATACAGTACTCTACTCTTTTTTCGTAAAAGACATAAAATGTATTACAACAGTACTTTGTAAGAACAATAACACTAGCAAGAAAAATTGAGGGGAATACTTGGAAATGAAGCCGCAGATGCGCTGGCCAGAGAGGGGTCTTTGGACCGGAGCCTGCGGTAGGTATTTCCAAATCCATGGTCAAGATGGCAGTGCGAAGGTGGATGGCTGAAAGACACTATGAGCACTGGATCAGGGCTGAAGGGATAAGACACAGTAAGCTAACCCTTAGGAAACCTTCCTTGGGGCTGCAGAAGAGTCTCATCTGTCTAGGCAGGAATTGAGGATAGCCACAGGTCTACTCACGGGACACGGTGGACTAAGGAAACATCTGCATAAAATGGGTATCTACAAAGATGAACCAGTGTGCAGATTATGCGGGCAGGAACTGGAGACTGCCACACACATTATTTACAGATGTGAAGTACTTGCCGAGAGGCGCTTCAACCTATTTGGTGATGGAACGGCCCTGGTGGATGCTGAAAGTAAAACACTAGTCAGGAAACTCCTAAACCTGGTAAGAGGGAAGGGGCTATTTGACTAGATCAGGGAGGTAAGTACAATATACCTTAAGGTAGCAGTGCTTCGGGCAGGTTAAAACCCGCTCCCAAGTTAATAAAAAAAGAAAAATTACGATAATTAAATCTACCTACATTTTAATTTTTAGAAAAGTCTGGCATTCTTTTCTTTTTGTATTGCAAGATGCCGAATTTGTTAATACTATCAATTTCGTCAGTTCTGCATCTTTTCGTCTCTCAAAACACTCAACGCATTTTGCTAGCATTACATCCACTTCCCTATAAATCACTTTATTTTCTGGGCAAATGTTTTGAGATTTTCTCAGTAATCAACTTATATCTGCTATCAGCCTTATCTGATGGTGCCTATTCTAAGTGACAGTGGAGAGGGTCTTTGTTATTACCGTGACAAATTAAAGAGGTTCTGCTGTAAATACAATGAGCAGAAATTGGTCATATACCATTACATAATAATACAAATACAGATGGAATGGACTACTATACTACAGTTATGAAAATGTTCCAAGTTGTTCGTACAACTGTATAATAATGTTAACAACTTAATAATAACAAAAGCTTATAAAAGGTTTTTATTGTTCCAGTTAGTATAAGAGAGGAAATTGAAAATTACAGGTATACCATGAATTTCTCCTTGCAATTGGATGGAGAATCATGGTTTGTTTGGCAAGGTAACTTCTTTAAAGCAGATATGTTTAACTACCAGGATTATAACAATGTAAAAAAAAATTGTTTTAAAGTCATTTCCTACTTAGGTCAACAAAAAAAATTTTATTTTAGTTAATTTTTATTAAATAATTACAAATAATATAAATAAAATACCATGACCTACGTGTTAAAACAGCTGTTCTAACACATCACCTTCAACATAAAATCAGCTGTTCATGAAATAATTTATCACTTATTTAAAACCAAATTGGAGAAAATAAGTATATATACCTTGCACCTTTTGTGAAAGGCTATTCTCTGATATAAAACTAAAATTAATTTATTAAATTCAAATAAATTGATATTTGAAAAAATTGTATTAACGTTAAGTGTCATAAACTACAAGTTTAAAAAAATGCATTTGAACTTGAGTGGATGAATAAATAGTACAGTAAAGTGTCGATAATTCAAGATAGATGGGACCGAGCCCCCCTCGGATTACACGGAAATACGTTCCTGTACATTAGAAAAAATACAACAAAGAAGGGACTTACTTGGATTGTATTGGGAGGCAAGATCTCGAATGGTGTAAGCCAAGTGAGAGCCATTAGAAGAAGAAGACATTAGAAAAAATAGGGATTCTAATGAACCCTAATACTATAATTAAGAATGCACAAAATACTTTCATAGAACTGTATTGATTACAGTGCTTACATAAATTAATGTTCCTTTGGGATACATTGTTCGTCACGGTTGCTAAATTTTTTTGTAAAAAGTTATAAAGTATCTACTGAGTCTGCTTATCAGATCATTTTTTAGCTGCAGTGTTGCGTAGACGTCTTAGCAGAAGCACATCTGTTGGCGTAGTGTCCATTATTGAATATAGCGCATTGAAGTTTCAAAGGCGGTCGTTCCTTCACTGTGACTAATTTTCCTTTCTTGTACTGTCTCGATCAAACCTTTATCTCTATTCTCGTCATCACTGCCAGTAGTAGTGTCTTGTACCATTTCAACAGTCGTACATGTGTTATTGTTACTTACTTACGTTTGTCCTTAGTCCTCCATTTTTGTACATCCGTATCATCGACATTTTCACAACCTGGAAATTTCTTGACAAGAAATGTGAAATCTCTTACTTTTGTGGATCAACGACACAGACAACAGTATTATTTTGACTCAGGATTTTATACCATGACTAACTCAATATTTCTTCTTTTATTTCATTCCATGATTCGGCTATCCAGTACACAACCTCCTGACGGTATTTCTTTTAAAAAGTCTACAATGCTTTTTTCCGCTTCAATCGCTTCCAAGAGAGATTGTAAAATGTAATGTCTGTATTTTTTTCCATACATTGCAAAACAACCTAATTCAATGGCTGGATTAAGTTCATGACATATGCGGATAGAAATCATGGATATCATCTGACTTCAGTTGACCTATCGGAATACAACAGTGCATTGTCTAACAGTAAGTAATTTGAATTTCCTTTCAAATAGATAAAATAATCAGAAATAGAAATAGGCTCGAATTTAACGGAACCTCAAAAAATCAAGACTCTGCAGTATTAACAATTGAAATTTTGAATAAGATATATACGTTTAACTACTCAAATCATTAAAAGCAGTAAGTTTTGCACTTATTTATCACTTGTGGCTTACATGCTATACAAAAGATTATAAACAATTAAAATACAAATAATCATCATACACTTACAGGAAGCTCTAGGGTAGGAATAATGAAATTCTGAACCAAACTGAGAAGCGTTGGATTCAACTCCACGATATCTTTTGCTTTAAGTATTGAAATTACTATGGTCAAACATTTTACTAAAGTCACTGGATCATTCTTTGTTGTGCGTCCATCCTACAAAAAATATTAAGTTATTCTTCAATATAAGATTCATTTAAATTATGATATTTAATCTTTTACAATTAGCACAATATTATAATAAGATTAAAAATTAATTAAATGCTTACAATCACCAATATATTTTTTTTCTTGTGCATTTGATATTATTGTTGATCAATGTTTTTAATTATCTATATGTTATGAGTTGTATGCTTTATATAAGTACTATTTTGATGCAGACATCAGCAGCTCTGTGGTTTAAAACATTCACATTATCTCTTGAATTTTGTAGTCCATTACTATTGGTGAAACTTAATTAACCACTGTTGCATTAGTTTATGACAATCCGAACTTTAATTTATTTGTAAAAACTTACTGAGACAGAACATTTTTGATCACTGTGTGGAGATCTTCATCAGTGTCTAATAGTAGTCTATTACGTTCGGTGAAACTTACGTACATTAATCGTACGTAAACCACATTATGTCTCAGTAGCTATATTTATTAGCTAGATACAGATACTAGGGAACCATTAGTCATGGTTCATTTTATATAGTTAAAAGTTTGAAATGCCGTTGATTATTGAGAACCACCAAAAAATAAACAAGAAAAACATGCAATAGTTAAAACACAATTAATTTAATGCAAAAAATATAAAAGTTACTTGTTGTAATCATCTTAAATTCACCTATTAAACTCCAAGTAATTGTCGTGTAACTAGATCAATACTTTTAAACTTACTTGCTGATGCATTTTGAAATATTTATTTCATTTACGACTCTTTCGAAACACTACAGGAAGTAAGTTCAAAAGTATTCACTCAGCTATGCAATAATTACTTATTAAATAGTCTATGCAATAATCCTAATTAAATATAAGATTTTCTTAGTAACCAAAAGTAAATAAAATTCTTTCTCATTCTGTATATCAACAGGGAATTCACAAAGATACAGAAATACATCAAGAATTGAATTTACATTGAAAAATAAGAAAAAATGTTTATTTACTCTTAGGTCCAAACATGCTTTTCCTGTTAATGAGGTATAGCTATCAAAGTTAATGTCTGGTTTTCAACTAACCATGAAATAAGATCTATGATCTTATATTATTAAGTAACTTTTAACATACTGTTAAATAAATAATATCATGAAACTTTTTGAATTTTAATTAAGGGGCATAAATGGCAGTTACTTTTGATTTTTGACCTTGTGAGATTATTTGCAAACACACAGAAATTTTCCATCCTATTAACCATTGCCGGATGGGTGCGGATTTATCCGCTAATGATGGTCTATGTAGCGGACAGGCTGCGGACGCATCTGCTGCTAGGGTCTATTTAATAAAACTTAAAAGTTTGTAAATATGATAAATTGTAAAAGTTGCTTGATGAAATTATCTTGAATTCACTGAATAAATCATAATTGTTGAGTAACTAAGTGAAAACTGTTAACTTACTTGGTGACCCATTTCAAAAGAATCATTACATTGACAAAACCTACCCGCTCCTGTCAATTTCATGCGAGTTGGCTTCGTCTATAAAACTATTGTTTCGAAATGCGGTTAATAGTTTTTACTCAGTTACTCAATAATTACTCATAAAATTGTAAAATTTTAAATGGATGACAGCAATAAACTTTCAACTTCCTTCATACTTTTTAAAATATAACAAAATCTATAATTTCAACCATTCAGTTTACATGTTTCAGGATTCTCTATGTTATGTAGAAAAACGTGTTTTAAAATGAAGAAAAATTAGAACAACTTTTGTCAAATAAAAATAATAATTATACTACCAGCAAATATCTCAAAACAATACTGAAACTGGAATGTAATAACTATGCAATATTTCATAGTTAGATTACGTGCATAATTAACAATAAAATGTCCTCGTCTCAATAGAAGCTATTGTACACTCTAAACTAAAGCACTGAATACAAAATTATGTAAAGTATTTTAAACAAAACTTATAACAATATCAGAAGGACAAGTTAGATTGACTTTAAACAAAATATAACATTTTGAACTCAGTTGAAATTGAAATCTATACCTCTTCATTAGTCATCTTTGATCTTTCTGTTTCTAACTTAGCCATTTCTTCCTGAACACGAGCAATCTTTTTACTACATTCTGCTGCAGAGATTTCATCATCACTTTCTAAAGCTTCTCTTTCTTTTACTTTTAACTGACTAAGCGCAAATTCCAGTGTCTGAAACTGTAAACAATCAAAATTATAAATTAATAATGGGAAAATAAAACAGACCTAATGTAAAAAGTTAATTTCATTTATGCAGTTTGTTCCCATCAATGTAGAGAATTAGAGAAATATTCTGTTCTCACTGTGTGATTTTATTGGAATTTTTTAAATACACTAAAGCTTGTAAACAACAGACATAATTTGTTCTTCACCGAATGTCTATTATTTGGATGTCCGCAACTCAGAAGATCACATTAACATTAAAAAATATATGGCTTCAACTTGTCTGTAAAAATAGTTCATGAGACAATGAATGAAGTTCCGATCTTTATTGAAATTCAGACAATTATCAATGGAAAATTTATTAATTAAAAATACTATCAATTAATTGTGAGATTTACTAGATAAAGTTTGGATTCAACAAATTGACTGCTTATCATCTAAATTATAGTATAGCCTAAGTAGCTAACATGGAAAATTTTTTATCCCTTACTTATAAATCACAACAGCTTGGAAACCGATGATGAAAACAAACCAAGATTACTGCTTTAAAAATCAATATAAAAAAAACTTTGGCTATGACAGCAGTTGGTTTCACACTAACAAAACTGATAATTCATAACATAGCCTGCATGAGGGTGGTAATCAATCTAGTCTGTAATTTGACTTGATTCATTTCTTTCAGTGTTGCAAGCCTTAGTCGTTATCACATTGAAATTTGTAAACTCGTAAATAGATATTTCCTATGTATATACTGTATGCAAGGGAGAATGGCGATTCATACCTACCAAAAGTATAATTTTTCCATTTACAAGCTGTGCATTTTGTTCATTCTGATAATATAATTTTTTGTACACAGGTAACAAATTTATATTAATTTTATGACTAAAAATAGCAAATGTGTCTTTGTGTAAGAATGTGCGTTGTTGAAAGAGATTTATTAAAAGATCCCTATAGCATGGAATGGGGACAGAAAATTTAAACTGCAAAATACTGGGTTCTCTAAAATAAAGATGTCTGTAATGAGTGGTTTTAATGTACTTCTCTTAATTTAAAATGTTTTGAAAGAGGACATTTTAAAAGTTTAAACAGAAAACAAGTTTTACACAAACACATGCACATAGAATGCATGTAGTAGACATTTTATAAGTTACGATAAAGCTTTATAATTATTGGTGTCCATAACTTCAAGAGCCAGTTTCCTCAGTTTTCATTGCTCTCCCACTAACTTGTAATTCTTAATATCAGTAGATTATACTCAGGCATGTTTGTGTTGTAAAGTAATTTTGAACAATTGTAAATAATGCAATTATTCTTTATTGTACATGCAGCAGAGAGCATTAAAAGAAAAATATTACCTGATAAGTACCAGTCATCGATTACTTCACGAAAGAGACTTGCCATTACGATCATGTATCATCATTAGCAGTCAAAGTGTTAAATAATATAGCGTTACATATTTATTTAAAATTTTCTAAAATACATTTAAACTTACTAAAGATTTATCCCTTTACGCCTATTTTTTTATTTCTATTTGAATTCATTTTGAATTTGAAAAATATCTCTGATAAATTTTTTTTAATGTACAGGAACGTATTTCCGTGTAATCCAAGTGGGTGTTGATCCCATCTACCTCAAATTATTGAGATTCGACTGTACATCTTAATTTGACAAATTTATTCCAATATATCATAAATCCATTGTATCCTAAAGACTGAATTCATTACTATAGACTTTATAACAGTTTATAACAGTATATACAAAACTAAAATCTGTTAATCAGTAATTGAGTTACATAATTTACATGATAAAAATGTACTTTTATTCAATTTCCTTATTTTTAAATTTATATTAATCGATTTAACATTCCCTTAGTTTATTTTAATTGTTAAATAATTTTTAGGAATGTTATTTTGTTATTTAATTCCTTCTATTATTACATCGTATTCATAAGAAACAATAATTTTCATAACTTTGTAAATAAAATAAGAATTTTTCTCAAGCTTTAAACACCTTTACAGTCTAAACTACGTGTATTTAACCCATTGCAGATTAAATGATTTTTGTGCCAGGAGGTATGAATTAATTTCTAACTCGGTGGTCATGGCAACTGAATTGTGTTGAATACAAACTTTAATAATTTTATAACTACAGTGGAGTCTCGATAATTCGAGGTGAATAGGACCGAGACTCCCTGATTACTAAAAACTCGGATTACACAGAAAAAGTTTCTGAGTATTAAAAAAAATAGTACTTCTAATAAACCCTAATACAGTAAAACCCCTCATATCCAAATATTGTGACAGCCCGATAAGGATTTATTAATAACGGAAGTAAATACCAGTCCAGCTAAACATGAGTGTCATCTTTGTTTGATCGCTTTAAGAGAGTTTATTTTCTGATATGTCACAGATAAGACTAGACATTTGTGCAGAGGTATTTGTTGACTGTCAAAACCTACATCGTAAAATAAGAAAGATATTTATGGCCTACTGACCTGTCATCTAAACATAACTGATACAGACATTCAAACACAACCTAACAGCGAGCATGAGCGATAGCATAACAACAGAATGGGGAGAAAGGAAAATACCGCATTGATATAAACATTTCTTGGAAGCCTGACCCATTTCCTTTGCATGAGGTATTGATATAAATATTTCTTAAACGCCTGATTCATTTGCTTTATGGCTATAAATATTTCTTGGACGCCTGACTCATTTCTTTTCAAATAGATAAAATAGGCTTGAATTATACAGAAGCTCGAAATATGGAAACTCACTTTTCGAGACTCTACTGTATTATAAAATATTGAAGTTATTATAAATAACAATTAATTAATTAAACTAGTATATTACTTATTATTATTTTTTTAATTAAAGGATATATTTAATTGATTATTTATAATCATTATTAGTAAAATAAACAATTAAGCATTAATAATAATGAAAATCATTACTCATAATTCAACACAATAAATATGTAAAATAAATGAGTCAATTAAAAATAAAGTATTATTTATGGTCTGATACTTAGGGGCTCATTGTAGCTCCCTTTTAGACTTACACAAATAATTGCTTTCTTTATAACTGTAAAAAACTAAAATAATTTCAAAAAACATATTTATCAAAGACATATCATTATTGATTGCTACCCAGGAGTCAATTCAACATATCAACCAAGATCAAACTAATTCTGTTACTTTAAATTTATGCCAAACTCTGAAATTAGAGGTGATAATTAGTGGTAGTCAAATATCCTAATTCTCTCTTGTATCTCACTGCCTCATTCTGTTCCATTTGCATAAGATTATACAGTTGTAAGTATCCTATTCATTTAATATAGAGATTGTGGATATTTTCTGCCACGGTGACTTTTCACTGATAATCTTATGTCGCTGGTGGTACCAGTGACAAAATATGGAAAAGGCCAGTTACAGTGACAAAGGATTGATCGGAAGTTGCCTCCGTTGTGATTTGGCAAAACGTTTCAGTCACTAGATGATACGGCTGTCATTACTTGATTTGTCGCTGTCACCGCTCGGCTTATGGTGCCGATTATCATGCAGTGTCGTTGACTGGAGGAGAGAGGGGGTTGTCTCTGTTGTGATTGGGCAAAATGTCGCTGTCATGGCTGAAAAGCTACTGATATTTTACCATGGCTGTCATTGGTTGATTTGTCGCTGTCACTGGTTCTACTCATTTACGTTGTGTGTGGGTGGTTTCAAGATAGTGACAGTGTTGTGTAGAATAGATGCTATTTTGCACACGGTAGCTTCTAATTAATTTCGTAGAAGTCTATTTTTAAATAAAATGATCCTTCTAAAAAAGGAATTCTTTCACCAGTGTGGTATACCTGCCTGTTATTGGCACATTCAGTCTCAGTATCGCTTGTCGCTGGTAAAAGTCACCGATCCAAACCTGGTGCTGTCACTAAAATCACCAATCCGTTAGTCACTGGATCAACCATCTCTAATTTAATAGAAAAAGCATTCATACAAATTTAGGTGTTTCCTAGTACAGTAAAATTTAAAAGAACATTTCCAACTTGCATGCAAGAATATTGTAATTCCAATAATAAATGGAACCATGCTGCTAACTAATGGAAAAGTATTTCCACAATAGTCAACTTACACCAGCCTGGAATATATCATCTTCAACTGGATTTACATTCTGAGTAGACAATGGTTCTCTCAACTCTGAAATAACTTCAGCCATGACAGACAGGCGAGAATTTGGATCAAGTATCACATTATTTAAAATGTCTGCTGCTATACCTGTGGCCTCTAAACTGATTGCAGAACTTTGCAGGAGATCAACACACAACTGCTTTAACTGTCCTCTGCGAAACAATAAACAAACTAATAGACATCATAATTCATACTAGTCTATTTAACAAATCTGACAATTTAAAAAAACTCTCTTCATATCTCTCTATCATGCGCCAACTCCAGTATAAGTGTTTGAATCATATTTCTGCAAAATATCCTAACTTTATCCCACCATGCATGGTCTTTCGTTTTCCTATAAACTTTTTAAACCACTCTTGCT
Organism: Prosapia bicincta; assembly: GCA_036971475.1. NCBI lineage: Eukaryota > Metazoa > Arthropoda > Insecta > Hemiptera > Cercopidae > Prosapia > Prosapia bicincta. The sequence goes on along the minus strand of JBAIZL010000004.1, from coordinate 3,905,293 downwards.
TTTTTTTCTGTTCTGATTACATAATAACATCTATTTGATTTCTGGATATTCTATTAACAATTTTTATTTTGTATCAGATTAATATTTTGTAAAGTAAAACTTTACTTTATCGCAAGCAAAATTGCCAGTGGTTCTCAAAATTTGTTAAAACTTTCAGTTTTCAATTTTAAAGTGAAGTAAAATTGATTTAATTTGATCTTTCTACCTATTCTATTGCATATCGCATCTCAAAGAAGAACAGAATAAATACTTTCAGTGGGTACATTTTTCAAATTTTTTCCACTGCACTAGTCATTAATAATCAACAGTAGGATATTATTTATACATAACACTTTGAAGCCTGGCCCCTTAATAGGCACCCGTCTCTACTTGCCTAGAGGTTTTCAGGTAAAATATAAAACATTTCTGTCGTAATAAATACCATATTTACAACAAATTATACATTTTTGTAAAATAAACGAAACAAGGTTTCAGGAAATATATACATTTGAATTGATTATATACATATAGTGTTATTGCTCCTTTGAAAAATGTATAAAAAAGTCAACAAAATAAAACAGCAACACTGTTCAACACTGCACTTCACTACTCATATTTTACATTGGAATGAAAATAAATATGATATGTTATATATCACTTCAAAAGTAAAAGAAAATGTAATTTTTTCTTTAGTTTTTTTATTATATATTTCCTTTAAATTTAGAAAATTCTCTAAAATTGGATAATTCACATTTTCATTCAGTTCATGAATAAAAGGTATGTTGATTGTACCTCGGGCTAGATCGATTTCACTGTCTAAAAGCAACATATATTCTAAAGTGTCTTTAGATATTAATCAATAACGTAGTATCTCTAACAATAAAAGTTAAATAAACTAAATAACTGAAAAAAATGAAAGACAACAAGCTTGAAACCTAAAAAATCCACATAAACTATAAATTAAATAAACAAAATAACTGATAGATAACATTTAGGGCAAAGAACCACAAACTCAAAATGTAAACAACTCGCACTAATAAAACACTCACTATCTGCCGAAACCAACATCTGTCAAACAAATGTCTGATAGCTCTCCGCCGCCACACTTAAACAAATAAGTTTATGTTTGTAAAAGCAAGTCTGACTGGCTTACAGGTAAAGACGTAAAGTAAAATAACCAATATAAAAAACGATAGACAAAACAGAATACGTGGGATTTACATTACTATGGAAATAAGTACACGGGATCCCGAGCTATACTTGGCTGTAGGCTTGACAGTGTTAACTATATCCTTATGTATATTTTAAACACCTAGACATCTTCGTCTTCAAAAACTCTTACAATAGTAATCTAACAAATACAATGTTTAAGATAAAGTAAAAAATAATTATGTTTAAACTTGAAAATCAAATTATAGCTTGACAAACTTATATCTTAAAGAAACAGTTACTTATCAAGTTTAACAAAGCATCCTATCACTTAGCCTAGACAATATTGGAAGTAATGTTTTTATAAATTTAGTTCAATATAATTTCAAAGTCACAATATTAAAAATTAATAAAAAATGTTCTGCCAAGCACCTAAAAAATAAAATACAAATAATAATTATGTAATCTTTATATAAAACAAAAAATAATTATTAGATAGAACATGTTTGAGGTCATCGTAAATTAAAATAATTATATATTATGTAAATAAAGTCAGTCCCTTGTAAAAGTTTATATAAAAACAATCACCCTAAAAAAAGCCAATTTAGTAATAATTTTGCTAAATTATTTTTTTTTTAATATACATTTAAAAACAAAATAATATTATTAATTTTTTAATACTAAAAAAAAATAAACAATTGTAGATTGAATTAAGTACCTTTTTTTAAAGTCAATAAAAATTGAATTTTATGCTTTCATTTATAGTAAAACCTCTCATATCAAGATCAATGTGGCTACAACCCAATCTGGATAACAAAAAATCTTGATATGTGTGGGGTTATGTAATGATTGGATTCCAATTTGAAGCAGATGTATGATTCTTTACAGTAAATAAGTTATACTTATTAGAGATTGTAATTATATTTTAATAGCAATTTATAACTCTATGTACAATTTACTTAAATTGCCTATATGCATAGTTCCTTAATATTGTACTGTACATTAGATTAATTATAAGTTTTTATTTAAAAAGATGTAATGGTGGTTAGCTTGTTTTGTTGAAAACATTCCTTTGATGAAATATCCCTCCACCTTCAAAAGAGTAAACGGTTGGCTGCTGTTGCTTCGTCTTGTTGTTTGACGTACTCGATCAGGTGGTCAAATGCCTGGAAAGCTTTGATATGTGGCATGGTTTGTTTTTTCATCATCTTCGGCAGGTGCTGGTTGTGGGCTCATTAAGTCTATAATATCACTAGTAGTAAACTCATGAACTTCATCCTCTTTTATCCACTTTTTCACGCCAACACTGTTCTATATCCTTACAACCCAGAATGTTTCGGAGAAGATCAACGATTTCTCCATTTGTTTCACTAACACAAATTTCCGTTTGTAATACACATTTTTAATCCCCTCATTGTTTTATGATCCAATAGTTCTTGCCATCATTTAACTACCATTATTGGTCTGATTACATCTCCCTCGCTGCATCAATCTATAAAGCGACATCTAGCAAGTCTACGTTTTTTAGGCAGTTAGAAACACTTCTTCCCGCATCCATACCAGGGATTATAACTGTTAGTAGCTCAAGGTGATACAGAAAATACAGTGTTTTCTGCTTCTACGCCATACTGTATATTGTTGATTTATAATCAACAAGTAACTAATGTAATTATACAAAATCTTGTAGAATATATGTAAACTGAATAATACGGAGACAAACAAAACTGGCCGAGTTGGGAAAGAACAGAGCCAACTGCTAGCGCCAGAGAATTGGCTCTGATAGCAAGGCACCTTGAGGAAGGAAGACACTTACTTTATTTTCATATTACATCCAGATATTGGAGCTTCCAGATATGAGAGGTTTTACTGTAATTAATTCATACCAAATATTGTGGATAGTTTTATTTGTGTTAAACCTGAACAGATATAAATAATCAATAGTAAATAGTAATGTAATTACTTTTATTTATGATTATAGTGCTAATAGTAATGTTATTTATTATTATTATTATTAATATACTTATTATTATTACTAACCTTCCCATTTCATCAGAATAGTCAAATATTTTAGTCATTTCCAAGAGCTGTGTAAGAATAAAATCATTTAGATTTTCATCTTCAGATCTTGAGGTATAGAAGAACCTAACATATATATAAAAACATTAGACAAAGATGTAGTAGTGGAGTAAATCATGAAAGAGTTATTCAAGATTTTATCTGTCTTGATTTAATATGAGATTATATTTGTCTCAATTTGAAAATAAATTAGATATTTTCATTGTAATAAAATTATTTTAAACACCTATAAATTAGAATAAGTAAATAATAATTAGATAATTAATTATATAGCTATAATTGTAATTAATGCTTTCGACTGTATAGTCTTAAATATAGAGTTATTAAATGTTATTCTAAACAATTATTCCACCATTAAGTGCAATCAATTTTTACCTTGAGGTATCTTTCGGTTACTTGACCATTGTCAAAATTATACCTACTGTTGTTTCTCGGTCCGTAATGTTGGTGCTTGTTGTTGAAGTCATATGCATTTCCTCGTGTGTTTCATGTAAGATATTTTTGAACAGTGTGTCGTCTGTTGATTAGTTAGGTTATTCTGTTTGTTTTTATACATGTGGTATTTTTCTAGTGAGATTAGTTTTTTTACGTTATCATTTATTTTCAGTGTGGTTAGGTTATTTTCGTAACTTGTTATTTTATGCTTGTGTGATATTAAGTGTTCTGCCATATTTAATGTCTTTTTATTATTAGTTGTGTATGCTCTTTAATGTTCTGAAAATCGTATTTTAAATGATCTAGTTGTTTTTTCTAAGTAAAATGCGCTGCAGTCATTGCATGTGGTTTTGTAAATTCCACGTAGGTTATGTTTTTCTGTATTTAATTTGTGGTTTGTGTTGTTGAGATATTTTATTATTTCTTGTATGTTAGTGTTATGATTCCTTATTAAAGGTTTATTTGAAGATTAAAGTTAAATAATGTCTCAAAATATAAAATTAGTTTTATAGGAAAACTCTCACCAAATGTAGAACCCGAAAGAAGGGGTAAAGTCTTTCAGTAAGCCAGAGGTTGTGCACATGCACAACATTTTTAGCACATTGTAAATTTGTATAAATCACTAGCATATCCAACAAATGTGACAAAACATGACTTAGAAGAAGCGGTTGTGCACAACATTTTAAAGAGTTTAGCACATCATAAATTTGTATAAATCACTAGCATTTCCAACAATGCTAGAAATATACAAAATGTATTAATCTAATATTAATAATTTATATTATTAATGTCTACTATAAATTATTAAACTGCTGTAAATTATGGTTTAATATTAGATTAATAAACTTTTAGCTTTTGTAAAGGATTTTCGGATAGAAAATTGAAACATAAAGAGTATTTGTAAAAGCATGACTTGGTCTGTGATCTGTGATTAACCTTAAACACATTAAAGAATTTCTTTTTCATATTTTCCTTTTGATTGTGAAAAGGCATTATCAAAGAAGATCGTTGGAAAAGTCATTTAATGCAGTGTCTATTCTGCTCTGGAAAAATTAATCATCACAAAAAAAGACTAAATAATTCACTGATATTTCATAACCTGTTGTATATTAAGTTTTTAGTAATGTGTGAATTGTACTTATTTAATAAAAATTAACTAAAATAATTTTTTTCTTTGTTGACCTAAGTAGGAATTGACTTGAATTGTTTTTTTATATTACTTGTTCAAAGCTCAGATATCTCCCATATCCTTTTCTGTGAACATGTAACCCCAAGTCTAGTCTGTCTACATTTTACTAATTATAACATTGAAGTTAAATTGCATTTACACTTAACATTCAGTCAACACCAAACTTCTAACTGGCATCAGAATAAAGCATTTCTCGCTATCCAGACAGTTATAAGTTGATAACTACCCACAGATTCTACCATTTATGAACAAATTCTGAAATCCAACAGAATATTTTGAAATATATAAACACTACAAATACAAACGATATTACATTTTAAATTACAAAACACATTTCCAATCAAACACAGTCTCTGAATACAGAACACAATACAGACAACATTAATATTATAAAGACACAGATCCCCTGCAGTGAGAAATAACAAGACCTTATCAAAGTTGCTCGGAATTTCAATGTTTGTGGTTTTGTTAAATTTTATTATATTTGTTTTACAGTTTTAAAAAAAATTCCCATTTTCTCTTTTTTTAAAAGATAATACAACTTTTAAAAAACTGTATAAGGTCACAACACTTATGTGAGAATAGAAACTATCTATATACCACATGTTATTTCAAAATGATTTTAAAAAAGAAACTTATTTCTAAAGTTATTGAAATAAAGTTGTATTTACGTACTGTCTAATATGCTGCGTAAATGGAGTGAGATCAGGTAAAACGTTTTCAAAATAAACGTCCTTGTCTTCTTCTTTATCCTTTTGGGGCTTGAGATATTCTGCCAATGCTCTCCAGAATACCACAGTCTCTGAACTTAACTTTGAAAGATGCACAAATTTATCCACTATGAACATTTCTCTCATTAGTGACGGTAAGTTGACGGCATGTTGTTGTCTGTAATAATAGACTTCATTTAGTGAGTTCAAATTTTGAATTGTGGTAATAAATATAAGGCCAGTTCTAGTAGAGCTCTTAAGCATATTTTAGATTTACTGAACTGGTTACAATAATTATATACGAGGGCTATTCAGAAAGTAAGGAACGTTTCTGTCTGACGCAGCGTTTCTTGTACATTATGGTGCGTGCGTACTCGGCAACTCAGTCGGCGTCCAGCAGTGACAACGGGAACATTTCCGCGTTGCCCGTTTTTTCGCAATTTCAACTGAAGATGTGCGCTCCATTGAAAATCCCGCCAGTTGTGAGGTGCAGTCAGTGATACGGTTTTTGTTGGCAAAAAACTTAAAACCGATAGACATTTATCGCCAAGTGTGTGAAGTTTACGGAAACAACGTAATGAATGAAAGTTCTGTGAGAAAATGGTGCATTCAGTTTAAAAATGGCCGAACTGACATTCATAACGAAGCGAAGAGCGGACGCCCAAGCATTGTGACTGATGAACTGGTCGCTAAAGTTGATAAAAAGGTTCGCGAAAACCGCCGATTCACGATAACGGAGCTTTCGCTTTGTTTCCCACAAGTTTCACGGACTTTGTTGTTTGAATTGTCACACAAAGGTTAGGCTACCACAAATTCTGTGCAAGATGGGTGCCAAAAATGCTCAATGACCGCCATGAAAGTCAGCGAATGGAGGCAAGTTTGACATTTCTGGATGCCTACTACATACATGGTGATTCACCACTGGATCGCATCGTAACTGGTGATGAGACATGAGTAAAACACGTTAATTGCGAAACGAAATTACAGTCCATGGAGTGGGGACACACAAGCTCCCCCAAAAAACCAAGAAAATGTTTGCAAACATTTTCAGCAAGGAAGATTATGGCGACGGTTTTTTGGGACAGGCAAGGTGTGCTTCTTATTGACTTTCTTGAACGTGGTGCAGCAATAAACTCTGAGCGGTACTGTGAAACTTTGCTCAACCTTAGGAGAGCAGTTCAAAACAAACGCCGAGGGAAATTGACGTCAAAAATTTTGTTTGTGCATGATAATGCTCGGCCTCACACAGCAAACCGCACCAAAGAACTCCTCGAGTCATTCAAATGGGAGGTTTTTCCTCATCTGCCCTATAGTCCTGACCTTGCAACAAGCGATTTTCACTTGTTTCCAAGAATGAAGACCTGGCTAGCAACACAGCGCTTTGCTGACGATGCGGAGCTCAAGGCGCGCGTCACTAAGTGGCTGACATCGCAGGCGGCAGATTTCTATGATGAAGGAATTTCAAAGCTTGTCCACCGCTACGATAAATGTCTCAATTTGTTTGGCGACTATGTAAGTAAGTAGTATTTTAGTTGCTCTTTCAGACGTATATAATTAAAATATTTTTATTGTACTTATTTTTTTTTATATTCAAAAACGTTCCTTACTTTCTGAATAGCCCTCGTAGTTTTTAACATCAAATTTTTAATAATGTTATTTAATGAACATATGATTGTGCAAACCACAATCAAACCTACTTTTGATCTGTCAGAAAATAGTGGTAGTCTCAAAACACAGTCGAACTCCAACTATCCAAATCAATTCACACCAGATCCCATTCTGATACACAAGAATTGGAAAAAGAGTCAATTTTAATTGATTACTAAAAGTATGTCACAAATAGGAGAAACAAAATATTTTTTTATACTTTTATAAATTTTTTCAAACTTCTGAGCTTTTTCACAAAGAAACAGACACGGAACTGGGTTTCCTATAGTACGTTATTGCAAAAATCACTTGAAAACAGCAACTTATATTTCTTCGTTTTTTACTCCCTTCATTGATTATGTTCAAGAACTCTGATGCCCATTTTCAAACAATGACACAAAGTTTACAAGAATAGGTTTGATCCTTTAATGTGGGAAAGTAAAACACCATGCATCTCAACCAACTGTTTACCCTTAATGCCTTTATTTGATTGGTTGATCAAATAGTTGCCTCCTTTATCTGTGTACAGACGACAGCCAATATAGAACTGCGCTGAGAAGGAGACTCAGCATCCAAATAATGTTTGCACTGTGCCTACACTAGCGCTGGAAAGGCCAATAGCGCATGTAAATATAATCATTATTTTAGAAATCGCAGTACGTTTCTGTCTTAATTTTTTTCTGAAAATCTGAAAGCGATTTGGATAGTCCAAATTTGGATGATTGGAGTTCTACTGTACATCCATGTTTTAGTGATTTTGTGTTCTATGTGAAGGATATAAACCTTGTCTTTATTACCAAATTAAGCCAATGGTAATTATAACTTTGATGGGATATTTTATAGTTACTTTAACAGAAAAATATATATAATTAATTTGTAAATCTTCAAGTATTTTTGAATTCTATATATTACAGTAGAACAATTTTTGTTCATAATACAACCCTGTACTTTGTGTTCAAAACTAGCAGCAAGTAGATTTATAACAATATCTTTAAACTATTAAAAATGTTTAAAAAAACACATTTTTTAACTAATACATGACTAGATTTATTCACACAATCTTGTAGCATGACAATTTGTTATTTTGGCCCAGCCAAAAAATGCCCCAGCTGCTACCATTGTTGCTGACTGGTGATGTGCGATATGGAAATACTGGAACCATCTAACGGCATACAACACTACTAGCCATTCAATTATCTTTCTGTAATAAAAAGATATCCTCAACAGATGACCTTGTTAACCTTGTCTAATGAGCATCGGGCACAAAGGCAATAAGGGTTACTCATAACCCTGTAATTGGAGCGCCTCCGCCAGGTGCGAATATTTGTGTACTTTGGCACCACATTCGTCCACTAAGGACTGGCAGCCACTTTCAAAGGAGGCAACATCATATTCTAAATTAACTTTTCCATTCACCATCACCAAGGTAGGTTGCAGATTCAACATTACCACTGAAACAGTTTTGTTAACACAAAAATCACTGATCCACTTCACCCCCATTTGCAATTGTCGTTTCAAAATTGCAATGTGGCGACTTTATATGGCTGGGCTGTGCCCTTAGGTACTGGTTAAGCACATGACAGCGTATCAGACAAATAACTACATTGTGTACACCACTTATCACTGGTTCATAAACCTATGCCAACTGTTAAATGTTGTTAGCCTTACTTGGAAGACAAACACCTAGTCGGCAAATCAAGAGTAAACAGCATATTAAAATAAAATGATTTGAAATCTCGTGCCCAGGTGACACATCAACCACCTTCCCCTGGTCCCCCAGAGCAGCAAGTGCTGCAACAACTACCTGAAACTCCCCTATCACGGAGCTTCAATGTTATCACAATCCCCAACAGCCTTTTAACAGTTTATTATCTTAAATATGGAGGCCTATACATGATCATGTGTGGCACGCTCATTGGGATAACTTCACTATCCTGACTGCCATGAAAGCCCTAATAGCCTTCAGCTGAACCACAGACTCAGCAACAGCAGCCGTCCATTCATCCATCACATACTCAAAGTCAATGTAGGTTTGGTAACACTAGATCCCCATAAACGTGATTATCAGCTCTTGCAGCTGGAGTTTTCACCAACTGTGCACTAAGCAGACCTTTAAACCGAACATGAAAATTATTTACTTTTTAGACAAAACAAATTACTTCAAATTCACTTGCAATTGTGAAGTATAGTGTTCATGAGAGTGGAACTAACAGGGTGGACCAAATATTGATCTATTACCCTTGTAGGCAAAAGACAATCCAATAGTACAAACAAAATGTTTGTTCATATACTACAAATGTTATTATTAAATTCACATGCATTGAACAATTTGCAAAAAATGCAAATAAAATGAACTTTTATGGGTTTAGACTTCACATCATGAGATTTCTTACCTGAACGAGAGGAAACAATTGAATCCCCTGCTTAGAAACGATTATAAGCTGCTCACAAGGATTGTGGATAACAATGAATGTGACCACAGCAACCATGCTGAACTAATTGGAAAAATACTAGGAAAACAAAAAACTGCATATTTCTGTGACCAACCTGGCTTATGTTTAGATCAGTGTTTCGAAACCTACCACAACAACTTGTAAACAAAGCTTAAAAAAAGGGAGTATGGAGGGTTGCGAATAGTGTAAATAATTATTTTTGCATGATAAATTACAATGAAAATTACATTTGCAATGACATTGTGAAATATTTTGAGACTGAGGTGCTATAGTATAAGGCTATCAGGAGCCACGCAACTTCTGTGTGCAGTGCCGCTGGCGATGCCCATTTCTATCCCCCAGATATCAATCTAGAAATCTGAAAACCTAATTACAAAAACTGTTCTGGTATATTCAGAGTTAAAGGTATGACTTAAAACAATAAAATAGCACTTAGAGTATGTCCAAATATAGATTTCTGGCAGCGAATTAGTTAAACACTTTACATCATTAAAACCTTTCGAACACTGCTTGGCATTATACCCATACTATATAAAACACTTTAAAGATTAAATCAATAAATTCAAACAAGTTTAATAGCCCATATTAAAACCCAAAAACTAACATGGAATTTAAAATTTTTATTCGAGACATTGACTGCTATACACAACCATGCAACTGGTAAAAGAACCAGTAGCGTTGATAACATTGCCTCCCCCCCCCAAAAAAAAAAATACAGTCAACTCCCGATTATCCGGGATAATTACCGGCAGGGCCGTCACGGATAATGCGAAATCACGGTTAAAACAAATACCATAATATCCACAGCCCTACTTCTACCCAATGACTGTAAAACAGCTGATAAATAGTACCGCCTCCTGTTATACCGTCACTACTGTACAGTTCGTTTTGATCAGAAGCAACGCATAGACCGACCACTGAGGAAGGGTAGTGTTTACGTTCAACTCGAGCGATCGCGTAATTCTGCGTAAAACGGCCGCTCGTGTTTGGGGTTATCGCAACTCCATGCATCACGTTCGATGCTTCGATGTGCTCTGATCTGATTGCGTGAATTTATAAAAGGACAACAAGAAATATAACGTAAACTCAGACATGCTGACCGAAACTCTGCCCGCGAGTGCGCATCGCGCGGAAACAGGTAGGAAGGATTTAGGACACGGGGTGGCAACGGCGGGCGAGTCGACAGTCTATAAATTATTCCGTAAAGGTCACTGTACGCCCCAACGACCGCCCGCGCTCGCCGCGTTCACATTTGACTCCTCCCGCCCCACTGCTTCAAGTGGAGCTGACGATCCCGGCTGATCCGCAACCCGGTTGATGCGATCCCGGATAATCGGGAGTTGACTGTATAATGAAATACATTCAATTCAGTTAGCTCCAATAATCCCTCCCCATTAATTTGTGCACCTACTATGTCACTGAATATGATGTAGAGAGGAGTGTCTTTGTATTGACAATTATACCATTGTATAAATTCCTGGTAGGGATCACTGGGTTAATTTTCCTGTATTTCTAAGAATTGTTGTCAAAAGCAGACAAATAGTTACTTAAGTAAGAAAAAAGCCTTGATACTCTGTTAGAAAGATTAAATGTTTTACTAAATACAAATATGTCATAAAATTAAACTTTGTATTTACTAATTATTTTTGTAGTCAAACTTGTAAAAATAGGATTTTGTAATGATTTAGAATATATTTTCCTATTTTTCTTCAGTTATGTTTTCCTAAACTTGTTAGAAGAAACTAGATGACGTTTTTGATAAAATTTAATTTTCACATTCTTATACAGTTTTGTTAATGTGTCCTAAAGTGTACTCCTCCCCCTCACTGCAAAGGTTATAGGGGTATTATTTATGCCACTGACCAAAACCAAAAGTAAATCATTATGCTAACTTAATCTTTTAACATTTTCACTACCGAGCAGCACATATATGCACCGTCTGGTTTTCCTTGATAGACTGGCGGTAAGAATTCGATCTTTTGACGCAGGCCACTTTAATGTAGGTCTGACCTTCATTACAGACTAAAAGTGAAATGTTGTTATAATAACTTATAATGCTACTTAAAACCCCTAGATGTATGGTTTGTTGAATGTATATTTTTGTTTTTTGGGATGGCACATATATGAGCCGGTCAGTCTATAGCACAAAAATCCTATCATAGCCCTATAGTGTCTCGAGAGACAATACAGTGGAACCCCTCAAATTCAAAACCCCATGAAATCCAAAAATTATTTTAATGGAAAAAATATTTTTTAATTATCTAAACTTTAGTAAAGTTTAGATTGGCCCTAATAAACTCTAATAAGTTTTTACAAATTTAGAAAATTTTAAGTTCGGATAATCATAAACTAATGTTAAAGTTATTAAGTAAGTTTCACCGAATGTACAGTGCGTTAGGTTTAACGGTGTCCCTCGTTCTGCTCTAGCATTTGACTACTAGCCTAACTGAAAACATTATACAATACATATATCGTCTCTTTCGTAATCGTGTCTCTTTTTTTGCAGAAGCAGAGCAACACATTTAGAGATCATGTCTACATCAAACTATTATAGTATTATCATTTAGTTAATTGGAGGTGTTTATACTTTAAACATGACACCGATGTTTTCTGAAGTGTTGGGTTTTGACCCTGCACCAGTCCACCCTAGCGATCTCAAGGTCAGAAACACGGTTAAACCTCACATACTGTAATGGACTCCAAAATTTAAGAGTAATAAAGCATGTACTAAATTTTGCAACATACATAAAACAGGACTCAGATTTGATATATAATGGAAATAACAAAGTATTAACGTAAAAACAGAAATGCCTTTAGAAGGCTATCAATATACATATAACCAACTCGTGTTGTCTAGTGATGCTAGACTGATTGCTTATATGGGTTACATACTGCATCAAAAAATACAGAAAATATAAATATTATTGTATCACAGACAAAATATGTTTACTTTACAAATGCACCCATCACTTGTGATACGTTTACATCTTTTGTGACAAATGACCACCTAGTAAAATGTGGTCATTCAAAACAATAACTGTCGCAGTGGCAAAAAGGAATCAACAAGGGTCTCAACTGTATTTTGACGCCATTGACCTTTAATAAATGAGATACCAAATGTCCACATTAACGTCAAACATGCCTATAGACCGATACGAATATATCAAGCCGTTAAAATAAACCACTGACTTGTCAGTGGAATAAAAGTAGCAAGCAGTGTCCCAAATATGAGCCATCAGTCCATTTAAACTACCTAGAGCGGAGCACATCTGGGACGTTGGTCCAGGAACAGAGACCTAACAGCGGGTATGTGAGTCAGCTGGTATACATTGAGATAGCAAAATTGTTAAATATCCATTCATGACAAAAATAATTTTTCAAGTGGAAAATAGGTCTGTCATGCTGTCACAAATTGGACCACTGACATGTGAGGTGACCACTGTACACAAACTTTTCTGAACACTTGTACTTCAAAAAAACAATATAAAAGGTAACACTCAGAACAAAAGTTATAAAAAACACTATTAGTGAAAATTATAATTAATGAACAGTATTAATTACAACCTGAAAATGAGTAAGAACTCCTTATAGCCCACATATTCTATGATACATGGTAAGTTTAATAGCCTACTGGTATTCCAGAAATCTGTTGAGTTTTATGATATTAATGGTGCCACAATATCATACTGATAATCACAAAAATGCTTAAAAATTATTGTACATAACTTTAAATGCTGCCTACAAACATGCACTTGAATTACATTCAGCTTTAATAAGTGATATCAAGAGAGTCTAAAACAATCAGCTGATTAAGATTAGAACATACTGATATACAATTTTAAAATAAAAAATCAACTTGGTAAAAAAATAACTTATACTTACTTCATTATTAATTTAATTTTTATAGATATCAACTGAACTAGTTTGAAATATCCCTTACCTAATACTTAAATATAATATTAACACATTCAGCACAGCTAGTGTACCGACACGCTCTGGGTTCCCTTACAAGGCACTGAGAGCATGCCGGTGTGCTCCCCGCTTGCCTTCTGAGAGACGGGAGCACACAGGCACGGTCACTCCCAATCTAATTGAAACTTCTCTAGTGTCAATACGTGTTTGTATAAAGGTTTGATTTTTACGTCAATGCTTCAAAAGAGTTTGAAGAACATTGTGCCTGAGTCGTTTTTAAATCCGACCATCCAACGTTAACTTTAGATGCTTCAACTGAAACAATGCTTCAGGGAGTTTTATGAACAGACTTAATTTGGTTTAACTTTTATATTTGAATGTTTTTTTTTAGTTTGAACCACTTAACGCTGCAAAATATCCAGTAAAAACAACGATCATAAAAATAAACTAAGCTTTCTGAACTAACGCAAGAATAAACAATAAGTGTCCTATTAGAGTGAATGAACCAACTCCAGGTGGGAACAGACTATTGTAAATATGAGTCATTGACAAAATGCTTGGACGCCCGGAAACCTAATAAGTCATCATAAGATTGTAGTAAACAAATGTCAGCTAATCTCGGCTATAAATAGTCTCGGACGTGATATATGCATTATCTATGTCTGCGTTTACATTATCGATCTCTATCGCTTTGTGAAACACATGATATTAACAGAAACAAACATTCCGAATTAAAAATTGAGTGTTGATTTTAGTATGTAGTATATTTTAGTAGTAGGTACTTTAGATTTTTATGTAAATTATCTTTTTTTTGGTCTATTTTATTGTTTTATTATTTGTCATACAGTATTTTATCATTTGTATTTCCCTTTTTTAAATTGTGACCCGATAAATAAAACAATATTTTAATGTCTAATATACTGTTTTGATGTCCTCAATAAATCTGTATACGTTAGAACTAAAATTATTGAGATGAAAACAACGGGCACAACAATTAGATGCTACGACAAACTATGCAACCCGCATAGCATTCCACTGGCGTCAGAGGTGAAAGTAACGAAAAAACATACAGTACTTTGATGAGATCACCAATATCGGCGCTGTGCTGAATAAGTTAATTGCTTTGCAGCTAAAGATTAAATGAAAAACAATAATTTATTTATATAATTGTTATGATTACAGAAAATTGGGTCAACTAAATACAGTTTACAAATTTAAAAAACCGCTATAAATACTTACTTAAAAATAGCCTGAAGAACTGAAATTGTAATGTTTGGCAGACTTTCTACATTTATTGCTTTTACAAACTCCTGGTAGTTATTGTCAAAAGCTTTCAGCCATGAAGGAATCAGTTTATTAGTAACAAATAACCTTACCATTTCTGAAAAAAAAACACATTTTTTATATATTATTATTGAGTAAGAATGCTATAGTAAAACATTCTATTTGTCCTCTTCTGATGGATGGTACATTACTAAAATACAAAATAGAAATTGTATACATAGGTAAATTATTTGGAATACAGTAGAGTCTATAATTTGAGGTAGATGGAACCAAGATCAACTTGGATTATCAAAAACACAAATTACACAGAAGTATGTTCTTGTATATTAAAAAAGATAGGAGTTTTAATGAACCTTAATATTAATTGAAAATGTACAAAATAAGTTTATTATAGAACTTTATATGAACATTTCTTGGGAG
The DNA here is from genome assembly GCA_036971475.1 of Prosapia bicincta. Lineage (NCBI taxonomy): Eukaryota > Metazoa > Arthropoda > Insecta > Hemiptera > Cercopidae > Prosapia > Prosapia bicincta. The sequence goes on along the minus strand of JBAIZL010000004.1, from coordinate 3,890,039 downwards.
CCCGATTCTGTGTATTGATATAAACATTTTTTGTAAGCACAACTGATTTACTTTGCTTATTGCATATTGATATAAACATTTCTTGGAAGCTTGACTCATTTCCTTAGCATACCGTACTGATATAAGCCTATCTTGGAAGCCCGACTCATTTCCTTTGAATACCGTATTGATATAAACATTTCTTGGAAGCTAGACTCATTTGCTTTGTATACTGTATTGATACAACATTTCTTAAAAATAATGGGATTGTAGAAAACCTTTGTGTTGTAAAAATGTTATGGTGAATGTTAACAAGAGAAAAGTTGTTGTAATTTAAAAAAATGTATACAAAAATGTCCAAAAACTATGTACAAAAATGTATACAAAACTAATAACAATTTAAAATAATAAATACAACACGATACCAGCAACAAAGATTTGTATACAGCTACAAGCACCAGGCGTATACAAATTAAACTGCAACAAGTACAACAAATTCTACATTGAGCAAACAGGTCGCAGCTTCAAACAAAGAGTCGAGGAACACAAACAGAACACCAGCTCAGCATTTTACAATCACATAAAAGAAACTAGACAAATACACAGAGATTTCCCATAACCTAGAAATCTTACACATCAACAAAATAGGACAACATTTCAACACACTAGAACAAATGAAATTTACAAACACACAAAGTACAAACACATTAAACAAACAATCGACACAGAGTGATCGAAAACGTTCTGTCTCAATAAGTTTTTACAAATTTACTACATTTAAAGTTTGGATAGTCATAAACTAATGTAAACATGATTAATTGAGTTTCACCGAACGTACTGGAATACAAAATTCAAAAGTTTTATAAAATATTTTAAGAACAATTATAACTGTAAACTCATATATTGTGGAGTTACCGTCCTTGGCGTATTAAGTTGATGGACTGGACCTTGGCGCTATGTAATTGGTCGGATAGTATTTTTGGTGATGGTGTTAACGAAGTATATATTTAATGTAACAGACCAAATGTAGTTAGTCTTACAGTAATTTCCTCTGAAGATGATTGCTTTGCAATCGAAATGTACATCAAGATGTAAATTAAAATTTTTTGTGCTTTAAGAGGTTTTTATTTATTTATAATTTTTATATTTGTAACAATATGATGAATGATCACTTACCAAATTTATCGTTGATCCCCCTCTCTAAAATTGTTTGCCGCTGACGAATAGTAAAACGCTGAACTGACAAATTGTAAAGTTGTTTGTAAGCTTCCTTACGCACAACATCCTTAGTATCATTTATTCGCCTCAACACAACAGGCAATGTTTTTTTATTAATAGCAATCTTTTGAACTATTGCACTTCGTACTTCATAACTAGGATCACAAGTCAAATGGTACATAAAAACTGAAACAAAAAAAGCAGAATTTACACAGGGGTGAGTGGTGGGATGAAGCTAATGAAGCTGTGCTACGATGGAAGGCTGCAATTAATTATAATAAGTATTCTATATTTAAAATTGGAAAACTACAGAAATCGTTGCTCTTACGATTAGTATCTTCTTTACTATGAAGATTATTGCAACGTCCACAAAGACAAAACCATGAGCAAGGGAGTATGACACTGATTGATACAAATATTATTAAAGACATGCTGTTAATTATGAATAATTTTGTGTTAAGCAGCTTTTATGGTAGTGGCCACAAAACAATTTATCGGAGCTCAATCCAAAGCGCCAAACACATTGTTTTATGCAATGAGTGGTGTAGACTTTAATCCCAGTTTATAGACAATCACAAAATTCTTTAGAAATACACAACGATCTGTATATATATTTTTGTAATTTCTAATAGGGTCCTTAAAAAATGTAGTTTTACCTCATTTAAAACTCTTATTACCTCATGACAGATGTGAGTTTTAGCATTTTCAACATTTTACTCTGTAATATTGAATATTTAAAATTTGTAAGATAACAAATTTGTTAGTGTTGCCTTAAGCTCAAATAAAAAAATATTTACCATTAGAATAATTGTTAACTATTTGTTTAATTATATATAGACTTACGTTGTAAAAAATAAGTTAGTAATAAAATAGAAAAAATCTACACATAGTCTCTAGTTTTATATTTTTATAAACTGGATACAATTTTACTCACCAATAAAATTAATTTTTCAATCTAGTAAACCATTTATATTAGTTTTTCAGGGTGTCTAGTAAAATAGCTTGAAGAAATTTCCTGACTTTTCCTCTTTTAGATGTCTATAGAAAGCCCAGTTTACATTGGGCCCATCCATTGATATCTGAAGGATCTTGGATAAATCCAGACTTTGAACACCTTTTAAGAACGAATTGAGTAACTCTTTTGCTTTTGTGTCTGTAAGGAACACAGAACCAAAATATCGAGCTTTCACTTCATTCGTCTCTGCATCCCAATACCTAACACTCAAATCCATTTGGGCTCTTTGTGATATTTTGTTAAACTTTCATCAATGCCAATTACATAGTTAGAATTTGAATTTAATGATGTCAGTAACAGGTCTTTAATATAATTTAATAAACCGAATACAACACTATAGGAAATTTTATCTTTCCGCAATCTCATGTTCTGTGCACCGGTGCTATCAGGGAACATCCTTGGAAAGAGGCACACACTATTTTCTGCATTGCGTAAAGAAGTGTTGCATTACTAAATTCACGCACCATATAATCTCTGCTTCGGTCACTTCATCTTTTAGTTTATATTTATCCTAAGGAAGGAGGGGAGGTAATGACGACATCTGCATGACGCGATTGCCCGCTACGGCAATGAAAACTGGAACCTTCCATGTTGAAATAAACAGTGTACAAATAAAACACATACTATCACGAGTCTAGACAAATAGCTGGCTACAAATGTTTACACAGCGTTCTGTGTGGTCAGAAACAGACTGAGTTATCTGTTATCCCCTCCCGTCCATATGATAACAGAACCACTGTGCACCCCAAGGCCACGGTCCAGGCTAAAACTTCCCAGCTGTACCAACTCGACACATTTATTATTTATTGACATAAGTCCTGAAGTCATAGCAACGGGTTTATCAAATAAATAATGGGCATCTAAATAAAGAAGTGTTATTTCCTGACTGCCCTGCCCCTAAACCAGCCCACTAGCTTACAATACCAAATATTCGAGAGCAATGGCCACTAGTTTTGTTTCTAATCAAAATAAGTATTTTCCCGATTGTTTAAAATTTTCCCTGACTTTTCCCTGAATTTTCCAGTATCTTAAAATTCCCTGACTTTTCCAGGTTTTCCCTGTCGCTAGACACCCTGTTTTTAGGACTATAAACACTATTTACACACTGCTTCTGTTTTCTATTTAATACTATAAAGTCAAGCTACATACTGGCAAAAAGTACTATAATGACTGCATCAAAACAAAACTCAAAAATACAATAGCGGCCAAATATGAAAAAGGCTGATAGGAGAATTCCCACTCGAAAATAGATCATTAAGCCGTACCATAGAAAAGTCAAAATGTTGAAGTACGGCTACAACAAAGACAACTTTAAAGGAAGCCAAAACAAAGAACAGCCGTGTCTTCAAAAAATAAATCTTTTTTTAAAAACCTTTTCTATTTTTAAAGTTATTTACTATCATTTATAATTATGATTGAAAGTATATAAAAACAAAAGTATCGTTAAGGATTCCTTGGTCATGAATACATTCATAAACCTTTCACGTAAGTAAACAGTATCTATACAATTATCAATAGAAAGTAGAAGGATACAGAGCATAATTTTTTTAAATGTATCTTTGCAAATTTTCCTAAATAATTATTTTAATGAAGCACTTCTAGAAAAAGGTCACCTAATTTTGCAAGTGGGTTAATAATTTAACCTTGTAATTTTACTTTGCCAAAGAATTATGAAAAAGTAATTGGTATATCATGTCTTGCCAGATTGATACCCAATTGGCCATACATACTATTATTATATTTATAAGTTTAATTAATATTATCTTATAAAAAAAATAACTTTTACATTTCAAGAGGGATTAAGCCCCCCTTGTCTATGCTACTAATGCAGAACCATGTCACTAAATATGACTATTACCCTAATATAATAAAAATTACATCGAAATTTTGATAGATAATGAAGCACCGAGGGCTGGCAAGGATCATATACCATGGACATCGGGCTATCGGTTACTCTTGAAGCTGGATGCCTGTGCAAAAACTTAAACTCATTCAAACCCTCTGAGTTATAACCAAAAAAGCCTGGAATATCTTGGCACAGCTCTACAATTGTTTGTATGTCTTCAATGTTGTTTTCCTGGGGGTCTTGAGCTGTGTTCCAGTCAATTTATTCCAAGCCTTGCTCAGGTTTCCTTAGTCATAGAATTCCAAGTAGCATATAGCGCCAGTCACTACCTAGCAACAGTCTTCGGTTTTTAAAAAAAATCCACTACACTTTCTTTGTCTTATTCAGTTACTAGTAACTGGCAAGGATCATATACCATGGACATCGGGCTATCGGTTACTCTTGAAGCTGGATGCCTGTGCAAAAACTTAAACTCATTCAAACCCTCTGAGTTATAATCAAAAAAGCCTGGAATATCTTGGCACAGCTCTACAATTGTTTGTATGTCTTCAATGTTGTTTTCCTGGGGGTCTTGAGCTGTGTTCCAGTCAATTTATTCCAAGCCTTGATCAGGTTTCCTTAGTTGTAGAATTCCAAGTATCATATAGCGCCAGTCACTACCTAGCAACAGTCTTCGGTTTTTAAAAAAAATCCACTACACTTTCTTTGTCTTATTCAGTTACTAGTAACAACTGACGCAATACTTCTTTTTGTACACCCTTTTTAGTTTCTCAATCACACCTTGATCCATCGATTAGAGTAATGCTGTCACATTGTGCGGTAAATTAACGACTTGAAAATCATCATCAACTGCGTTCAGTGAGGCAGATTCTGTCTGGGTAGGCGCAAGATCAATCCATTTTTCTTATCCTTTATTTTATTATTTTTTTCAAAACTCAGAATAAAATCTGTGAGTACTACTCATCAAAAATGAAATGTGATTTATGCATTTTTCAGTTAATTGACAATATGGATAGTTGATGTTCAGACAATCAACTCTATACTATAGTCAATAACACAATACCAACTACCTTCAATTTAATTCCTTCTATTTGTTCACACTCTTCTTATAAATATATTTTTCAAATTTTCAATCATTAATAAAATACTTTTTATTCATTCACTGAAGTTCAAATACATTTCTTAAACTTGTAGTTGATGACACGAAGTTAATATAGTTTGTTCAAATATTAATTCATTTATTAAATTTATTGAATTAATTATAGTTTTAAATGGGAGAAAAACGTTTTATAAAAGGGGCAAGGTATGCAATATAGTTATTGTTACTTACTTTTCTTTAAATTAAATATTATCTAAAAAAAACAGTGTAAATGCTTCAGAGAGGGACTCCTTATCGGCCAACCTTTGTCCCTTACAAGGTTCGGTACAGCCCAGTTCCTTTCGAAACGTCGGTTAAACGACATTACTCCCGTCACTCTCGATGTGACGTAGTTTCTTGTGTGTTCTAAACAAGGCTCGGTTTAGACCATTTTTCTCTCTTTGTTTCTCCAGTCGTGTGGCGAAGGTACTCTTAGCATTAATAGTGACATTTTGAATATAAGTGATTTCTTTTAAGTTCAACAGGTAAATGATAAGTGCGGGAAAGGGTGCACCCGAATAGCTGTCCAACAAGTGGTGGTACTTCGCCCAGTGAGGTATGTGCAAAAATGTCAACTTCATTCATTTAATTATTTAAGGTCCTCCGGAAATCAATGTTGCCGTTACATGGCAAAATATTTAACAGTTATTTTGTCCTATTTGACTGAAAATTAAGTGATAACATATGATTTCATAAAATAGCTGATTTTATGTTATAGGTTATGTGGTAGAACAGATGTTTAAAGCATAGGTTATGTTACTTCATTTGTATTAATTGCAATTATTTAAAAGTAGCTATGTAATTAATTGTAATTTAAAAGTAACTAAAAACAAAATTTTCTTTGTTGGCCTAAGTAGGAATTGATTTTAATTATTTTTTTGTTTATATTACTTGTTTATATATTAAACTTTCTGAAACATTGAAATAACAGTTTTACCTGAAGTTATGTTACAGTTGGGGTCTCCAGGAGCTTGTAGCCTATGTAATGCATAAACTGCTTCAGCTCTCACACTTGCCATTCTGTCCTACAAAATAATAGATAGAAACTATTAATTACAGTAAAGATTTTTTTAAAATATTATATATTATTGGGTACCTAAAGAGTAGTTTTTATCATCAAGAAAAGAGAAGAAAACTAGCTAAAATAATTGAAATATCATTTATTAATCTTTTATGTAACTATAAATATATCGGATACTGATATAATCTTGTCTAAAACCTACATTGGCCAAAGACCAAATAAACTTGGTAACTAACTGAATATAAATAAAATAACTTTTTTGAAATAGTAGAAATATTAATAAAAAATTCTAGGTTTTTTTAAGTCAAAGATTTTTTCAAGTATGATTTTTTTAGTAAGAATCAATTCCTATATTTAATGTAATAATAAAAATATGTCAGCTCATAAGCCAGTGTAAGCTCAAACCAATCCTGAGAAACAGTTCACTTGTACCAAATAGGAAATGACTGTTGATACAAATGAACAAATACAACAGATAGAAATACAAAAAGTGTATTTTGGTTTATAAACCAAATAAATAATGTTTTCATTGTAAACAGAATAATATTCAAAGATTAAACATACTATTGATAAATTGCATACATCTGGCTCAGACATATTTCAGCTATATAAGACAATTTATTAATATCTCATATAAAAAACAGTATTTTTGTAACCTTCTGACATGACTAACAGTGTTAGCAAAATGTACATCAAGGGTATTTAAATATTTGTAGCAAGGGCTATTATTGTTTATTTATTATAATTATGCTACTGTGCTAGACTAGTCCAGGTAGTCATGAATATCGTCATTGTTTGAGATGTTTGCTTCAAGAGAGTTTATTTTTTGATGTGTCATGCAAAAGACTAGACATCTGTCTTCTGTAAAGGATATGTACTGACTCTCAAAACTTATATCATTGCCAAAGAAAGATTTTTATGGCCCATTGATCTTATGCCAGACATCTAAACATAATAGAACACTTCAGCAGTTTGTATGTAAATTGTAATTAGAAGCTCGGTGTTTATTACTTTGTTTCTGTCAATGGAATTTTAGAAGATTTTATAATTAGTGTATTTTTTTGTGTACATACAAAATAGTAGTGGGAGCATAGAATCTAAAACAAACTTCAAACCAAAAATAACTTTTAATTTGTTTTTACTAATTACCATTACACATAATATTCTATTAACAAATAATAAACTAAATAAGGTACAAAATAACAAATTAAAAATATAACATTTAGTTCTGTAAAAATGATAATATTTTTTTTAGCGAAATATGACTCAATTAACACAAGTCTAGTGGCTGTGGTGACTATGTGATTAGATTAGTAACGGGTTAATGTTAGAGGTTAGCAATATACCTAAGAACAATATACCTTAAGGTAGCAGTGCTTCGGGCAGTTTAAAACCCGCTCCCAAGTTAATGTTAGAGGTTAGCATCAGGTAAACACTTTCCTCCTCCGCAGAAAGCAAGATTACTGGGCTTGCCCTTTAGAGAAGACAATGTGATTCCCTCTTCCAATTCAGTTGTACAGTAGGTAACACTCTGTATCTATAAACTAGATACGAAGTAGATATACTTCAGATCCTTCCATATTCCCATACCAGTAGTTTATGATACTCCCCTAACCTAATCTATTATAGAGAATTCTTTATTCACCCCTTCAGTTTGTAATAATCAAACTGACATGTCACCTTAAAACTAAAAAAACTTTCAAGTCTAATTTAAGACAAAAAATTGTGAAAAAAGCAAATTTTATTATAACTAACATTTGAAATGCTTATTTATAATGTTTACAATAAAGAAGGATTAAAAACCACAAAATTTGAGTACTTCTGAAAAAAATAAGATAGTATGAATATAATTGGCATTAGGGGAATATATTTGTTATAAAGCTTTATTACACAGGCAGTAGTACAACATCCCCTGCTTCTTCTCCAACATCAATATCATCGTCAATCCTTTCATGCTCCTACCCTGTCTGATTTTGTACGTTCGCTATCTGCTAAGCTCTTCGACAAAGCCAGAAGCTCCAAACATCCGAAACATCAGCGATCTGTCTAGACCCCCTTCCCTCTACCTATCCTGACCTAAAATTCTCCTGGACCCCAAATAACACTAGCTTCCCCGCAGCCCCTACTTTCTCCTTCACGCGTACTCGAACAATTTCAGGATCTCACTCTTCTTGGTTCACATCCTCAAACTCACTTAATTCACAAATTCCAAGTTAATCTTTATCTTTTAGTCATTGGTTTAAGTTTAGTTTAGTTTATTATGTAAATTTCACGCTTTTTTTCTAAACTCCCTCTTAGTTGTTCTCATCACACCTACATTTCATACTTAACATTCACAACGCTTCTCACCTTTACCAATCTCATTCTTTACATCCACTCGCTCAGGTCACCCACCCTCTCAATAGCTTTTAGTTAGGTTTAGCTTAGAATTAAGCAAAATTATACCACTTTACTATTGTAGTCATGTTAGAAATGTTAAAGTAAACTTAGTTTATCACCACATTATAAATCTATTCTAGCGCAAAGTTCTATTATATATATTATTATACTTTTATGGGACAATATCCGTATTGCACACATATATTTCATGTGAAAAGACGAATTGTCATTAAAAAAAAGTCGGTCAGCCTGTTATAAATAAACTATGTCCCCCAGAAAAAATCCATATTCTGTCCCACCAAATAAAAAGTCCTGCTATGCAGAAGACTCTCCTGAGATCCAGCCCTTAATCAAAAGCTCTGATCCCAAATTGCTACCCGCAGCCAGTGTTGCGCGACAGATGCTACAAAACCTTGGGGCTCACCAAGCCACTTCCTTCTCTGACTAAGTAGTACATCAGTGGTTGAAGTTAAAGAGAGTATATCTGAAGTTGAGTGGATCTATAAGCAGATATTATTACAGCAATATTTATAGTAAGTCTGATTTCACTATATTTGGAGAAACGTATAGAGCATTACCAATTATTTACAATTTAAGTTTTTTACAAATAAATGACAGTTTTTAATTCTTAGCTCATTTTCAAATGGATATATTTCACATGTTAATGATTATAAGAAGTATATAATTTTTCTTAATTCTTGTTCTGCAAGTTTTATTCAGATTTCCATATTCATTACTAAATAACCATATGAGTATACAAACATTAACTGAAAAATGTTTATCAAACATTAAGTACTAACATACCTGTAGTCTGTCCATCATACATTGTGATATTTTATTAAAAATCTCATCTTCAAGTGAGGCGTCATGAGGCATGCTGTCAAGTAAACGGTTGATAAAATGACAAACTCGAAATCTCACAAGGAGGTCATTAGATTCATGGTGCTGAAGAAATAAAAAAAACAAATATTCAGTTAGCATATTATTTTGAGTAAACTAGATTAATCAAATGAATTTGATACACCTTATACAGTGGAATCTCAAAATCCAAGTTCTGATTTTTCAACGTTCCGTTAAATTCCAACCTATTTCTATTCCAGACTATTATATCTGTTTGAAAAGAAATTCGCGTAATTTACTGTTAGACAATGCACTATCACATACCGATGAAGATCAAGTATGATCTGATGATAACCGTGCTTTATTTCTGTAAATGTTACGAGCCTAATTCAGCCGATGGATCAGTGTGTTCTGGATGTAAGGAAAAAATACAGACATTCCTTTTTACAATCTCTCTTGGAAGCGACTGCAAAGTAAGAAAGCATAGTAGACTTTCTAAGAAAAAATACAGTTAAGGAAGATGTATAATGAATAACCGAATCATGGAATGAAATTAAAGAAATATTAAGTTACAGAATAAAGTCCTGAGTCATAATAAAACTGTTGATCCACAAGAAGAAACAGATTTCACTCTCCTTATCAAGAAATTTCCAGGTTGTGAAAATGATGATATTACAAACTTACGTCAATGGATGAGTAAGGGCGAACATAAGTAAGTAACAATAACTCATGTTACGACTATTGAAATGGTACAAGAAATTACCAAAGGCAGTGATGATGAGAATAAAGATGAAGGTTCAACCAAGACAGAACAAGAAGAGAAAATAAGTCACGTTGAAGGAACAGCCACCTTGGAAACTGCATTGCGCTATGATTAAGACACCACACCAACAGATGTGCTTATGCTAAGACATCTAAACAACACCACAGCTCAAAGATCATTTACAAATATTAAAAACAATAACATTAAACATGATTCAATCTCAATACAAAAGCCACATAAAAATATTCACAGATGGGCCGCTCGACCGGGAGAAGAGCTTATCGAGGGCAGGCTACTATAATGAATCGAACGGAGACTGTTTTTAGATTCCAGCCAATTCCAAATCCAGCAGGGATACTGAGCTTTTGGCTATTTGTGCAGCCCTGACTAGCTGTGTGCATTTAAAGGGCAATTCAAAAATATGCATCCTATCGGATTCGAAAGTCGCCCTTCAGTCATTGTTAAGTAATTCTACAAGTTCATACTCGTTTCGAATATCAGAAATAAGAAAAACCATCCTAGAACTAGTGGACTGCAAGAAGGAATTAACTCTTCAAGGGGTACCTGCCCATTGCAGAGTACCCGGAAATGAAAAGGCTGACAAAATTGCGAAAATAGCCTCAACCATGGGACCTACAGTTGAGGCAAACACTCCCTGCTATATTGCAAAAGTGTAAGCAGGGAAGTTTTCCGAAAACTTTGGTGTGAAAATTGGAAAAAAGAGTCTACCGATCGACACCTTTACCAGCTCCAACCAGAACCACCAGTCGAGGACAAATATAGGGAAGTAGCACGATCAACAGCATCTTTTGCTGCCAGAGCAAGAACCGGCCATCTGGTGACACAGGAGTATCTATTTCGTTTTAATCTCACAGAGTCTCCTTTGTGTGCACTCTGTGGTGTGGAGAGCGAAACAATTGAACACATCCTGATAAACTGCTCTTACCCATTACTTACAAGAGACATCCTCAGACCAATTGTGACAAAGTGGCAAGATATTCTAGTTAAGAAAAACCTGTGGGCCATAGCATCATATATATATCGTGGACATCGAGCCATCCGCTATAGTTAAGCTGGACGTCTGCACGAAGAAGTAAGAAGTAAGTACAGCTCAAAAACGATCTGATAAGGAGACGCAGAAGAGAATTTAAAACTTTTTTAAAAAATTTAGCAACTGTGATGAACAATGTATTCCAAAGCAAGATTAATTTATATAACAACTATAATTAATAAAGTTCTATAAACGTGTTGTGATTTCTTAATTACATCATTAGGGTTCATTAAAACTCCTGCTTTTCCTAATACACATCAGCGTAATTCCGTGTAATCCGAGTTTTTGGTAGTCCAGGGGGGGGGGTCTCGGTCCCATCTACCTCGAATTAGCAAGACTTTACTGTACTACAATTATAAATTACTTTCTTTTCATGTAAAATATAATACATTTAACAATACATACATTTTGTATAAATAATCATTTTCCTATTTTTTTTAAAATTAAAAGGCAAAAAGCAAATGCAGCCTACCAATGACTAGGGATATCATATTACTGGTGCAATTAAAGTTTGAATTTGAATCTCACTAGATTCGAAAAGAGAATCAAAGCTTGTATTAGCAGAACAGCAGTATTTCCATTAACTACCTCAAAAAATATTTATAGTATAAATTTATTTCTTGCCACACTCTATTTTAAGAATAATTTTATATTCTTAGGGCACTTATTAATAGTAAAATATTTCTATTACCAGCTTCACCCTAGGTTACTTTAGAGCACTAAGATGAAAGGGGCGTACCCAGAATAAAAACTAGACACACCAAGGCACAGTCGTTCAGATTGTAACACTTTAACATAGAAAAGGCGAATAAAACTAAAATTTTAAGAAAACTATAGATAATTACATCAGCACTTTATTAGTTATTAGAATTATTTGTTTGTAAAAACATTCCGCTTATTGCTTACAATTCAACAACTCCAGCAGGCGAGCAGATTTGTGGCTGACTGAGCTCAAAAAGTTGTGTTTGGCGTTTAGTGATCTGTGCACAACCAGCCTAGAATTTAAAGACGAAGTTAGGGAATTGAGATAAGGGATGATCAACAACTGTCTAAAGTATTCAGTCGCAGTCGCAGATGGGGGATTACTTCTGTGTATTTGCTTTTGAGCAATTCGTGGTACATATAACACAGCCCAGACTTTTTCCGAAATATCATGTAATTTTCAAAGTAATTCATAAGAAACTTGTTCAGGTATTTTTAATAACATCTAGGATTTGACCAATATGTTTCCTCAGCATAATAAAGTCCATGTTTTTACTTTGTAGAACATTCACGAATTTCAAAATTGTCAAGTATTTTGTAATCATGACTAAACATACAATGAAAATTGAATTAGAAACTGGAGAGTGAAATTGATAGACAGATTTTTGTAGTATAGTTTGCTTCGACCAAGAGATGTTCTAACGCATTGGCAATTTCATGAAAGCTGTCTAAAAATTTTGTTGGGCTTTGTATTTATCAAACTAATTGGTCTCTTAGAGTCTTGACAGATTGGAAACAGAATTCCTGAGGGCTTGCAACTCACTAAAGAAGGATAGGTCTATTGTAGCCTTAGCTGTTGCAATTGTGTTCCTTATTTCTAGTAATTTGCTAGCATCATTGGCCAAAACTTTTAGTTTGTAGTTTGAGCAATGGAAAAGTAAAGACTTTCTCAATGGACTGTACACCAGCTTTTTTTCCACCCATTAAAGATCATGTCAAATCAAAATCCAACATAATTCTCTGCTGAAAGATTCTGATCAACTAAAAAACTCTAAAGTCAACTAGCAATTGTAACAATTTTGAGATTTTCAGCTCAACAATATCCTCTCTGATTTTTTCTTGACTCTCATTATAAAACTTTAATCTTATACAAAGTTATTCTTTTCCAGTGATATCTGCTGTTTCATCAGTGATTACAAAATAAGCTTTTCCCTTTTACAACCTTTGTTGTTCTTATTTTGACTACTTCAACCTATAAAAATATAATTTTATTTTGAATTTTTTAGTGAAATAAAGAATGCAATTTTTTGACATCCTCCTGAGTGACTCTTTAGTTTCTCATCACCAGTTAATTTTCAAATTTAAAAAGTGAAAGAATTTCCTCCTCTCCTTCCTTTCCACTACGGCAAATCATGAGTTCTACAAAATATAATACAAAAAATATTTGATGACAACCAAATATGAACTGGAACATTTCCTCGAAAAGCTTTTGCAGCAGCTGTTGAAGTTATGTTTTAGTGGCCCCCAATATGCGTTCTACAATATTCATGTATATGTTTAAACTTTATATAAGGTCTTTTCATGAATGACCCCAAAACTCCAAAACTATAGCAATACCAGCAGGAAACGTAACAAAGTTCATACAAAGAACACATTTTAAAGGGCTTGTGAGTACACCTTCAAGGCATATTAATCTAACCAGCAGTTAAAATTTCAATAGAATGATAGCAATTGCTGTATTAATAAATTACACACCATTAAAGAAGAGATAATTATTATGAATGAGAAAGATATAACAGAAAGTGGAGAGATTGCATAGTGGTTCTATAAATCTTAATGCAAATAAATAAAAAATTAAAATAAATAAATCTTGTAATGAATAAAATTAATTTAAATAAAAAGATGTATATAGGTTCAATTATATCCTACCTGATAAGATAATACATAGTACATTTTATGAATAAACCCTTAGCACTCGGATTTTTTAAACATGCTTTGCTTCCCCACTTGTAATTAAATTGAGACAAATTCCTCACCTGCGAGTTGCATTATTGTTTATGGGAAACTTTGTTTTCTCTTACATGATTTTAGTCAACTAAGCTATTTTTATTTATTAATACAGTATGTATATGATTTTATTATCTTACTTATAGTTTTGCAGAGTATGATATTTTTCAAAATAGTCTCCCAGATGAAGTCCTGATTTTCTGCTGCATGTTTTGCAATAAAAAAACTGTTTCCCTTCTGCCTCCTTTTATCTTCCTGTTACTGCAAATTGCACAATCCTTAGAGTTACTTTTATCATTGGAATAAATTTAATGTAATTTCCCATTCAGTCTCTTTTCCTTGTCAGTAGTTTATGGCTGACCCCTCTTACTAAATTGGTTATTCCTGATATCACCAACGAGTTCCCTCGCCAAGTTTTGGCAAAACAATTTTTGTTTAACAGGATTTTCTCTCATTTCCTTTTTTTGTTTTTATAAATAATAAAACTGTTTACTACAGTTAACTAATAACCAGAAAAATATTTTCCTCCGCCATTTATTTGTTTGTCTCGTAAAACTGTACAGTTCATTATAGTGATCAGCTGAATCTACACCACTCATAAACTGGTTATATTTACAAATATCTATTGGTTTAGTTATTTTGTTTATGAAACTGAACCACATTCTAATCAATCAGGATCAAGTAAAAGATCAGGATTTTCAGAATCACTAATTGCACATGAAGCCATAGCAAACAAGTAACCTTCTTGCAGCTTACAACGTAACGGCAAACTAGGAATGATAACTCACATATTCGTAAACATTTTCAACTTAGTTTAAATTATTGTCAATAGAGTGTAGCACCAAACGGTAAAAGATTGAATGTCACGGGTTTTGCCGCAGATGAGTTATAGGCATTTGAAAATCGTGACGGGTGACCCCCGAAATAAGAGTAAACTGCAATATACGCTAAGGGGGGCTCTCCCGACAGTCGAGTGTTAAGTAAGGAAATAAGTTTAGATTTTAGCACGGACATCAGTAGCACCAGGATTTTATATAAAAAAAAGACTGTAGAAAAGAAATAGATAGCAAATGAAAACTTCTAATAAAACAGTAATTCTTTAAATATTCTTAGACAAAAATCTTAATAATAGACTACAGATTAAATTTTTAGAAAACAAACCTCGAATAAATATTCAAAAACAGCACTGAGAAACGGGCATGTTTCATCTTCGTTAAGGTTTTCTGACAAAGAAACAGCAAACTTGGCAGCAAAGTCAAGAGCATATTCCACATTTAAACTCTTTTCTGGATTAAGAAAGCATATCTTCAAACATCTAATATAGATTGCTAAAAATTCTTGTAGATCAGACTGTAACAAAGAAGGAAGAATTGTCACATATTTCTTCCAATATATTTTTATTGGTTATTTTCCCTTTCTTTATAGTAGGGTTATTTTACGGTTGTTATAATGATGCTGTTTAAATAATAGAGTGACATGATAGCAAGAAAAATTCAATTCTAAGAATCAGATCAAACACAATCTTTAAAATGGTAAAAAAAACAAAATAGTACTCAAAATCTCACAACACATTAGTTTTTAATAAAAACAAACACACTAGTTCATAACAAAGACTAATTTCGGCAATGATGTTGCCTTCCTCAGTGCTTAGCTATTACTTTTTTTTCTCAGTTGTGAGATTTTGTGTTGACCATTTTTTTTTTTTACCGTTGTGAATAGTTCTCACTAGCTAAGCTCTAACTAACTAAAACAATCTTTAAACTTCTGACTTTTATGTGGCGATATAAAATTTAGTTCTAAATACTTTATACAAGGAAAGTAATTGTAAGTTTGACTAATTTCAATTTATGAAATTATGATGATGTTTTGGTACACTTGTAACAACAGATACAAAAAACTTCATATATTTAATGGATTTGTTACTTACAGGTCACAATAATGATATAGCAGAATCTCATTTAATTGGATTTTCTTATTGGCCCAAATGTGTCAAAAATATTGGTTAACACTTATACCGAAACATCTTTTTTATAACACTAACAGAAAGACCTGGTCTCAGAAATCGCTATTTTATCCTTTGCGTTTTCTTTGAAAATTTAAGGTGCAATAACATACAGATATCTTTAGAAATAGTTTATTATGTCAATGGCATTGACTTTTCACAAAATAAAATATATTTATAACGAATATAAACCTATATATTGACAAAATTAACAAAATCTTGAAAAATAAAAATCGCAAGTATACTCTTAATCTTAAAATGTAAAAAAAGGATTACAAATACTACAACAATATATTCTAAAAGTTAAAAGAAAGACTATGAAATCACTGTGTTTTTTCAACAAACATAATTGTAAATGGCACAACAAACAAATATGAACTTTTCTCTTAGTAAAGTAATTTCTCACGTATTTTGTAAGAAAATATTGTCACATTTAGAAATTGAATACATAAATACCTAAATTCTATTTGGTATTATGGAAAAATGCGATATTGTTAAAAATGAAAATGTAAAGTAGTACCTTAGTTACAAATGTTAGGTCGTGTTTAGACCTTTTTGTCTTTTGCACACTCAGTACAAAGTCTTCTACTTCATTCCATGCATATCGGCTTTTCACAGGCTATACAGATGTATGCAGTTTTCCGTTGCCTTTGGTATGGACATGAACCACAAAGCTTTTTCCCATCTTGTCATTTGGTACTTCTAGCTGGAGCTGTTGTTGTTCTCGTTGTGGCTGATCATACTGTTCTTCCTGGTGTTTTCTGCGCCGCTGTTTTTCCGATTGCTGAGTGTCGTTTTCTGCCAAAACGTGTTGTATATTAGAGCTCAAACCTCTTGGAAGATTTAGAACGTCTGCCACTCTTTTTTGAAGATGGGGAACAATAAGCATCCGGCCCAAAAGTTTGACATATTCGAATGTTGACATCATCGGTGCACCTGAGAAACTCATATAAATTATAAATGAGTTCACAGATGCAATATTAATCATCCAATAGAATACGACCAGGGGCCATCACCTAGTTCTTTTACCATGTGAACACAGCACACTTCATGTCCAACAAGTCGACCCCACATTTTGTCTTGTTTTAATAGCATATCATTTCAGGCTTCCGTTTCTCTTCATTTGTCTCGACCCTGTCATGCATCGTGGAAATCAGACACACAGCTCGATTCCTTTTTGGCACATAACTAAGAATCATAGTTTGTCCTCTAAATCCATACAGATTTGAAAAACTGGCTTGCTGGGTTTGCTAAGAATTTTTCCGGAATAAACTTCTGGTCTTTTCTTACTGTTCCAACAAAGGTATGTTTACGTTTCAAAAGTTCATCACAAACGTCTAGAGCAGGGGTTCTCAACCTTTTAGTAAACACGTACCACTTGAAATTTTCAGATATTTTGACGTACCACCTTATATTTATATATTTTTTTATTTTTATAAATAATTATATATAATTTACATTTGGTCATGTTTAGGAAAATAAAAATGCATT
Source organism: Prosapia bicincta (assembly GCA_036971475.1). Classification (NCBI taxonomy): domain Eukaryota; kingdom Metazoa; phylum Arthropoda; class Insecta; order Hemiptera; family Cercopidae; genus Prosapia; species Prosapia bicincta. The sequence continues at coordinate 3,872,587 of JBAIZL010000004.1, read as the reverse complement.
CTACAACTGTATGTATGTAGATAGAATTTACTTAGATACAAAATGAAATGTATCTTACATTAAAAACAATCTCAAATTAGTTCATTAAACACAGTCATTTAAATTTAAACAGATCCTAATGAGTTCGTTGTTGTTGTTTGTCCTTGACCAAGTTTTCTATATCTGGGTCGATTGAACTCAACTTGATTCTTAAGTCCTCTTCAACACTAATGCAGTTTCTGTATTTATTTTTTATGTACAGCAGTTCTGAAAAGCCCGATTCACATAAGTACGAGGTTACAAATGGAAGTAAAAAGATTATTGCTTGCTTGAACACTAATGGGTATTCAGTTTTTGTCCCCATCCAAAAGTCTATTAAAGATTTTTCTTTAAACGAATCTTTCATTGAGCTGTCACTTGTAAGGTCGATGAAACACTCTTTTGAGTGACTAGGAAATTCCCCTGAAAATGGATTTCTAATCCACTCATATTTAGAAAAATCTTGATTAAAATATTTATCAAAACTCGTTTGAAGGGCTTCCATATGACTAGTGATATCATCAGTCACTTCTGGCTTCAGAGAAATATCATTTTCTTCCAAAAATGCAGCAAGAGTAGGGAATGCAGAGAAATCCTTGTCCTGTGCTTGAGAGCGAAACAGAACCAACTTTTTCTTTAAGGATGATATTTTATCGTTGGTAGTGAACGCTGTTGTACTCGGCCCTTGAAGTCCCATGTTCAAGATATTAAGCCTATCAAAAATATCAGCCAAATACGCCAATCGTGATAGCCATTCTTCATCATTGAACAAGTGTTTCATGTCATGATTTTGTTCACTTAAAAACCTAAAGACTTCTGACCTCAGTTCAAATAGACGAGTTAGGATCTTGCCTCGTGACAACCATCTAACCTCGGTATGTAGGAGGAGAGTTTGATATTTTGCACCCATATCTTCACACATCAAAGAGAAAAGCCGTGAATTAAGAGCCCTGGCCTTAATAAAATTCACGCTATCCGTTAAAATAGACTTAAGGTTGGCAGCCATACCATTGGAAGTCAAAGCTTCTCGGTGAATAACGCAGTGAGTACTTTGGCATTCTGGAGCAACTTTTTTTATTCTTGCTCCTAATCCACTGAAAGGACCCGATATAGCTTTTGCTCCGTCCGTGCACAAACCAACACATTTAGACCATGATATTCCCGCTTTCATAAAGTACTCATCTATGACATTAAATATGTCCTCAGCTTTAGTGTTTGATTCAAGAGGTTTGCAAAATAAAAATTCTTCCTTTACTTCACTTTGATAATCAAAACGTTTGAATACGAGAAGCTGCGCCATATTGCTATGTCTGTGCTTTCGTCTACTTGCAGTGCAAAATAATTATGCTCTGATTTGAAAGTGTTTCTGAACATACAACACATTGGGGAATAGGATTATCGTTATTTTCTGTGCCAGGTTTTACTATAAATCCTAACTGTAAATACGTTGCATCGTACTTACGATTTGGCTGAGGTTTAATCTTCTTTTGACTGTCCTTAGAGGTGGAGGGGTTAGTCAAATATCGCTTCATTATGTCCACTAAAAACTATGCTGAATTACTACTAAAAACTAAAACTTAACTTCACTTTATGGAACACAATCGAAAAACAGCTAACATTGGCATCAGAATGAAACTACTGGGTGAGAAAGTAACACAAAAGAACGTGACACCAACTCATGCCACTGTCAAAACAAAACTGACGGGGTGGGATGGTCGTGATCGTGATGAGTGGCGGAGGGTGAGGAGTGGGAGAAGGAATTGAGTCACTCGGGTTGTTTGTGTAGCGGCAAGGTCAGCGTCAAACTGCCACTATTCTATGTAAAACACAGATGGAGGAATTGTATTCTTAACGCGGAAACTGTAAGCAAGTTGTAAAATACTTTAAAAGTGTTTTAGTGAAAACTAGTAGCTCATGTTAAAATGGAATCAACAAAATTATTATATTAATTCAAAATAAAAGTATGACCTTACAAATATATGCAAAACTATTAACTCAATGTTTCTTGGTAAAACAAAGCAATTTGTTATATGCCATTGTAATACTAAAAAAGCTACAAAATATCCTGTTAGAATAGGTCTATTAAAAAAAAACAGAATGAAAAAATTAGGTTTCCTAACATAACCTAACTGGTTGCTGAAGTGAATGATTGATTAGTCTAGTTTCCTCAGTCTTGCAACATGTGAGTGGTGTCGAAAAGTATGTTAAAAACTTATATTCTCTAACCAAACTTATCCTACCGTCATTTTATAGTTATAGGAAATTATAATATAGCAGTATAGTAATGACGGATAATACATTGCTGTTTTATAAAGAAACAAAAAGATAATTAATAAGGTCAGCAACTACCGCTCCGATCAGCAAAATTTTTTTCCTGATCAATTTGACCTTGCTAAACACGAATCTGAAGTTTTTTTTACTGAAAACACATATTTACATATAAAAACCCCTAACCTAACCTGACCTGACTTTAGTGCTTACTAACACTTTGATTGGTGAAATTTATTTTCCTGATAGATTTGACCTTGCTGAACACGAATCTGAATTTATTTTTAACGGCAAACACATATTAACCTAATAAAACCAGGTCAGGTTGTTTTTTTTTAAAATGTGTTTGCGGTAAAAAAAAACTGCTGATCTGAGCGGTAGTTGCTGATCTTAATAATTATCAACATATAATTTATAAAACTTCATACATTTTTTGTAAAGTAAGATTTTAAAAATTTTAACCATTACTTCTGGCGTGTGAAACATCCCCTGATTGAAACAAAGTTCTAAGTTACATAGGCCGTAACATGGAAAAAAACCAGGGCTTGTAACTCAAGCGAAAATAATGAAACAATGTTCATGGGACTGGAAACCCTTCATTAACAAGTTACAGCTGGCAAAACATTACACCTGGTTTTCAGTTTTCTTGATACAACAAAGCTATACGGAAATTTGTAGTTTATTTGAAGTTTAAAATTGAGTGAATTTTATGTAAATTAAAGAGGCAAATTAAATAAAACCTGTAAACCTATAGGTCCCAAGCCTGCAGCTACAGAAATTTTTAGATTATCTGATGAAATACACAAACCTGTGGTTAGGATAGGTTTGGTTATAAAAATAAAGTTTCCTATTATAAGCTACCTGGTTGTTGCTTGAAGTGGCTTTTATCTTGTGTCAGTAATGTATCAACATGAAGTGATCAGATGAGGCATTACGAGATGGATGCCATTTTATACATCAATCGGTACCTTACATTTGGAAACTTTATTATTTATAATAGCAAATCATACCTTATTTTGGTACTTCATATCTATATTGTAAGGTAGTATAACTTATCGCTCTATTCTAGAAATAAATCTCAAATATATAAAACTTTTGAGTTCTGTATTTTAAAAAATTTATCACGTGTAGGTTAGGTTTTATTTTTCCTTGAACCTAATACGTTTCTATATCACCAAAATTAATATTATTGCAATATCATTTTTGTTCTTGATAACTGATAAACATAAATAACAATTGTATCAATGCATCTAGCTTTTCTTTGAAACTGACTTTAGACTTAATTAATAATATACTTACTCCTTTATACAAATTCTTGAAGCTTTTAATCAAATTCTTGTGTTTTTTTGTAAACTGAGCATCGTAAAATATTGATTCGACACTTCTCGATAGATTTTTACGAACTTTTTTTGAAATAGAGTTCATTATAAATTTTCAGACAATTACAAGATCAATGGCAATGACTAGCTATCAATAATACACTTATGAAAATCAAATTACATTTATGTACTTTGTGGATTATTTTATTTTCACTCTTGCTCCTAATAAATAATTTTATATATAAAAGAATAATATAAATTTAAAAACAAAATATATAATCTACAACCAACTCATTCCCTCCAAAATATTGACAAAGAAAATAACATCTATTCTAAATTCTAATATTTGAAATATAGCTTTGGCCATCAACCAAAATTAAAACACTAAGCCAGTATCTATTACGAAAAACTTCTTAGCTGGAAATTAGTCGGAAAAAACTAAGCTACATTTAACTTCATATACTGTACATGCATAAGAAATTATGTTAGTATTATTATATTCATGGGTTATATTTAAACATGAGATAACTTTTGTAGTAAAATAATAATAAGGTAAGTATTACTTTTACAATGCAATATTTTAAAATTTGGCTATATAAACAAAGCAAAATTTATATATTATGTAATATTTTATATTATTATATTATTTGTTTGTGTGTGTGTGTGTGTGTGTGTGTGTGTGTGTGTGTGTGTGTGTGTGTGTGTGTGTGCGTGTGTATGTATACATATACATGCAATAGACTGTTCATATTATAAATAATAAGATCAGGATCACTATATCAATAAATATATCTATTATATTATAATCGGTTTTATAAGTTAAGTCTATTTTATTCCAAATATTATCTCATTTATTTGCTTTAATAAATTTTCGATATATTAACTTTTTAATTTATGATTATTTCTTTAAATTACTATATAGTAAAGGTTGCAGATCAACCATGTTGTAACATATTTAATATAATAAATATGTTAAACATATTACTATATTTCCTCACCATATTAATACTAGAGGCTTGTATAGGCAAATGCCTCTATTCATATTGAACAAATTTTAAAATGTGTATCATAATTTTATTTTTAAATAGAAATTAAATTAAAGTTTTTCGTAACAAAATAACCTCATAAGTCATATTTTTTGTGAATCATTTTCAATTTTATTTTTTTGACCAATCTTATTTTCATTATATATCTTTAATCCATCTTGAGATTTTACTCGACTTAGTGCAACATAAAGTTGACCAAGTGTAAGAACTGCTTCGGTCAATTGAAGCCCTGCTCTTACGAATGTTTGACCCTGATCCTTATTTATAGTTATTGAAAATGCAATTCTTAAAGGAAATTGGTTCCTTGCCATTGGAAACGGCATGCTACGATTTATTGATATTAATTTAATTCTTGGTAAAAAGCAGTGGCGGCTCCTGCCCAATTATATTTGTGGGGCTCATGACAAGGGGTTTCCCCAGATTTACGAGGTGCGGAGACAATTTTGAAATTTTATACCCATTTAACTCATTTTACATTCTAAGCACCTACAACTTTTATTAAGTTATACTTATTGATTAATATATTAACATTGCTATAGCTAATAGACGTATTACGGTGTGATTTACGAAATGTTGCTAGGTTGGGTAGTTAAGTGATTGCCTATGCTAAAGCGTCGATTACTCAACGAGTAGTGTGAATCAAGTTTTACTTTTAAAAGTATATTAGGCCACTGTGTATGCGCATCAAAGGATCTATAAATGGAAACATTGTGAGAACATTACAAATAAGCCTACAATGCTGCTTCCTAAATCATATAGAATTGTATTAGCAGCACAGATTAGTCATTTCTCAGCGCATGCGCATGACTACGGGACTCCATCCCAGGCCACCCGTGACACGCGCGTCACCGCACGGTTTTGGCTGTTTCAGCTTATTCTACGCATACTCAATGCACTAGTCTAGGGCTCTCTGCTGTGAGCCCCGCGCGGAGCTTGCGGCTAATTTCGTGCGTCAACTGCTAAATATTTCATGGTTTTAACATTGCTTAAATAATTCTAAGCTCTTCTTAACCTAATTTAAGACAAATGAATAATAATTAAAAATTAATTTTTGTAATTGGGAGGGCTGCGCCCCAGAGCCCTTTTGGACAAACAGCCACTGGTAAAAAGATGATGCTTTCTTTCTCAGAACCAGTGATTATTTCGAATTTAAAACACTTGTCAAACATATTTATTACGATGATAAGGCGTTATTCATGAAGTAAACCTGACCAAAAGTTTATATTTCTAATTAAACTTTAATAGTGTTAAAATATTTGTACTCAGTTTTTTTTTTCATATAATATTTGTACAGCTGTACTCAGCTGAAATATTTGAAAATCATAACTGTTTTTCAATGAAATGTATTTCTTATGGAGATTTTGAGTATTTTAAGTTCCTCAAGACCTTATAAATGTTTTAAATTGAGAAAAGCTATATTTTTTCCCGCTCGCTCTTTCGTGTCAATACCTTCAATTTGAGCCATCTCCCAGCTCTGTATGACCTTCCAAGCTCAACAGAATTTTTCTCTCAAAATTTGGCTTATGAAATTATATAATATATGGATAAGCACTTTATCACAATATAGTGTTATTTTATCTTACACAGTATATAATTTTCTAATTCATGTTTTCACCATGAAATTTAAGATTTAGCTTTATGTGGTATAAAAACATTTTGACTAGTACAAAACCAGTACTAGGAGTAAAATTCACTTATGGCTGGTTCTGATAGATTTAGAAACCACAATACTGTTCTCACAATACTTGAGAAAGTGTGGGCCTACTCTGATTTTTTTTGTACTACTTAAAAATACTTTCTAACCAACAAACAGGCGATTTTAAGTGTCAAAAACCTAGTACAATTTAGTAACAAATGTGTATACACTTAGTGTTATTACTATTTCGAATTATTTTTGAAAATTTTGTTAAATAATTTTGGAACAGTATGAACTTTTGTGAGTCTCTTTCGGTCATCAATTAGGTAGCTTGTTATCAATTTGCAATTGATAAAAAAATCAAAGACAAACAATTTAAAGGCACTTATGCTTGTCTTGATGAAATCACTATCTGTGGTATGAATCAGGCAGAACAAGACATAACTTAGAGTTGTTTAGGTATCTAGAAGTTACAGACTCGTACACAAATTGAAGTTGATATTTTCTCAGCATGCTGTTAGCTTACTTGGTTATATATGCGAATATAACACTATAAAACCAGGTACTGACAGAATAGAACTACTTTCAAAATTCCTACAAATTCATAATCGTTGAAACAATTTATTGGAATGTTTGCAGCTAGGATTTTACTAAAGTTTTCAGACAAAATAAGAGTTGTAACCAACTGTAAAGCATTTTCATTACCTCAGGAGGTTGAATCACTCATTAAACAACTAATGAAAGACGTTGCAATTTCTATGATAATGCCAATTGATGAAACCATACCTTTTGACAAACCACAACATTGACTCAATCAGGAATACTCATTGCATTCTTCAAAATAAGAATGTAGAGGTGCATCTGTACAAAAAAAAAATCATATCCCACTACTGAGGCTTTGAAGAAATGAAGATCTCACCTCATAGGGAGACCTTTTAAACCACTAACACACTAAAAGCCAATAGCCTTCATATTTCATAGAAATCATACAAGCAAAATTATAAAGGAGAAAGTTTTAAGGTGGGGTTAGTTAGAATTAATCCCTAATAGCTATGACATTGTTTATCGCCCTGGAAAAGAAAAGAGTTGCAGACAGTTTTTCACAAATGGGCGTATCCACATCTACTAATCTTGACAATTTTAAAGATACTCATAGTTCACTCTGCCATCTAGGTTTCACTCTAATGATATATTGGACACATATTAATAACCTGCCCTACTCTGTTGAATATATGTGTCAATACCAACATGTTCAATCTGCGCTGAAGTTGAAACTCATTTTTTTAAAAGCGTTGGTAAATTAATAGCATCCACTATCCCTGTTGAAAAACTTATTATCGACTTTAAAGGGCCTTCAACTTCCAGTACGAAGAACCACTATCTTTTGACTGTAGTTGACGAATCTTTAGGTTTTCTATTGCTTTAGTATGACCAGGTAAATCATCGCAATAAGTAATGAAGCATTTCTCAAGTATATTTTCCATTTTTGGGATGCCTTACTATGTACATGCTGATTATAGCTCTTTTTTTATCACAGGATTAAAGTCATTTTTATATTCTAGGTGAATTGCTGCTAGTAATTCTTCTCCATATAATCCACAAGGAAATAAGCAAATAAAGAGTTACAATGGAAAAATCTTGTGAACTATCATTCATGCTCAATCTGAAATTACAGAATACAGATATTTTTCAATAGGAATAATACTTGACTCAATCGCTATGTGTTCATTGTTGTGCATATTGATGAACAAAACATAACATTCTCAATGAAAGACATTCCTCATGTGTTCATGACATTCCTCATGAAAGAATATTTTATCATATTTGCAAAGGGGGTACTAGTACATGGCTCACCACACTAAGTTCTATTCTCACACACTTTTTAAACAAGATTGAGAAGAATCTTTGTAAAACAAAAACCAGACTCATATAAAAAAATATCTATAGGTACTTGTCCAGTAACAAACAGTAATGGCAATGTAATTTTTGTAAGTCTAAAATTAACCATCACATATTGCTTAAACCTGTACTTCAATGTGGCAAGCATATGGAACACGCAACAAGCAACATTTTAATAGTCATTGATGTTCATTAATAACTTGTAAGACATTTTTCGGAAAATAAAAGTTTCTAAATAAATTTATGAGAATATTAATTGTATATGCTGCACCCCATTCACCAGATAGAACAGTAAGATATTTTTGATTTGTATTCAATAATGTCATATGAGACCCAATTGTGTTTCATAGCAAATGGGGGACAGAAACCATGCAACTTGAATGAGTCTCATGCCAGAAATAGGGTTAATAAAACAGAAGACTATATTATATTACATTTCAATAGCATATAGAGCAATGTAATATATATATATATATATATATATATATATATATATATATATATATTCTTGATATTTAACGTTATCCATTGTTTTTCCGTTGCACTGACTTTATGAAGTTCGTACTTATATATGAACTACATATATATATATATATATATATATATATATATATATATATATATATGTATATCCGAATTCACAGTTATAACATAATGAAGCTACAAAGTATCTGGTTATTATACATTTGGCTATAGAAAACTAAGGGTAGACCACAAAATTAAATTTAGCAATTTTGGCATGTTAGCTAATAAGAGAACATCTCAACCTTCATCTGTTGCAAGGTTGAAGATACTTGTTAAGTACAGCTTGCTTAAATTATACGAGAAACTTGATTTTTTACAACCAAATCTATTTTAACCAGATGGTTTGTAGATTTATTGTATTATAATTATAATATATTATATTATTCTATATTATTAAAATGTAGTATAATAAAGTACTGTATTTAATTATGAAGTAAAGTTTATACAGTACCTCACCGAACTACACTATGTTTGGCAATTTTAAGTAATTGCTGATTTCAATATTGTTAGTATTTATTGTACAATAAGTACAGCTAGTAATGTTATATTTTTTTATAACCAAATATATCTTAACCAGACTCTTTGGAGTTTTGTTACAAAATATATATATTTTGTTGTGGTATAAAATAATTTCCGTTTTATAAAAAAAACATTCAGTTAATAAAGTTGTATATGTGTTGGTTCGTTAAAGTGATGTTTAAATTTTGTTTGAATTGTAACTATTATTTACAGTTTGGGACGCATAAAAAATTATCACTGGTGCAGTGTCTTCCACTACTAACACCAAGGCCGAACTTGAAAGCAGTCTTGTTTCCCACAATAAAGACCACATAGATCACAGAGCTTTTGATACTTGGGGAGCTACATCAAGCCTTCACTGCGAAGCCATTGTCCGTTCCCTCTTTCAACTTGGAGCATCTCTAATTGAAATGCATCATGGCCATCGGGCTCCAGAACTGGCAGATCTTGTCATCAGGACTTTTGGAGGAATCTGAACATTTTGCACTTTGCACATCAATAGACACGACAACAACATACGGTTTGGGACAATTAAAATCAACTTTTTTCTTGTTTTGAAGAACATATATGGGTGGAAATAAAATAAAAATCATAGTGGACCCACAGATTATCAAATATTACAATACTATCCTTGATTAAGTATGCCGTATTACTTACTCCAAAAAACAAAAATAAATGTAGGTGGTAAAAAAATGTTTAATCAGATTTTTTATATGCTTTTCATAAATACTTTCATGTTATATAGCAAGTAAAATTCTCAAACCTAAGAGCTCTTATCACCCAAGCCTGTGACTCAAGTGATAACATCACAGAACAGATGACCTGGCCCCTCTGAACACAAACTCATAAAGAAGGAGGCAGTAGGTAGAAAAAAGGTTTACAAAACATAGATGCTGTACAGTTTGCCTTTAAAATGGAAAAAAACATTTAAAGGGTTTTAGTACTTGTCTCTGGAAATCAGTTTTAAATAATTCAGTTATTGCTGAATAATGATTTGACAAATTTAACAGATAAAAATTATATATAATGGAGGGTAACAATATTTTAACAGTGAAGTAGTTTTGCAGATTACTTCTGTAATTCATTTTAAAAAGTTTTGTTTTCATAAAAATTATTTTAAAAAAAATGTCTCATAATTTAATTTAATTTTGGGAGTTTGTGAAACATGATTTTAGAGGGGAAATGTTTTATATTAAAATATAAAATCAATATTCAGCTTGTCTGAAAATCAGTACTTATTGCTGAAAAACTCTTCGACAAATTCAATAGCTAAAAATTATATATTACGGAGGGTAACATTATTTTAACCCCTCGTGGAGTAGTAGTATTAATAAAATTGTAATCTATAGGCAGTTTTTATGCTAAAATTAGGAATTCGGCAATAGTGATGACCTTCACGTACATATCACCACTACAGCCTCCTGAGGCTGAAGAAGTCGTACGGAGAAAACGTTTCCTCCAAGTGTAAGTTAACAATTCACCAACCTTTAGTTAACAAAAAGTCTGGTCGCAAGTAATAGCAAAAGTGTCATACGTAATTAACAACCAGCTTGTCATCAACAGCAACAAGATTTCGACATGTATTTCTTAAATTAAATAATCCACTTCTTCATCTGCATCTGATACTCCTAAATTACTTCCATTATCACTGTTGGTTTCTGTAATCCAGTGGAGCAATTATACAAACTCTATCTCGCACCTTGTTCACTGATCAACTACTTGGTGTTCAGTTTTCCTAGAAAATATTTTTAAAAATGACTAAAAACCTAAAACTTAAAAAAAATAATAATAATAAAAAGGCATGTGGGTGGTAAGGAACAAGGTTCTACAAACAGGCCCACACTCCACAACACAATATCCACACTCAATATTCCTCACTAGATACGTACAACCTCCTCACCCACGACATACACAGACGACTGCTGTCCCTACTGACTGTTTAGTTCTAGATCATAGAGTTGTAAATAAAATGTACAATTATTTTTTGTATCTGCTTCACAGTTACGTTCCAGATTACGCAGGGACACATACCCAGGGTTGCAGCTTAGCCCTAACAGAAGTACTAATTGTGATTTGCATGCCATCTCAGTTTCGAGTGGGTAACAAAATAGTGCATGTAATTCCTATCAAAGCCTCCCTAACAAAGTATTTGTAAGCTAATACATATTGTTAACACTTAGCATAAGGATATCCTAGCCCCCAGGGATGATCTAACGCAGGGTTTTACCTGGCAGGTTTTCTTTATTGCAAGATTGTTCATCCCAATCTTAGCACCACACTCGATGTACTATTACATTTAACTATCTCCTGATTCTCCTTGGAAAGCTGGGTACATAAGCAATCAATCCAGCTTCCATTCTTCGCGGTAGGGATACTAATCGGATGCGCATGTGAAACTGAAGCAGCTTACTAGAGGATAGTTGTCACAAGGGCCCAGACCTGGGTAAAAAATATTTAAAAACTTCTATGTCTACATTATTATATAACGTGGGTCTGGCCTCCATAACCTGCCATTTTGTTTTAACCCGGGTCTGGGATCCCAAAACCTGCTCGGCCCTCGTGGCAACTAACCTTTAGCAAGCTCCCTCTGTCTCACATGCGCATGCCGTTAGTATCCCTACAGCGAGTGAAGGAAACAGGATTGATTGCCTTGTATTAAGCTAATAATCTCTTTCCTTGAAGAATCAGGAGGTAGTGAAATCAAACAGTATCGTAAGTGTCACTCTAAGAGAGGGAAGAAAAAACCTGGCAAGAAAGAAACCTTGCCAGGAAAAATCCCGCGTCAGATCATGCATGAACCCTGGAGGGTTGGATCTCCTTATGCTATTACCTTACAAATACCTTGTCAGTGAGACTATGGCAAGAGTGACATGCGCCTCTTCTTCTGCTGCCTACTCGAAACTGAAAAGGCATGCAAATCAAAATTAGTACTTCCGTTGGGGCTAAGCTGCAACCCAGGGTATGTGCCCTTGCGTCACCTGGGATATAACTGTGAAGCAGAATATATGTTTTATAACTATGAACCAGAGCCCACCTCGTTTTAGTCAAGAAAGTGCTGCGCTCTGTCAGTCAATAGTAGAACTTGATTGTACATTACTAAATAAAGAATGTGATGTTTTAATTCATGGAAAAATTACAATAGTGTTTATTATGTTTAATGTTTACAAAATTTAATTAACATTGGAGCAGTATTTTTAAAATATAAACTCTTCTTTGACGCTTTAAAAAAAATTTTTATTTAATTTTTGTTAAAGTCCACATGTTAACGATTTTTACATTTTCTAAACGAATCGGTAGATGAGCGGTTCCACAACCGTGGGTGCAGTTACAAGTTTTGTTCCAGGGAGGGGCCGGACAAGATTGCCCTGGGGGTACCAAATAGGGTCCGGGGGTACTCCCCCCCAACTAGAGAACATTTAAAAGCTTGTCGATATTGAGCCAGCATCCAAAAATTTACATTATACGGTAAACTACATTTTCTATTGGTAAGTAAGGGTATGGTATTCAGTTAAATCTTTCTCATAGAACGCAAATTGGGGGCTTTTAGACTTATAAGTTGAAACATTTTAAATTTGTTAATTGTTTCGAATTTTGCAAAGTCATTAGTTCAAAAATGAGCCTGATTTTTTTATGAGAAACATAACGCTGAATACCAAACTTCGTCTGAAACAATTCCTAAAATTTCATATTGAACATTATAACTTACAAGATTGGAATAAAATTCATATTTTGCTTTGCACTTACAGCCATATTTAGAAATAGCTCCCAAACGGTCAAAATAACAACTGATACTGCCGAGTATATTTCTTGTAGCACATTATATTTTTGTAGTATTTTAATGAGTTCATTGTCAGCTTTTGTTTATAAAAAAATAATACACCTGCCCAGAAAGTTGGGGGGGGGGGGCAATGCCCCTCCCGTCACCCCCTCAATTCCACCCATGTCCACAACATTTATTTCTCTCACAGAATCTATAACCTTAGTTGTTTATAGAACGTGATCATAAATTTAGTTCATAGGATCGTTTAGATAATGATTAACTAAGCGCTACCAGATAAAAAAATAATAACTATGTAAGCCTTGCTACACAAGCGATACTGCCACTAGACTGAGATAGGCCGACAGCAGGAAAGTTCAGTCATGAGCACTCAGAAATAACGGTGAAGGAAGGGACTGGTACGAGATAAGTCAACATGGCACTTTAGTAAATCTTCAGAAAATGTAATAAATGTTGTCCTTACGATGATTATGTGATGACCTTTAATGTTTAGAGTTTGTGTTTTAAGTAACTCGTTTTAGTACCTTTAAAACATTTATATAATTTTCCAAATGTACTCCATATGTTTCCTTAATTTAGAGAATAGCACAAATAAGTTTATTTTCCTCATCAGATTAAGATTCTGGAGCTACGTGCGAGTTGTTTCTTAACGTAGCAAATAGGTGACGGACTTATAGACAAGTTTTTAATAAAATTTAACTCAAACAAGAAATATAAACAAACATTTTAAAGTCAATTCCTACTTAGGTACACACAATTGTTTTTTTCGTTATTTTTTATTAAATAATTACAATTAATATAAATGAAGTAACATAACCTGTACGTTGAAACAGCTATTTCACCATGTATAACCTTTAACGTAAAATCAGCTGTTTTATGAAATCATATGTTATCAGTTATTTTAATCCAAATGGGATGAAATAACTACATTGCATACATTGCCTCGTTCGTGAAAAGTTTTTCTCCCATATAGGCCTAAAACTAAAATTAATTCCTTAAATTTAATTAATGAACTAAAAGTTATTATTTGAAAAAACTGTATTAACATCAATTGCCATTCACAAGTTAAAAAAAAGTTTTTGAACTTGAGTGAATGAATAAAAAGTATTATATATATATATATAAATATATATATATATGTTAATGGGGAGAGTGTGAATTAATAGTAGGAATTGAAAAACATAATTTAATTTTGTAAATATTAGCCTAAAATTCACTGAGACCCTCAAAGAGACACTTTGAGTATACGTTTTCATTTGTTGTAGTATAATAATTTCCGAATGTAGATCGATTAGTAAAATCATGAATAAAGAATGTTTAAGGGATAGTAAGAAATGTTTGATGCGAGCCTTTTTTTTTCAATGATCCTGCATAGTTTACACTGAAGACAACTTGCGTTGTCGAAACATGTATGTGGGAAAAACAAAGTGTTTAATGACTTTTGTGCTCCTTACCAATTCCTAATACTAGTTCACAGTCTCCTTATACATCTCTATTTATATATACATGTTCAAACTATCAATGGACAACAAAATACTTTTTATTCATTTACTCAAGTTCAAATACACTTTTTAAACTTGTAGTGGATGACACTTGATGTTATTGGCGTTTTTACAAATATTAATTCATTAAATAAATTTCATTAGGTATAATTAATTTTGCTTTCTATTTTACAACTTAATATTGTGATCCTGTCATATGTATATATATATATATATATAGGCCTAAATATATATATTGAGTGATTCGACAATGGTCAATTGACCGAAAGGTGCCTCATCACACAAGGTAAAATTATTGCACTTAGTGGTGGATAAAAGTATTTACAATAGTAATATATTAACTTCATAAGGTCAGTGCAACGGTAAAATAATGGACAATGTAAAATATCAATGTCAATATTTATATATATATATATGGTGACATAAAATAATTTTCATAAACAAGAATATACGAATATTACTTCATTTTATTGTTCATTGAAGCTTTTCGCTAATTTACATTATTAGCATTTTCAAAATATATGAATCACTGTCCAGTTATGTGACCAGAGTAAGACTGTTGAACAGTCTTACTCTGGTCACATAACTGGACAGTGATTCATATATTTTGAAAATGCTAATAATGTAAATTAGCGAAAAGCTTCAATGAACAATAAAATGAAGTAATATTCGTATATTCTTGTTTATGAAAATTATTTTATGTCACCATACATATTCAACAAGAAAAAATAATTCATCTAAGTTTTACAATATATATATATATATATATATATATATATATATATATATATATATATATATATATATATATATATATTGTAATGTTTTTATATAAAACACTAAAACAATAAATAACAATAATCCAAAATATAATAGAAGTGAATTAGAAATGGACAAAAAAGAAAATGTGAACAATTGAGCCATAACCTAAAAAAGGGTTTTACAATATTAAAACCAAGATGGCGGATATTATAAATAAGTTCTGAGGAACAGCTGATGTTTTTCAAATGTATTAATTTACAAAACCTAAAATTGCATAGAGGATCAAAACTTAACTGTCCAGGAAGGAAGATGAAAATCAATTAATCAGTGGGTTAAGTAGCAGATGTTTTAACAATTGACAAAGTTTTATTCTTTTCTCTAGAAATTTCAATAGAAAAAAATCATTGTTAGAAAAGGTTGCATTAGAACTGGAAGCAAAAAACTTGGCCAAAATTTTATTAAAGGAAGAATTCAAGTATTAAAAAACTAGCCTAATTAAAAATTGATAGAAGCCAATATCGGTGAAAACATACAAAAAACATAGTGGTGAAAGATTTTACTATAAAAATAAATTAAAAGGCTAGAATTTTGGACAAAAACATTTAAACTCAGATAAGTAATTAATTTAAGAAAAGGTTGTAAATTATTATTATATTGTAAATTCAAAATTAATAGCTTTAGGCCTAGGAGTTTCTTTTATAAAATTTATTACAACATTAATTGCATAAACCAATTTTTAATTTGTCATAATTAATACCCACCGAATAACCTGGGAGAAAAAAATTCTTGTGCTAATTGACTAAATTAGGAAAATAAAAAAGAAGTGTATTTAAAAAAATATTGTAACTAGAATAACTAAAAAAACGTAAATTAAACAAAAATTAATCGAATTATAAGAATGTGTTTTTATTTATTACTATAAATGGTAAGTAATAAAAAATAAAAGTAATAAAAAAAGGAATCTAAATTACACTGTTAGGGTTACAATAATTTTGTAATTCTAACTGGTGCGCAGCAATTTATTGTTTTCTGAGGATTATGATTATTAAATTTTGTTTTATTATGAAGAAATTATATTTAAATTATTCAAAATTATAAAATTATGTATATTATAAAAAATATTACAATACATATATATATATATATATATATATATATATATATATATATATATATATATATATATATATATATATAGGCCTGTATATACATATTAGTTGTAATTATTTATTAAAAATGAACTAAAATAAAATTTATCTTTGTTAACCTGAAAAGGAATGTACTCGCAATTTGTTTATATTACTTATACAAGCTATAGGTCTTCTTGTAAAGGGTAGGTATTTTAAAGGCTTGCAAATTTACCCTCAATTTTGATTTTCAACTCTCTTTATAACAACGTGATTAGAGTTAGCTTTAATTATATAAATTGGAATTCCAAATAAATGTAGATTGTCTACCAACTACTAGTTCCCCTTTCTGCAATTACATCTACTTTCAGGGAACCATCAAGAGCTCTTTACGTTACACCTTTGCTGGAACGGATGTAGAAATCCCGAAGCGGATCTGGGATTACACCTTTTACGAGCTTTTAGGCCTGTTCAGTAGCTTCTGCAATTTCAAATATGGATTTTTATTTAGCATGAAACAGTGAAAAAGTATTTTTCGTTTTATATTGTCCTCCAATTTCCATTTTATAATTAAATTAGGGGTAGGCCTACGTAGAAGCCTACTGGGGGCACGCGAAAATAACAGCAATAATGGCGGACATCAATAATTCACACTTTAGATTTTAAAAAAGTACGAGGTTACACTATAGTTGGCAAGATAGTTAATCGGAAATTGCGTGGAGCTTGTACGTTTGTGTGCGACTGAAAGCACAGAATAGAATTGCGATAGGAAACATCTATTCTATGCAGTTTTTGTGTTGTACATCTTGGGGTTTTTGTATAAATGGCACTTTTTTGTATTGACTTGACAAAAAAACCACTACTTTCCGATTTATTCAGCAGACGCGTTTCGAGCTAGGTTAGCACATTATTCAATGCTGTGTGTGATTCACTGACAAGGCTGTTGCTGAGGTGTGTTGTGATGGCGTGAGTCTGTGGTGTATTATTGTTCATAGAGTAGTTGTTAATTATGTGCTCAAATATAGTACTTGATTGGGAGTGTGTTTTGTCGTTTAGAATGTGTTGTGGATAGTATTAATGGTGTTTATATATCTCATAGTTTTCTACTCTGTTAAGTTTGTTGGATTTTTAGATTGGTGTCTATGTCAGTCTGTGAGTGTAGTGTGTTTTGTATGTGTATGGCAAAATTTGATTTTGGTTGTCTTTCTTATCTGATTTACGTGTTATTTGTATCTTGTGGTAAATGTTCTCCCTGTTTGTCCTACGTAAAAACTGGGGCAGTTGTTGCATGTAATCTTGTATACGCTTGCCCTGTCGTGTTTATCCTGGTGTGTTTTTGAACTGTGTAGGTGTTTTAATTGTGTTGGATGTTGTGAATACTACTTTGTATTTAAGTTTGCGGAACGAGGAAGCTATTTTTTGTTGTCGTGATATGTAAGTGTTATATAATTTTGTGTTTGTGTGTTATTGTTTTTTGTTGTATTATGTGTACGTTGTTTTTGCGCATTATTTTGTCTATCAAGGTGTGTTTGTATTCTTTTTATTGGCTATGTGTTTTATTGCGTTTAGTACGTTTATTTTGTCTTCATTGCTCATGGATATGTTGATTAATCTGTGTATCATGGAGTGGAAGGCAGCATGTTTGTGTTGTGTGGGGTGATTGGACGTGTTGTGTATAACTCTGTCTGTGGCGGTGGGTTTCCTATATATTTTGAATGTGTGTGTGTTGTTTTGTTTTGTTATCGTTAGGTCTAAGAAGTTGATTTTGTTCAGTTTCCAGTGTGAAGTTTATGTTATTGCGTAATTTGTTATTGGTTATTACCCCTACATGGAAACCAATTACAGCTAATTATTACAACAAATTCCATGTCAGTAATTCACAGCATTGAATAATGCGCTGACCTAGCTCGAAACGCGTTTGCTGAACAAATCAGTAAGTAGTGTTTTTTTTTGCCAAGTTAATTCAAAAAAGTGTATTCTATACCATATTTAGGTGAATAATAAAAATGTAGGAATGGGTCAAAATTGAGTCTATGATAAAGAATATGCAGTTTTGGGAATCCTCCTCGATACAGAACCAGTGGGAAGTTTTTGGAATCCTCCCCTATACAGAACCAGTGTGATGTTTTGGGAATCCTCACCTATACAGAACCAGTGAGAAGTTTTGGGAATCCTTCCCAATACAGAACCAGTGGAAAGTTTTGGGAATCCTCCCATATAAAGAAACAGTGTGAAGTTTTTGGAATCCTCCCCTATACAGAACCAGTGTGAAGTTTTGGGAATCCTCACCTATAAAGAACCGGTGGGAAGTTTTGGGAATCCTCCCTTATACAGAAACAGTGGGAAGTTTTTGTAATCCTCCCCTATACAGAACCAGTGTGAAGTTTCTGGAATCCTCACCTATACAGAACCAGTGGGAAGTTATTGGAATCCTCCCCTATACAGAACCAGTGTGAAGTTTTGGGAATCCTCACCTATACAGAACCAGTGGGAAGTTTTGGGAATCCTCCCCTATACAGAACCAGTGGGAAGTTTTGGGAATCCTCCCCTGTACAGAACCAGTGTGAAGTTTCTGGAATCCTCACCTATACAGAACCAGAGTGAAGTTTTTGGAATCCTCCCCTATACAGAACCAGTGTGACGTTTTGGGAATCCTCCCCTATACAGATCCAGTGTGAAGTTTTTGGAATCCTCCCCTATACAGAAACAGTGTAAAGTTTTTGGAATCCTCCCATATAAAGAAACAGTGTGAAGTTTTTGATACACTTAATAGTTTCTTGATGGAGAGCAATCTCAAACTCTGAGAAAGTGAAATGTGTTGTGTCACACTTAAATCACTTCAACCGTCATTCAGGAGGAACTTTCCAGAGCGAAATTGTGAAGGCAAATCCTTTTGTTCTCCAATATTTTAAGCAACCATCTAACTTGCCAGTCTCGGACAAAGACTTGCCAGTCTCGGACAAAGACTTGCCAGTCTCCGACAAAGACTTGCCAGTGTCAGACAAAGACTTGCCAGTCTCGGACAAAGACTTGCCAGTCTCGGACAAAGACTTGCCAGCTCGGACAAAGACTTGCCAGTCTCGGACAAAGACTTGCCAACTCGGACAAAGACTTGCCAGTCTCGGACAAAGACTTGCCAATCTCGGACAAAGACTTGCCAGTCTCGGACAAAGACGTGCCAGTCTCGGACAAAGACCTGCCAGTCTCGGACAAAGACTTGCCAGTCTCGGACAAAGACGTGCCAGTCTCGGACAAAGACCTGCCAGTCTCGGACAAAGACTTGCCAGTCTCGGACAAAGACTTGCCAGTCTCGGACAAAGACTTGCCAGTCTCGGACAAAGACTTGCCAGTCTCGGACAAAGACTTGCCAGTCTCGGACAAGGACTTGCCAGCTCGGACAAAGACTTGCCAGTCTCGGACAAAGACTTGCCAGTCTCGGACAAAGAGGTATTAATTGAAACAGATCTTCTCTGCTTTCTGAGTTTAAACACCCACATCTTACTGAGTTCTGGGCAGGAACCACAAAAGAATATGAAAGTGTCAGTGATAAAGCCCTCAAGTGTCTTTTGCCAGTACTCAGTGATTGTTGAGGGAGCATTTTCATCTTAAGAATAAACAGAGAAATAGGCTTGATTCCGCTTCAGATTTAAGGCTCTAACTCTCATCATTGGATTCAAATTTTAAAAAGCTCAAGGATAGCATTAGGAAGAAATAAGGCCCAGAAAATGTATTGTTTTACGTACAACACAAAACATTTTTTTACTCTCAGATTTTGTTTGAGTAACATGTATTCAAGTTAAATTAAGTATTGTTTTCTTACTTTGTTAAATAAATTTAGTGGTTTTTATTTCAGTTGTGTTTAATGTGTTCCTACTAACTTAGGTAAAAATTGAAACCAATTTTTACCTTGAAAGAATTATGAATGGTTATTAGTAAATCTGATAAAACTAATATCTAGTAATAAGTACCAATAGTAATTCCCCTCCACGTCGAAGATTAGGGAGTACTTTCCATTGGAAAAACCTTTTTAGAGGTAAACGACGTGAAATGAAAAAGGTTGGAGTCAATTGCTTTAAAGTGTTGTAATAATAAGTAGCTTATGGTTAGTTTCAGCGATACTTCAGTACAACAAAATGTTGTTCGCGGTCCCAACGATTTCGCTGTAACGGGGTTTGATCTGTAGTGTTACAACGTCCTCCTACAGAATGTTTACTTTGACCAGTTTATATGTACACAATTTTTACAAACAAAATCTGTTCATTCATTTATTTGGTTTTCAGCCATAATTATCTAAAAATCGTTATTGTGTAGAAAGATTTGGAACTCAGCCCTTGCCATCTGAGCTCGTAAACAAGTAATATAAACACACATTTCTCAAGTCAACTCCTACTAGGCCAACAAAAAACAATTTTATTTTAGTTTCTTTTTAATAAATAATTACAATTAATATAAACAAAGATACATAAGTTAACCTATGTGTTGAAAAACGTATTCTACCATATAATCTATAACTTGAAATAAACTTTTATAAAATCATATGTTATCACTTACTTTAAGTCAAATGGGACGAAATAACTATATTGCATACCTTGCTCCTTCCGTGAAAAGTTTTTCTCCTATGTAAAACTCAATTAATTCATTAAATTAAATAAAATAATTGTAATTTGAAAAAAACTGTATTAACATTAACTATCATCCACTACGAGTTTTAAATCACGTGAGGGGATGATTAAAAAGTATTCTATTAACGATGGGAAATTTGAACAGGATATGTTAAATATACGTGTGAACTAATAACAGGAATTAAAAGAAATATTTGTGGTAATTGGTTTTTATTTATTGTGTTTAATTTATATTCTCAGATGCTTGAGAGTGCATAATCATCCCTTGTCGATTTACAGGTTTGAAACAGATATAGAGCAGATTTATTTATATAAACAAGTTAATCATGTGGCATGGCTGGATATTTGCAATATTTTACTGTGTGGGCGTTATGGGACGCTCCCTAAAGGGTATAGGCAACTTTAAACAGATCTAATCGTCACAAAGCACTAGATCCTTCCTGCACAGAAACGATAGGACTATATTATCTCCACTAACTGTAAATGTGTATAATCTAAATTGATTTTTAAACAATGTCGCATGTCACTGCCTCTTCATGTGTTAAAGAAGAACTGACCTTCGTGTACAACATTAAAGAATGACGTCACACACAGGATACTTGTTTGTTTAGTGATTGGTTTATATATTTGTTTAGAATATTAAAATATAGTTGAAAATAATCAATGAAAAAAAAATCTTTTAAAGCCAATTACAGTACTACTTTAGTCAACAAAAAACAATTTATTTCAGTTAGTTTTTAATAAATAATTAGAGTTGATATAAAAAAAGTAGCAAAAAATATGCGTTAAAACAGCTATACTACCATATAAACTATAACATAAAAACAGGTGTTTTAGAAATCATATGTTATCACTTATTTTAAGCCAAATGAGACGAAATAACTATATTGCATAACCTGCCTCTGAAATGAAAAGTTTTTCTGACACATAAAACTAAATTTATTTCATTATTAAACCTAATAATTTAATTATTATATGAACAAACTGTATTAACACCAAGTGTCATTCACTACAAGTTAAAAAAAATTGTTTTTGAACTTGATTGGATTAATAAAAAGTACTTAAATAACAATTGAAAATTCGAACAAGATGTATGTAAGGAGAGTGTAAACTAGTAGAAAAAATTGAATAGATTCTAGCAACGCAAGTGAACCAAGCATGATGCATTACTTATCCATCCCTACATATCTTTCTTGGACCAAAATTATTACATTACTGACACCCCTACTGTTACAAGAATTAGGTTCGCACTGACGATGTTGGCGCATGAAGAGAATCTGAAAAAACAAACACAAATTATTTTTTGTCCCTGTATGTGTGTGTGTGTGTGTGTGTGTGTGTGTGTGTGTGTGTGTGTGTGTGTGTGTGTGTGTGTGTGTGTGTGTGTTTGATCACAAAGAGTCTGTCATTAAATATAATTTTTGTGCCACATATTCACAAGAAATCCATTCGAGTTGTGGTAGGTGGAGCAATATTTGCTAATCCCCTTAAACATTGTAGGCCTACTCAAGTAAAATATGTGCAAGAAACGACTCTTTTGATTGTTTAAAGTCATTTCGAAAAATGTTTCCTGCTTATTTTAACCTATTAGAAGATCTATACAGATACATTATACCTACATTGACAGATACAGCAGACAATTTAAGGCATAGACTTCCACAGATTAGCGCGGTATGTTGCGAGTATTTATTTTCTTCGAAATTAGTTTAATTTTCAAAATATTAAGAACAATAGTCAGTAACTAGTAGCTTATATAACAATAAACAAAATACGCCCAATCTTTAACAATGTTATCCTTCAAAAATGACAATCGAGTAATCTATAAGGCATACAAACTATTGAACCACTCAAACCATACAATCCCTTCAAGGATTTTTAAATAACATAAAAAAAGTTGCTTCTAAAAGGCTTAACAACTATTCGACAGTTGGATGTGCGAATACCTAAAGCATTGGATTAGTTCCTTCAAAGTGTCGGCACAAGGCCGTATATCATAGAGGCGGACAGTTACTAGCGCTCCAAGTGTTTGGATTAGAAGTTAGGCAGTGATAAAACTGGACCAGGTGTCCTCCGTTCTTCCGAGAAACGTCTCGGGTTTTCCGCACAGAAAACTAATAAACTTGAATCAATGTTTTATTAACACCCTAAACGTCCAGGACTCGCACCTGACTAAATCCCCACTGACTAAAGCTCTAAAACCTTTGATATACGACCACTAAAAGTAACTCTTTTACCGTCACGGTTTCGGTCCATAGGCCTACAAAACG
Source organism: Prosapia bicincta (assembly GCA_036971475.1). Taxonomy (NCBI): domain Eukaryota; kingdom Metazoa; phylum Arthropoda; class Insecta; order Hemiptera; family Cercopidae; genus Prosapia; species Prosapia bicincta. The sequence goes on along the minus strand of JBAIZL010000004.1, from coordinate 3,849,299 downwards.
TATTTCGACATCTTAAGATGTTAAAAATGAATTTTTCTGTTGCATATGCAATTATTGTACGATATTACATTATTGGAGGCCTTTCCCCTACAACAGGCAAATGGGCAAACAATAAGCCGTCATAGATTTTGGTTAGCATGCGGAAAGGAATGTGCAGGATTGAGGGGGGGGGGACATTAAACCCTTCTGGAGTTAGGAGAACTGACTCCTACTAGAGCAGGGTCGATTCTATTCTCCAACAGAGGGAGTCAGTTGGTATCCTGGTACCAATTTTTGAAACGTAACATAAGTAATGTGCGATGAACGAAGGTCCAGAAGGTTTTTAAAAGCCAAACATGATGTACTGAAACACGGTTTTCGTCTTTATTTAAAGGCTATTTAGACGTTACGTTTAAAAAAATTTTCAAATTAAAATTCTTATGTTCTCAGAGTAATACTCACGTATTATTCATTAAACTAGGCGATAGTATACGATTCTTATAATGGATATTATCTATTGGCTTAGAGGTTATTTCGAGGCTATGTTACAATCATTTTAAAATAGAACTTTTATATATTCAGAAATACAGTAGTTTTGATAAAATTTGGTGATAATTTCATACAATATACAACAGTTTGTTTTTTATTACTGGTAGGTTTGTTGCCTTCTGTATTGAACATTAGCAGTAATTTAAAGAGTATGAAATTCATGATTGATAGCCTACCTATTTTAACTTGAAACTATTATATATACGAATATATCATTATTATTATACATAATAATAATAATATTATTATTAATAATATATTATAACTAATATAATATAAATAATTATTTTAGATATGTTATTAGAGGTGTATATGTTATAGGCCTATATGTTATAGGCCTATATGATATTGTATATATTATATAATAATATAATTTAATTATACAATAATAATGATAAAATTATTATTATATATAATTATATATATATTATATATATATTATAATATATTATATATATATTATTATATATATATATATATATATATATATATATATATATATATATATATATATATATGTATATATCACTTTCACTATATGTACTTAAACAAGAATCTTACTTGGTATTTATGCGAGTTAACTTTCAAAGACTTGCCTTGTCTCCATCATCGGACATGCCCGAAAGTTAACTCGCGTAAATATCAAGTAAGATTCTTGTTTAAGTACATATGTATATATAAGTGAATACAAGAAAACTGTATTGCAAAGATACACACACACACACACACACACACACACATATATATATATATATATATATATATATATATATATATATATATATATATATATATATGTATATATTTATAGTATATTATATTATTATATTAGTATAAGAAGTTTACAGCTATGCCGCGTGGTCTAAGAGAGAAAAAAAACAGTTCCAGGATAATTAACGATATCTTTATCGGGAGTAGGGAATTTGTCTATATAATATTCCTGTAGGATTTGTTCATTTTATGATATTTGAGGGTAGGAATACATGATAAGGAGTAAAGCCTAATTTGAGATAAAAGTTACTTTTAGGGACTTTGTAAATTAAGTAGACTATTATTTACTTCATGTTAACTTGATATACAGCTTAACCTAATAATATGCAAACCCTTGCCTGTAGAAGCATTAGTATTGTTAACTAAATGGCATCCGAAACTGCAGCCTCATTTAGACAAAAATTAAGTGCTTCTGTAGGTGAGTGTTTGCATATTCATATATGTTATTGCGTATAAAAGTTTAAATTATGTCACTTTTTAAATTTAAAGTAAAAAATGAGGTTTGTAGGAGAAAAAAAAAACTCTGTCCTCTGATAACTACGAAAAGCATCGACGAAGAAAAACTTTGAAATCCGTTAGATTAATAAACAATCCAATTTTGTATGGCGAATTTCGTAGGTCCTGTGAAACACTTGTAAATACGTTAAACTAGAGACCCCAAGGGAGTTGGAACCAAAGACTGTGACTTTCCCAAGTACGCCTGTGGGAAATGCAGCACTTCCTGCGCCTAAACACACAAATCAAACCAATGGAGCACGTCGTGAATAGACTCCCACGCTGAACAGTAGCGCCCCCCGTGGTAGTCGGTGAAACTAAGTGACGGGTGAATGTCACCAAGTTGAATAACACCTACCATCCTGTAAAATACGTAGCTTGTTCAAGACAAATTAAATTTGAAAATATGTTTATAAAGAGCTATAGTAACCTCATAAATTATTTCTCTGTACAACTTCTGTAAGAAGGCTATCCCTAAATAAAGAACTTGCTAGTTACCTTATTGAAAACAATTGAAGTTAAATAATAGGTCTACAGTAGAGTCTCGTTAATTGGAGGTAAATAATAGGCCTACAGTAAAGTCTCGTTAATTGGAGGTAAATAATAGGCATACAGTAGAGTCTCGATAATTGGAGGTAAATAATAGCTAATAGGCCTACAGTAGAGTCTCGTTAATTGTAGGTAAATAATAGGCCTACAGTAGAGTCTCGTTAATTGGAGGTAAATAATAGGCATACAGTAGAGTCTCGATAATTGGAGGTAAATAATAGCCAATAGGCCTACAGTAGAGTCTCGTTAATTGTAGGTAAATAATAGGTCTACAGTAGAGTCTCGTTAATTGTAGGTAAATAATAGGCCTACAGTAGAGTCTCGTTAATTGGAGGTAAATAATAGGCCTACAGTAGAGTCTCGTTAATTGGAGGTAAATAATAGGCATACAGTAGAGTCTCGTTAATTGGAGGTAAATAATAGGCCTACAGTAGAGTCTCGTTAATTGGAGGTAAATAATAAGCCTACAGTAGAGTCTCGTTAATTGGAGGTAAATAATAGGCCTACAGTAGAGTCTCGTTAATTGGAGGTAAATAATAGGCCTACAGTAGAGTCTCGTTAATTGGAGGTAAATGGGACCGATACCACCTAGGATTACCGAAAACTCGGGTTACACGGAAATACGTTCCAGTGCATTAGAAAAAACCGGAGTTCTAATGAACCCTAATACTATAATTAAGAATGAACAAATACGTTTATAGAACTTTATTGATTACATAACTTACATAAATTAATGTTGCTTTGGAATATATTGTTCCTTTCGTTTGCTACAATTTTTGGGATAATTTATAAGTGTCTTCTGCTTTTACTTATCAAATAGTTTCCGTTCAAACGGTGTCGCTTAGACGTCTTAGCAGAGGCACATCTGTTGGCGTGGTAACTGTTGTTCAATATAGCACATTGCAGTTCCCAAGGCAGCCGTTCCTTCAACTTGACTTATTTTCCCTTCTTGTCCTGCCTCGGTCGAACCTTCATCTTTATTCTCGTCATCGCTACATTCAGTAGTTTATCGTACCATTTCAATAGTCCAAACAAGTTTTATTGTTTCTTACTTACGTCCGACCTTACTCATCCATCAAGGTTCGTCTGTATCATCGACATTATCACAACCTGAAAATTTCTTGATAAGAAATTTCATATCTGTTTCTGCTTGTGGATCAGTAACACAACTAGCAGTTTTATTATAACTTGGACTTTATTCCAAGACTTACTTAATATTTCTTCTTTTATTTCTTTCTTTTATTAGTTTACACTCGCCTTATATAGGCCTATATATATATATATATATATATATATATATATATATATATATATATATATATATATATTTATATATATATAACATAATCTTATGAGGCCTAAAAAATAAATTCCAGTTAGTAGCCTCTAAAAATAATAATCTGAAATTAAAATAAAATAGTGATCAAAATAGTTTACTAAAGTACTGACTAGAGGGCTTAACCATTGTTCTATTTCAGGTGTAGTCATAATTGTGCTGTGGGAACCTATTGACAAAAGAAGGGTCCAGGTATTTTAAGATTGAAGTTTCCAAGTGACCAAAATATAAGCTGGGAAAACAACACTGTACCGTTAAGAATGCTATTTGTAAAATGTGTCTGAATCGCCGATTTAACTGAAATTCGTAAGGGGGAGATCATCGGGGAAGAGCAGTCTTGGAGGCTGTATTAACACATGATGTTAATACGATGTTTTCAAATATTAATAATGACACTGTTAATAAAGACACTGATGAAGATCGCCGCATAGCGAATAAAAACATTCTGTCTCAGTAAGTTTTTACAAATTTACAAAATTTAAAGTTCGAATAGTCATAAACTAATGTTAAAGTGATTAAATAATAATTAATTAAATTTGATGAATTATTTTAATTTTATATGGGGAAGCATTACCAAAAAGGGAAACGTAAGCAATATAACTATTTCATTCTATTTGGCTCAAAATAAGTGATAACATATGTTTTCATAAAACAGCTGATTTATGTTATAAGTTATGTGGTAGAACAACGGTTTAACGCATAGGTTATGTTACATTAGTTATGTTGATTGTAATTATATAATAAAAAGTAACTAAAGTAAAATTTCTGTTTGTTGACCTAAAGTAGGAATTGACTTTAAAATAGAATTTTTATATTACTTGTATACTATTATTAGACTAGTAAGGTTAGGACACTTCAACTATTACTATTTACACCTGGATACGTTTGATAGGCTAGGACACTTCTACTATTACTATTTACACCTGGATACGTTTGATAGGCTAGGACACTTCAACTATTACTATTTACACCTGGATACGTTTGATAGGCTAGGACACTTCAACTATTACTATTTACACCTAGATACGTTTGATAGGCTAGGACACTTCAACTATTACTATTTACACCTGGATACGTTTGATAGGCTAGGGCACTTCAACTATTACTATTTACACCTGGATACGTTTGATAGGCTAGGACACTTCAACTATTACTATTTACACTTGGATATGTTTGATAGGCTAGGACACTTCAACTATTACTAATTACACCTGGATACGTTTGATAGGCTAGGACACTTCAACTATTACTATTTACACCTGGATACGTTTGATAGGCTAGGGCACTTCAACTATTACTATTTACACCTGGATACGTTTGATAGGCTAGGACACTTCAACTATTACTAATTACACCTGGATACGTTTGATAGGCTAGGACACTTCAACTATTACTATTTACACCTGGATACGTTTGATAGGCTAGGACACTTCAACTATTACTATTTACACCTGGATACGTTTGATAGGCTAGGACACTTCAACTATTACTATTTACACCTGGATACGTTTGATAGGCTAGGACACTTCAACTATTACTATTTACACCTTGATACGTTTGATAGGCTAGGAGACTTCAACTATTACTATTTACACCTGGATGCGTTTGATAGGCTAGGGCACTTCAACTATTACTATTTACACCTGGATACGTTTGATAGGCTAGGACACTTCAACTATTACTAATTACACCTGGATACGTTTGATAGGCTAGGACACTTCAACTATTACTATTTACACCTGGATACGTTTGATAGGCTAGGACACTTCAACTATTACTAATTACACCTGGATACGTTTGATAGGCTAGGACACTTCAACTATTACTAATTACACCTGGATACGTTTGATAGGCTAGGACACTTCAACTATTACTAATTACACCTGGATACGTTTGATAGGCTAGGACACTTCAACTATTACTATTTACACCTGGATACGTTTGATAGGCTAGGACACTTCAACTATTACTATTTACACCTGGATACGTTTGATAGGCTAGGACACTTCAACTATTACTAATTACACCTGGATACGTTTGATAGGCTAGGACACTTCAACTATTACTATTTACACCTGGATACGTTTGATAGGCTAGGGCACTTCAACTATTACTATTTACACCTGGATGCGTTTGATAGGCTAGGGCACTTCAACTATTACTATTTACACCTGGATGCGTTTGATAATCTAGGACACTTCAACTATTACTATTTACACCTGGATACGTTCGATAGGCTAGGACACTTCAACTATTACTATTTACACCTGGATACGTTCACACTAACAGTTCAAACCCATAATAAAGGAATCTTTTGTTTGCAAATGCAACAGAATTTGCCTCCACTTCTTCTGTCTTTGTCTCGAGCCTAACGCTTTCTTCAAGACACCTCGCAAGTAGAGATGGTCGATCCAGTAACTTTAACTGATCGGTGATTTTAGTGACAGCCCCAGGTTTGGATCGGTGACTTAACTACCGGTGATAAGGGATACTGAGACTGCTCTGTATGTACCAATAACATGCAGGTGTACCACACTGGTAAAAAATTTCCCACCTCGCTTTTTTCAGGTTTATTTTATTTAAAAATAAACTGCTACGAAATTAAGAACAAACTACCGAGTACGAAATAGCGTCTTCTGTACACAGCACTGTCACTATCAAAACCTGGTACAAATCGACCACCCACACATGGCGTAAATGAGTAGAACAAGTGACAGCGACAAATCAATCAATGACAGCCGTGGTAAAATATCAGAAACTTTTCAGTCGCGACCGTGACATTTTGCCCAATTGCAACAGAGATAACCCTCCTCTCTCCCCTTCAGTCAATGACACTGCACGATAATCGGCGTCGTAAGCCGAGCAGTGAGAGCAGATCCAGTGATAACGAAAAAATTAACCAATGGCAGGCGTTTAATCCAGTGACAGCGACAAATCAACCAATGACAACCGTTTCATCAAGTGACTGCGATTTTTTCCCAATCACAACGGAGGCAACTTCCGACCGATCCATTGTCACTGGAACTGGTATTTTCCATATTGTATCACCAGCAACCAACGAATATCAGTGACAGTCCCCGTGACAGAAAGTACCGACCATCCCTACTTGTAAAGACTTATAGGCCTACTACACATTTACATTCCAATTCTGGTGTGGTTGCCACTGTAAGCCTACCAGATGTAAGGTTTTTACATCAGTACAATAACTAACTTAAACATAAAATAAATAATAATAATTTTCTGTTAGTATCATATTTAGTAATAAATAATTATGATCTCTGTATTTAACTAAGCAGAATGGAAGATTTGTTTCTAAATAGTATTTCACAAGTTTTAATCTTGCTGTGGTCACCACAGATTGGAATGGTTCATTTAACTTTGGCGATCATCATTCTATTGTGACAATAAATAATAATAGTTATAGCTTTCACGAAAAGACGAGCGAACGTTCAATAAAAAAAAACTGCAAAAGATAAACGATTCCAACGTGTCTCTGAAATCGGTTCTTTTGTAAGTAGTTGTATAGTCTGAATAGCCTAGAGATCATCATTGCTCTCTCAGCGTCAGTATAAGGGAAATGTAATGGCTCTATAAAATATCCAAATGTGGCATTCATTGGTATAATATCAGAACCCAATGTACGATCTACTTATCTGTGGTCACAAAGCTTTTTATTTAAACTTCGTAGTGTTACAAAACTAAGGAAAGCAGCCAACCTAGGGAATGTATTCGACAAGTTAAAACAAATCAATGGAAACCTGGTAAAGGAGCTTTCCGTCCTAAGAAGCAGGACTTTCAAGCAGTTAAAAAAAATAACGTAAATTCTATGTTTTAAAAAAATGAATAAAAGTTGATCTTTTTACCAAGACTAGGAACTCGGTGAGCCAAGTAAATGAATGTTGGCTATTATTGTCTGAAGTTACAATGAGACGATGACATGTCTAAATAGCATGACCAATGTAACAATATAGTCGCCATCTTGGACTGTGTGTGGCGCTTGCCGTTCCCCTCCCCCTCCCCTCACTGATCAATCAACAGCCATTGTTGTTATAGTTTAAGTCTTACACGCATATATAATGTTACCCCTAGGCAGTTTTAGAGGAAGATCCTATTGGCACGCGTACATTTGTGTTAGACTCTCAACATATCTTTTGGTGATTTTAAATGTGTGTCCAGATCTGATTAGCGTAAATGCTTGAACTTAAAAGGTTCTGTTAAAATATTCATTGAAGGAACAGTCCAAACTATAGAGGCAATAGAATCGATATCTGTTAAAACATTTACCAGTATTCGAAACTACTATTGGCAATCTGGCCCAGTTAGTATCAATATTTGTAAATCATTTGGAGCTTTCTGTCCTTAGGCCTATTTCTTCTATATAAAATGCATATATTTATTTAATTAGTGACCATTAGGTTCATTTAAATTTATACACGATACATAATGTTTAAATTGATTATTCGGTAATTGTGAATTGTAGCGGCCACCTGAGATATACATTGAAAATTGTTCGAAATACAAAATAGGACAATATGCACCAAATGTTTTTAAAAATATACTCGAAAGTTATTTTTTTTTCAATTTAAAGTTTGGTAAAAAATTCAGTGCGGAGGATTACGTTGTTAATCGGCCGCGAAGTGATACAGTGACGTCACAACTATAGTTGTTCTTTTAGGAATCTAAACTTTATGAAAAAAAAACATGTCCTGAAGAAATATCTATAACTATTATTGTTTTTATTGCCAAGGAAGATGAATTTCATACATGTATGTTAAAATATACCTATGAAGTATCCAGTGAGTATAGATTTGGTTTTAATTTTATACATTTAACAATTTAGGTAATGTATAAAATTACACACAAATCTATTCTGACTGGACACTTTTTAGGTATATTTTAATATAGGTATATAGTAATGTGTAAACTTAAAACCAAATCTATCCTAACTGGAGACTTTATAAGTATATTTAAATATACTTAACTTATGCAAAAACCACTAAAACTAAGTCAAAACGTTGTTTCTCAAACATCTAGACACGTAAGGTATGGGTGACGTCACTGTATCACTTCGCGGACGACGCACAACTTGGCATTCTGCACTGAATTTTTTACCCATATTTAAATTAATAAAAAATACTTATCGAGTAAATATTTAATAAAATTCTTGTGCATATCGTCCGATTTTGTGGTTATGAACAATTTTCAATATATATATCTAAGGTGGCCGCTAAAACTCACAAATACCGATTATTTTTACGTCTGAACAAAGATGTCCTATAAAGGACAGTAAATATAGGGTGTTACAGTTGATAATAGAATATCTGATGTAGCCTACCTTTACTAACAGCCAAAGTTCGGATAAGACTAATGTAAAAGAACCACGAGAATACAGACACGTTGTTTTCGTTTACAGAATATTTGTAATTCCCGATGTATAGTAAATGTTTATTACTATTCTGGTGTAGAATATCTGATGTACCTGGTGTAGAATATTTGATTTAACTTTGTTAACAGCCAAAGTTCGATTGAAGCATATGAAAAAGAAACACGAGAAAACAGACATGTTGTTTTCGTATACAGAATATTTCTAATTCCCGATGTATAGTAAATGTTTATTACTATTCTGGTGTAGAATATCTGATGTAGCCTTGCTAACACCCAAAGTTCGGATAAGGTGTATTAAAAAAACAAGAAGAAAAAAGTACGGTATTTCCGTTACAACTTTTTTCTATTTCCCGACGAACAGAAAATGTAGAATCGTATTATGGTGTAGAATATCTGAAGTAGCTGGTGTAGAATTTCTGATATAGTCTATCTGATGTAAATTTCCTGACAGACTCTATGTCACAAGTGGCTGGTCGAGTGGTTACTTTTACAGACAATGCACTAAATTTGTTTACTCTTTGACATTTTTCTAACACTTTTGTCTAATAACAACCGTTTCTATTTTTCATACTATGCTGGTTAATGCCCCTATAAAGTACCAATAAGTAAATATATACTTTGGAGGGGTATCGTACGACAGTGGAACCGTTTCATTCACTGGCAGTTGTTTAACTATTCGGAGCTGACATGCATAAGTCATGATGGGGCGAGGCGGGCGTCGAAGAGCTATGGACGTTTGTCAGGCGCCATTGATTGTATGGTAATCGCCATTCGGTCAAGGTTGAAAGAAAGAAAGCAAGAAGTGCGTGAGCAACGAACAAAACTTACTGAATTATTGACTGTTAATCATCGTTCGAGGATCGCTGGTCAAGAGACGAGAATGGACTGCAGCTAGTAACGTGTGTAGCTTGAGAATGGTAGCATGTGATGGTAGTTCTATGCTCGTCTACTTTACTCGGGAACAATGACTTCGAAACATTTTCAGATATATTTGCAATGACATTTTGAAGAGCAGGCAATTACTTTCTTAAAGGTACAAACGCGAGTTCGCTAATAAATTACCTTAATTTTTATACTTGTACTATTTACCAGACGCATTAGGGCTGGACAATAGGCATTTCTGTTAAAAACTATTTCTATTTAAAACACTTACTTTTCCTAGGCTATTTTGTCTCTTATAAAGCGATTTTTAATACAGAAAACAATGTGTGAGCCCCACTTCTGACAGTTAGTTTGTTTCTTTTGTCTTCAGTAAGTTTTCCTCCCTCTTTTACTACAAGTTGCAAAGAAGTAAATGAAAACTCCTATAGCGAAGCCTACACAAACTTACTATACCGTCCGTATAAATTCCATCAGGTTACGCTATGAGTCACCTCAAAGTGGATTAAATTATAACATATGAATTCATGCATCAGCTGATTTGGTGTTATAGGTTATGATGTAGAACAGCTGTTTTACTCGTCGGTTATGTTACATTATTTATTGAACATTGTTAGGGGAAAAGGTTATTATTAAATTGTTTCGATATGTTGTTAAATATATTAATTTATTTTAATTTTCATAAATCTTAATACAACAATTCAATATAACAATAATAATATTCACGTATTTTTAATTCAATATTTGAAATGAAAACATTCTTAGACCCTTCTGATAATTTTAAGGAAATTATTTAAAATGAATTTGTTAAAAAAAAATTGTATTCAATTAACATCTAGTAAATGCTTTCTGTTACTTAAATTATTTTATGAATAACTTATTAAAATTAGTCATTGTTAATTGAATTCCTCAAATAAAGATATAGATTTTGAATGAAAAATGTTTAATTCATATTTTTTCATTGAGATTTTCATTGAAAGTTATGCAAAAATATTAGCTCTAATTTGTTATCTGTAGTTCAAATGTTGATGTTAATGTAAAAAATCTGTATTATTGCTTATTATAAAATTTTATAAGCATATGTTTATAATAATATATTTTCATTTGTTGAAAATTTTGAAAAATTATTAATTCTAGTTATTTGTAGTTAATATTTTAGTGTTAAACTAAATTCTTTATTATTGTGTCTTATATTATAACAAAGGATTAGGCAATTTCTTAATACGCAAGATTAAATGTTTTTATCAATTCAAAATATCTATAGTCATGGGTATAAAGGTTTTCTCTTATGTCACCCCCTCGATGCCAGAACCAAAGTTTATTTCTTTCTGAATTCTTTACACATGCTTTTATATTGTATTCTAATTTCCAAATAATTATTTTCGTGTCCTCATCGCTACATCTTATATTTTTACTAACGTAACTACATCTGGTCGCCACATTGTAAAGCAATGGAGTACAATGAAGCCAGTGTGTAATGTGCAGTGACTAGTCAAGGCCTTATAAGTGGAAGTCTGCTAGGGGTCTCGACCATACTGGTACAACGGGATCGTAAGGACCCAAGATAGCCAACCCGGAAGAAGAGGAAGGTGTCGTGGGGGTAGTGGTTGTGCTGGCTAGTAGGTAGTTCCCTTCCAAATGTTTGCGTGGAGTCGGTTGAGAATTAAAATGATCCGGAGCGACCGCCTCCTTTAAGTCGCAAGACAACACAAATAGGCCTATAATTCTGTAATGTTGATGGACTCCATTAATCTCTCGCTTTAAGCAGGCACATAGCGTGTTTTGTTTTGGGGGCTAACCTCCCCTTAGAAGGACTACAAGGTTTCGTTTTAATCTTTTTTTAACTAAAAAAACTAGATAACCTACTTTAAATCGGCCAGTTTTGTAGTAACTTCTCATAATAAAAACTCGATTAACCGTCATCGTCGGAACGGTTGAGCGAATAGTCGGATAACAGAAACACCGTATTATTCCTCCAAAACATAACATCAATCAATTATATTATAGACAGATATCACTCTCACAGTAATGTAATATATTTCGGAGCGACAAAAAATTAAACACGATTGTAATAGCAAATGAAACTATTTATTACATGATAAAAACATCCGCATGGTAACTAAAAATGGGGCAAAATAACATACAGTAATATAAAATTACAGCTGAAATAGTTCATGTAGCTTAACATACAAAGTGAACGGGTCACTGCACTTTAAAAACATTTTGCTATTACGGTATTATTATGCTATTACAGCAATGACGGTTAACTGACGGTTGAAAGAGTGACGGTTAACTGACGGTTGAAAGAGTGACGGTTAATTGAAGTTATACTAATTTCATAATCTCACGATAATATTCAAGTAAGTACGCCTATCGCACAGAATTTATTTAAAATAAGTATAATATAAACAAAAACATTTTAAATTTAATTCCTATTTAGGTCAACAGAAATTAATTTTATTTTAGTTACGTTTTATTAAACAATTAGGCCTATAATTATTTTAACTAACGTAACATAACTTATGCGTTAAAACAGTTGCTCTACTACGTTTTTACGAGTATACATTAAATCAGCTGTTTTATGAAATAATACGTCATCACTTATTTTAAATCACGTGAACGGAATAAACTATAGGCCTATTGAATACCTTTCTCTTTTTAAGAAACGTTTTTCTCCCATATAAAACTAAAATTAATTCATTAAATTTAATTAACGAATTAAAATTTATAAAAAACTGTATTACATCAAGTGTCATACCCTATAAGGTTTTAAAAATGTATTTGAACTTGAGTGGATGAATAAAAAGTATTTTATTAACGATTGAAAACTTCAACACGATATATAGGGCGTGTATAAGAAGAATGCGAATTAATAGAAGGGACTGAAAGAGTTGCCAGTAAAATGCCACTGTATACAACAAAACTATATAGGCCTACGAAGGCAATGTGAGTATCTGCTTTTAGCTAAAGGAAAAAAAATTAAGAGCTCCTAAACGGACGAACTATGGTTTATATTTAACTGAAGAGGATGCTTTGACCATCGTTGTAACAATGGATTACTTTTTAAAAACCTTTCAAAGAAGTCTCGTATATTAAACTAATCTTTGTGTGACTTCCTTTTTTGTATTACCGCCAAACAGTCGGTAATTTAGGCAAAATAGTTGCTAATTTCAATAGACGGCGCACGAGGGCAGCGCGTTCCGGACCCTAATTGTAATCAGCTGTTTACAACAATCTTAATTTTTCCGGTCCTTTTTAAAATTAAATATCAAGTTAGAGGGTAGGATAAGAGAAGTCGAAGAAACAGTGTCGTAAGGTAGCAGGCAAGAAAAGCCAGTGCTAGCTGATGACCGCAAGAGCAGCTCTGATCGATCGGACAGCCCAAAGAAGCCAGTAAACACGGTAACATTTTTCACTAAAGATTACGACCCAAAGGTAAATCTTTTAAATTTATTTATATAATACATATTGCAATCATGCACATCGTCCACGGGCCGAAGAGGGCTGTTTGTCAAAACTCCTTTTGAGAGCGGGGCATTGTAAATTCTATTTTGGGGAATAACTTAGTTATTTCTCTAAACCTTATGGGCTAGTTTGTGTAAATAGGTATAAAAGAAAATTTACTCGTGAATTATATTATTAATGAGAGATACTTGGCTAAATTTTGAATTACTTGAAGAACTTTTAAGTTCTATTTATTTTATGAAATACACTGAGACAAATCATTTTCTGTTGTACTAGTTTTCTTGGTCGAGTTTCGTAAGTGTATTTAAATACAAAAGCTCGGAAACTCGTTAAGTAGTATAAAAATAAAAATTTTTCATCCAGCCTACTTAAGTAACTCGTCTTGGGAGAGTGTAAGATATTATTCGATTAGATTAAAAAAAAAAAAACATAATGATCGAGTTGCCAACTGAACCGTGAAAACGTCTTGGGAAAATTAATTTAAAAATTACGCGGGAAAATTGATCAATTGTTGTTTAATTGATGCGCGTTGAGTTAAAACCATTTGTAAAACCACACCGAGATTACGACTGGAAAGTAATTTGTTAACCAGGATCTCTTGTGTTTTCTCACCAATCAGATCAGGGTCGGAAAACCACGCATCTTCGCACGCTTCACTACGTCCTAGTAATTGCACTTTTAAACATCGCACTAGCGGTATTTTGTTATCGAAGCGGTGATCGATTCGTATAATAATGTCCATTAAGGTGGCAACAGTTTCTTCACTGTGGATCACAATATTGTGGCTCGACCAATGCAATTACACCGGTCTATAAATAGTTTTAATATCTTAGCTGTGCAGGACACTTATGCCAAGCTCTGAGGAATTGCGAACTTTCAGTTTCTGAAATTGTTGACGTATTCGCTAGCTTATAAATAACATAAGCAAATAATATTTAGCTATTAAGAAAAACCATATGAAAGAGTAAGGGACTAATATTATAAATTTAGTAATGATGTCGAATGACTTTATTAATTTAATTATTGAAATGACGATTACTTATGGCAGTCTTGATTATGTAGGTTTTGGAAGGAGAATATTATCTGCTTGCCGTGACACTCACAATACCTTCTTATTAAATTTCGTTCTAATAGTTCACTCCCTCTCTCTCTCTCCCCCCTCTCTCTCTCTCTCTCTCTCTCTCTCTCTCTCTCTCTATATATATATATATATATATATATATATATATATATATATATAATAAATTAAAAATATTTCAAAAACAAGAATACTTTTAATGAATATATTTATTCAAAGCTTTTCGCCGATAAAATAGTACCAGCATCTACAGTGAAATAATTATTAGATAAATTATTATTATTATTATTAGATAATTATTTTCCTGAAGATGCTGGTACTATTTTATCGGCGAAAAGCTTTGAATAAATATATTCATTAAAAGTATTCTTGTTTTTGAAAAAATTTTTATTTATTAACTATATTACAAGAAAACATATCACCATATTATATATATATATATATATATATATATATATATATATATATATATATATATAACAAAATATGCATTCTTGTGTAACAATGAAAAAAATAAGAGAAATACAAATACAAGAATAATTTATTGAATTATACAATTCAAAGTTTTTCGTTGGCAAACAGGGCCAACATCTTTGGAAATAATAAAGAAAATCAAGCATACAAGTGTTTGCTAGATCCAACAATGTTGCCAAATGTTATACAGTGTTGTCAAATTTATTAATTTGCTGCCTTAACATTACAAACATTGAATATAGTGTCAGATTTGGATTTTATTTGTATATGTTCATTTATCAATTTATTAATAATATTATATTTATATATTTCTAAATCCTCACAAATATTCATTCTTAAGCACTTGTTAATTTCTTCTATAAGTATCATATTATCTATATTAGGAAATATATGGTTACTATTGATACATTGAATAGCAAAATTCGATTTTTATATGTCTAGTTTTTCATGAGCATTAAAATGCTCTTTATATCTATCTTTAAATTTTTCCCTAGTTTGCCAAATTAAAACTTTATTACAATAAAGAATATATATATTTAAATTTTCAGTCATTAATTAAATACTTTTTATTCATCCACTCAAATACAAATAGCCTACATTTTTTTAAACTTGTAGTTGATGGCACTTGATGTTAGTACAGTTTTTTAAAATATTAATTAATTAATTAAATTGATTTTATTAGTTATAGTTTAATATGGGAGAAAAACGCCTCACAAAAGGGGCAAGGTAGGCAATATAGTTACTTTGTAACATTTTGCTTAAAATAAGTTATGTAGTAGAACAGATATTTTAACCTATAGGTTGTGTTACTTTATTTATGTTAGTTGTAATTGTTTAATAAAAATAGCTAAAATATAATTGTTTATTCCCCTAGGAAGGAATTGACTTTAAAATAATGTTTTAATTAGTTATTTTAGCTCAAAGTAAGTGCAATATGATTTAATACAACAGCTGGTTTTCTTATAGGTTATGCTGTAGAACCCCTGTTTTAACACGCAGGTATATTTATTGTACATTATTGAAATATTTTTATTATGTATTTTGTATCAGTTAATACATACATTAATTTATTTATATTTCGATAAATCCTACTATATTTAATTCCATAACCTAATAATAATGAGTTAATATTTTTTCCATTTTTAAATAAAACAATGGGCACATGTAACAATTTGAGAACAATTTAAACTTGTACAGATGTTAAAAATTTGTACAGCATTTCAGCCTTAATAGATTATATCAGAATATTACTGTTTTTTGTGTCAAGCGCTCTACGAAGGAATATCTTAAAACCTAAAAATAAGTCGTTTTAGATTTTTCATTTTTTACTAAAATAAAAAACAGCCATTTCAATTCATGTGGCAAGCATAAAACACCCATTAGACGATTTATGTGTTGAAAATCTTTTCTAACGGCCGTACGAAGTTTCCAACTCCCATACAATATGCTATTACAGTGGAAGAATAGCTGTTAGCAAACGTTGGGTCACCCAATAAGTTTTACAATAATGTTCGCTCTATAAATAGAATCATTGTGTTGTAATGAAATCATGCGGCGGTCGGAAACCTTTCTGAATAAGTAAAACTTGGCTCAACGTCAGTTGTCATAAAAACAAAGTTAAGAGGCTCGGAAAGCAGAAATATTGTAATACCCGAACTCGTAAAAACAAGTAGGATGGTTTTTATAGTAATAAAGTTGATACATTATTATGGAGACTATTAAACTAAACGATGCGCTATAAAAATGTCGACGCTGCCAACAATGGGTGATATTAGGAAAAGTTTGGTAGTTCACAGCCAGGCCGCTAGGCGCGCCTACTCCGGAAGCCGCCGACAATAGACGATTTATCAAACCCAACATAAACCAAGTCTGGGGGATATTATAGTAAACAACGCGCCCCGAACTGTCTAACGATTTAAAAGAATGTATTTTTATAAAAAGTTTTTTTTGACATTAGTAATCAGAACGCGATAGAAATCCGCCCAAACAAACAGTTTAATTGTTGTGAAGCTTTTTAAGGTTAGGTTTGTCGTGTAAACGTAATGATGAGTTATGGAAGGCAGTTTATTTTGTCGCTTTGTTCATTGGTTTACCAAAATCTCGGTTGGTGTTTGTGGTCCGTCGACCACATCTTGGTTAAGGTAGATCACTTGTGGTTTGTGTTTATTTCTTTACAGGATTGCGTTGCAGTAAACAAAACGGTATTACTAAAGACCAGTTGTACATTCTATGGAGTAGTTGTACTTCGAGGAAGCTATACCACTACTCTTTTTTTAATTCCTTCTAAGAGTCCAAAGTGTCCCTATTTATAACTTGCTCAAATTTTCAATCGTTAATTAAATACTTTTTATACATCCACTCAAAATCAAATACATTTTTTTTTTATACTTGTGGTGAATGGTACTTGATAATGAAATAATTTTACTTAACTTTTTTAAACATTTTTTGATATATTTTTTTATCTATCTAGGTATTGTACGTATTATAATGATAATGTTGTTTAAATGGCGCCTCTGTTAGACGTAATAATAGCACGGAAGAGTTGGAGTATGTATCTGTGATTTGTCTGCATTATTTTGTGATATAAAAATCTGACTTGTAAATGTGAATATTTATTAAGAGAAGTGAAATGTTTGATTTTAATTATGTTAGAAGCATTGTTATGAATTTTATAAATTTTAAGCTATGGTTCAATATTATATTAATAAATATTTAGCTATTGAAAAAGATTTTCGGTTAGAAAATCAAAACACAGAGTATTTGTAAAAACATGAATTGGTCTGTGATCTGTCATTAACCTAAACAACATTGAAATAATTTTAGTTTAATATGGGAGTAAAACGTTTCACAAAAATGGTTAAGTAGGGCTATGCAATATATATATATTTCTTCCGATTTGGCTTAAAATAAGTCATATGATTCCATATAACAGCTGATTTTATGTTATATAATACGTGGTAGAACATCCGTGGCAATTATCTATATTTATATTAATTATAATTCAATAATAAAAAGTAATTAAAATAACATTTGTCTTTGTTAACCTAAGTAGGAATAAACGTTAAAAAACGTTTTCTTTATACTTCTTGTTCCATGGCTTCCAGCGCAGCGTCCTATTCCTTTCTTCTAGTAAGACGAAAGTACAACCCAGACCCAATCCCCCGTGTTATTTCACTACCCCAAGTAATCAACACCTGAAATTCAAATTAAGCACAAAGTCAGACAGAGTTGGTCACTAAAAAGTATATAATCAATTACACAGATTAAATAAATAATATGATGTCAATTCTTCATACTGTCGAACTTACTAAGATAAATAAATGGATTTGTATATTTTCAAAAAAAAAAACAATACAATCTTTCTTACAATACAAATATTTTAAGCACCCCCTCCCAATACTACAAAAAATTATAAAATATTAATGAAAATAATAAAAAAACAAATAATACACGTTACTTAAGATTAAACCCTTATGTACATTTCGATGACCATATAATCATCAACAAAGGGTTCTATTACAAAATTACAATCCATAATAAAATAATTTACAAACTAGGCTGACTAGTTAGAATACAAAGGTCAGACTAGTTGGTAGTTTATTGTATTCTAGATTGTAATTTTGTAATACAGAATCCACCGATGATGATGATGTCATGGTCATCGAAATATACATACGCATTTAATCTTAGGTAACTTCAAATATCAGTTATTCTTAGTTATTCTGTGGTATTGTGGTTTCCTGCCAATATTTTTATTGTAATATATTGTACCACTGACAGCCCTTAATATTTTTTAGCTTACAATCTTTTTTGTGTACCACGCTATTATTCTTATACATATATTTATAATAAATTACATTTAAGCAACGTTTAACGTAAGTTTCTTTAAACAAAGACATTTTACAGGATTCAAGTTAGATACATCTTGATAGAATCTTTAGGGAATCTTCCGAAAGTGCAGAAGATTCTTTATTAATATTGGTATTTCCACCAAGGATGTACATTCATAATTTTAAATAAAAACAAGCTATATAAACAAAACATTTTTAAAGTCGATTTCTACTAGGGACAACATAGACAGTTTTATTTTAGTTACCTTTTATTAAATAATTAAATTTATTATAAATTAAGTAACATAACCAATGTGTTAAATAGCTGTTTTACCACATAACCTTTAACAAAAATAATCACTTACTTTAAGCCAAAAGGAACGAAATAACTATATTGCATACCTTGCCCTTTTTGAGAAAAGTTTTTCTCCTATATAATATTAAAATTAAATAATTATATTTGAAAAAAAACTATATCAATTTCAAGTTACACACACACACACACACACACACACACACACACACACACACACACACACACACACACACACCACACACACACACACACACACACACACACACACACACCACACACACACACACACACACCACACACACACACACACACACACACACACACACACACACACACACACACACACACACACACACACACACACACACACACACACACACACACACACACTCACACACACACAAACACACACACACACACACACACACACACACACACACACACACACCACACACACACACACACACACACACACACACACACACTTACACCACACACACACACACACACACACACACTTACACACACATACACACATAGTCATAATATGACTATATGCTTTAGTTAAAGAAATTGGCATTTCATACTATATGATTGATTGAGTTTGAAACGCCGAAGTCGGTCCAACAAGATGCTAAAGAAACCATTCTGTCAATTACCGGCCCGTGGGACAGCCCACGCTTCAGTAGATCCTCTCGTGCCTCCCTCACTTTTTCTTCCCACGTCCTTCGTCCTGCCATGCTACATTAGCTTCTCGTCACTCTTGACGGTTCACTTTGAAAGCAAAATAACTTCTAGGTCAATAAAGGCTGATTATCAGTAAGTAGGGAGATTTAATAATTGCCGTGTCTGGGAGCCCTTCTGTGATATACGAATCGAAATATAGTGTCTAAATAATGTTGGCCTAACATACAAATTAATACCTGTATGGTACTAGATATCCCATCTTGTTTTACAAAGAAGAAAGCTTTTTTTTTATGGGTCTAATGAATTTTTGTAAATTGATATTGAGGCTGGCATAGCATATCTGGCTAATATATTGTTTCACGTCTTATCTTCATGTTTGTACGCGCTATTAGTGAAGATGTAATAAAATCGTGAAGCTATAAGCTTTAGAATGATTGAAAATAAATAAAAAATTACACGTTAATGCAATCCACCGGGTTTCGTTCATTGTAGTTGAAGTTCACGTTTTTATAGCGTAATATATAAACAACCCTTATGTGAAAAACGGGTAAACAATTGACAGAACGTGACTTCATTACTGAGGAATTCAAACAAAAGTGTGTAACATTCGGAAGATATTTTTATTACTTTCTGTGTTGCATATTAGAAGAAAATTAAAGTATATATTCTAACGGGCAAGGGTTAACCTATCTTTTATGGCACACAGCTTGCCAAGTTTACAAGTCCTTTCACACTTGAGCGGACACAACAGTTATACCGTTACGGCAAAGTCTAGAACCTTCTAAGAAGTAAAGCGACTAGAAAGTACGAGAAATCGCTAGAAGCCGTCGTTAAATAAAGGATCAGTGTTTCCAATGTGGGGAAGCGAGCAAACGATTTAGTGACCGAGTGCAATACAGTAACAGTCCGTGTTAAGTGAAAATAAATTATAAGCAACCTCATTAGTTAATATTAGATCTACCTAAAACAGTGTTTGGACGCTTTTATAAAAGTTAAGAGTGGAAATTACAGTGGGCATAAACGTATACGGATTATTAAATATTTATTTAATATAAAACAGCCTGAAATAACAAAATATCCTATAACGTAAAATCAGCGGTTTTTTAGTGAGCATATGTTATCACTTATTTTTAGCTAAACAAAACGAAATAAATATATTGTTTTCCTTTCTCTTTTGATAAACATTTTTCTCAAATATATAAATAAAATTAATTGATTAAATTAAATAATGAATTATTATTTGAAAACTGTATTAACATCAATTGTCATCCCTTACATGTTTAAAAAGTGCATAAATAAAAATGATTTGACTAACGATTGAAACTTTAAACAAGATATATAGTCCATAGGGAGAATGTGAACTAATGGAAGGAATTGAAAAAATTATGAAATATAAAAGTGTTTACAATATCAATAAATAACATATACCTATAATGACATTTTTGTTATATCAAAATGAGGACGGGAGTTTCGGAGATGTGTCCCATTATCTACTTAAACCGTAACTCAATATGTGTTATTTTGGATAATTGAAAAATAATACTCAAAATCAATTAGCGGTATATAAGAAATAACGTTATAATAATTATAAAATAAGCGTTGGTTGAGGGGTGTAGTTTGTTTAGTGATTCATTAAAGTGGTTCTATTAAAATGTAAGATAAGATTTACTTTTAAAGAGATTTTTAATAATTATATTTGCAATGTTAAAAACAATTAGATTTGAAGATACTGAATCTTAATAAATGAAAACAAATTAAATGTGTTACTTTATTAGAAGAAAAATCATTTATTTGATTTTCAGTTACATTTAATACATCTAGAAAAAAAATAATTTAATATATTATAATTGTTTGTTAATTTAACTGTCTTAAAAAATATTTTTGATAAAAATAGCCTATATATGTTACTCAATTTCTTTTTTATTAGTTTAGACAATACAGGTTATACCCAAAATATTTGAATAATCTACTACTAGAATAATATTAAGATACATTAATGGTTTTTTTAAAATGAAATAGTTGATAATTTTTCGCGGTTTGTGCTTTATTTATGTCCCGCGGTTATATCTCACAAAGCTAATGTAATTTCTCTTTTTTTTGAAATTTTTATTCAGTTTTAACGTTAATGGTAATTGTATGAATAGAGAATAAAAGCAAGAGAATTTAACGCTGCTCTGGTTTAAAATGTGACAAGAAAGAAGTTTATCTGTAACTTGACTGCATTTTTTATCATTCAAATCATAATGGTTACGAATCGAGGCTGTATTAAAGACGTTAGGCTATAGTGAGCTGCTTGCGGTCGTTTACTGCAGTTAACAATGGGAAACTGTAATTAATCTTTTATTTTGAAAGAATTAAAAACCGTTACTACCGTTTTTTTTAAAAAAACACGTTGAAGTTCACTTTCTTATGCTGTTTATAAAATTTTAATTTGGTAATTTTGCTTTACTAATAAATATTCTGTTTTATTAAAAATTGAATCAAAGCGTAATGAAATACGACAGTACCTTATTGAATACAATTTCTTTCTCACCAATTAGGTAAGAAGAAATTAAAAAGTCATTTAAAAACTATTCTAAACCAGATTTAAACTAATTAATACAGTTGTTTCTAACTTTATAGAATGTTTGGCAGTTAAGTAATTAAATTATTTCTCAAATAGCCCTTTTATCGTCAAGAAATGGAGGGAAATATATTTAGAATAGTGTTTGTAAGTAGAACACTGTCTAATAAAGAGCTGGTAATTACTTACTTTAGCCACATAAGCCATTTCGGAAAAAACGTTTACCGGCCTATGGAAAAACTCATAACAAATACAAAAAAACAAAAAATAATAACACTTACTAACGTCCCGAATGATTACAATTTCTGAGCAAAAATTTCACCTCTCACCCCTCTACGGTCAACTAAAGCCTAACAAAATCTATGTTTTACCTTGAAACTAGCAAAATGCATCGAAAAGTATTTACATTCTATTTAAAAACCACAAAACCATGGAATGTTAATTTTTTCATCACAATTTAGTTGAGACAATATTTTGGGGCGCTCAGTAGCAACAGCTCACTGTAACCTACTACGTCCAGATATGAATATACCTAGAAAGTATCCAGTCAGGATAGATTTGGTTCTTAATTTATAAAACATTACTGTGTACCTATATTAAAATATTCGTTAGGAGTTTCTGGATCGCCTAGTAAAATTTTCCAGCCGATCTCATACTTTACGTGTGTAGATTAGTATATTTTAATATAGGTATATATGTTGTATAAAATTACAACCAAATCTATCCTGACTCGATTCTTCATTGGGTATGTCTAGACGTAGTGCAGTGACCGTGGAGTAGGTGTTGGGGGAAAAATTATTTTCTCAATTGTAATTATTTGGGACTCAGCGAAAACGTTTTTATTTTTTTTTGAATATTCGATATAAGTTTCTGCATCGGTTGGTTAAACGTTTTGGCCGAAATTGCTTACGTGGCTATAGTAAATAATTAAAACGTAGGGTAAATGTGCTGCGGCCTTTAAAATTTCCCTTAGATAGTGTGAACAATTTCCTATTAGATACTATTTAGATAGAGAAATCATTCTCTCACCAGCCACTGTCAAAGACAGTAAATGTATTAGCCATGTTGGGTTTATACGTGCTGACAGCAAACATTAGAAGAAGCTATAGAGTCCGACTACAGGACCTAAAGCACTACGCAGAGACATCTCCAAAGGTCTGCAATTAGGGCTACACCATGCCGTCCGTCTCAGCCGGCATGCCGCCTCTCTGGAATTCAATTACTGAGCAGCCCGCGTTTCGGTTCTCCCCGACACTTAGCCCGTGCGTGCGTCCCTTCCATTCTCCACCGACATCTGTGCTCGATGGATACCGGAACTGTGTTCTAATTGCTTCGATATTCTAATTCCTTGACTAATCGTCACTTCATTAAACCCCCGAAACGAAACCTTAACGACGGCCGTGAAAGCGTCATTAACGGTGTTAACGCGAGAAACAGCCCAATTTGTAGCAAAACCGAACTTCGGAGGGGTGAAAGATCTTTTGAACTGATGAATTTATAATTGTTCTCACGTGGGAAGACTGTATAAACGATTTGCCGTGAATTAATGACAATTTAATCAATTAACGAAATTCGTTGGCTGTTGGATTGCTTTCCGGTGCAATTATCTTTCCACGCTTTTCAAAAAAATTAAAATATTTTAATTGTTTCCACAAAACTTTATGAATTGTAAAGAAGCTTCGAATATATGACAGCAGAAAGAATATAAATTTCAAATTAATGCGTGTGTGTGTGTGTGTAAAATATTTTACATTTTGAAAGTGTAACCGTCTATTCTCATATTAAAAAATATTTAGACATTTTAAAGTCTATATATCAAAAGGGAGTTCAGTTTAGTTAATGAAAAATGTTCTCTAACCGTTATTGCTAGTATAAAACGTATTAGTTGTGATTTTGGTTCTTTTTCAAAGCCAAAAGTAGTTTATAAGAGAAATATTTCATACATTTTAACTTAATAATGTATGAATTCTTGAATTTTATAGTCCATTACGTTTGGCGAATCTTATTAATCACTACAGACAGGGAAAACAAATACATCACATTACCATTCACAAACAAAACAACAAACAAAGTAGCCCGCAAAAAATAGGATACAAAATAGCATACAAAACTAATAACAAGCTACAATACAAAATACAACACAACACCAACAACAAGGATAAACAACTAGGCGTATACAAACTGAACTGCGACGAATGTAACAACTTCTACAGTGAACAATTAGGTCGCAGCTTTAAACAAAGAGTCTAGGAACACAAACAGAGCACCAACTCAACATTTTTACAACCACATAAAAGATACAGGACACAAATACACAGACATTTACCATAACCTAGAAATCCTACACATCAACAAGAAAGGACCACAACTCAACAAACTAGAACAATATGAAATTTACAGACACACAAAATCACAAAGTACAAACATAATAAACGAACAAACACGATACAAATCACACATACTCTTTGATACTATCGAAAACCTACCTTTAAAACCGTCACCGCTTGACCCAACATCTCCAAGCTGAAGACACTGATGAAGATCGGCACATAGCGATCGTAAAAGTTCTGTCTCAGCAAGATTTAACAAATTTACTAAATTCAAAGTTCGGATAGTCATAAACTATTGATTAAGTGATTAATTAATAATGTACTTGAAAGACGCAACACAACCTTAAAAAATAGCAGTTAAACAATTTTTCTTAGACGTTTATCTTTATCTATAGCAAACAAATAAAATAACGAAATATAAATAATAACATAAAATTATAACAAGTAAACGGTTCATTGTTTATTATTAATAGGCTACTTTATATTTGAAAATATTTTTAAAATTTATAAAATTTGTAAATATTCAAATTAGGCCTATACATTTAAGTTTTTCAAGTAGACCGTAAATTAAAGTAATTTGTACCTACTGCTAGCATATACGCCCAAAATAACTCGATTGGATTAAATTAACCTATAAAGGAAGAGGGAAACGGTTATTGTATAAAATCTAATTTCATAAATGTGATTATTCGTATAGTTGCCTTTGATGACGCGTTTCGTGCGGCGGTCGTACGACTTTACTTCCTGAGGATTACCACGTCCTTGGTCTACTTGTAGAAGTTTTCACTTAATAAAATGTAAACAAAAATAACTGTGAACCAGCAATGTCTACTTTTACCAGCCTCTAGAGGGATCAAATTTTTACTTTCACTATTTCCGTAATTTGCCTCTGTAACTTCTTTTCATTAAAATTCTTCTTATATACTCGAGTACATGTTTCTGCCATTTCTAACATTACACGTTAGAACATTTTAATGTTTAATTTCATAAAAAACCATGAATTATTTTATAAATCGTTCTGTGATTTTAAAATTTAGTTTTTGATAAAATCAGATAGAAGATTTATCAAAACAATATGCAAATCCTAGCCCAGATATTGATAAATTAAGTATATATGTTAGGGATATTTCCTAACAATTTAGTTACTTTCAGAAAATAATGGCATACAGTAAATACGTTAAATTATCCGATACAATATTTTTATTCTAAACTCTGGAAGATGGCCACCTGTATAAGTTGGTCGGTTTAATGGGTTTTAAATAAACGTAGTCCCCCAGCATAAAACCCTTTTCACCGTCCCACCCAGAAAACGTCCTGCCTTGCAAATGTCCATCCTACATTTAGCCCTTACCAAAATCCCGTATACCATATTTCTAGTCGCAGCCATTGTCGGTAACAGATGCTGCATAACCGCGGGGGCCACCAAACCCATGCTTTTCTGACCTGACTGAAACATGAATGGTCATATTTCTAGTCGCAGCCATTGTCGGTAACAGATGCTGCATAACCGCGGGGGCCACCAAACCCATGCTTTTCTGACCTGACTGAAACATGAGTGGTCATATTTCTAGTCGCAGCCATTGTCGGTAACAGATGCTGCATAACCACGGGGGCCACCAAACCCATGCTTTTCTGACCTGACTGAAACATGAGTGGTCATATTTCTAGTCGCAGCCATTGTCGGTAACAGATGCTGCATAACCGCGGGGGCCACCAAACCCCTGCTTTTCTGACCTGACTGAGACATGAGTGGTCATATTTCTAGTCGCAGCCATTGTCGGTAACAGATGCTGCATAACCACGGGGGCCACCAAACCCCTGCTTTTCTGACCTGACTGAAACATGAGTGGTCATATTTCTAGTCGCAGCCATTGTCGGTAACAGATGCTGCATAACCGCGGGGGCCACCAAACCCCTGCTTTTCTGACCTGACTGAAACATGAATGGTCATATTTCTAGTCGCAGCCATTGTCGGTAACAGATGCTGCATAACCGCGGGGGCCACCAAACCCCTGCTTTTCTGACCTGACTGAAACATGAGTGGTCATATTTCTAGTCGCAGCCATTGTCGGTAACAGATGCTGCATAACCACGGGGGCCACCAAACCCCTGCTTTTCTGACCTGACTGAAACATGAGTGGTCATATTTCTAGTCGCAGCCATTGTCGGTAACAGATGCTGCATAACCGCGGGGCCACCAAACCCCTGCTTTTCTGACCTGACTGAAACATGAGTGGTCATATTTCTAGTCGCAGCCATTGTTGGTAACAGATGCTGCATAACCACGGGGGCCACCAAACCCCTGCTTTTCTGACCTGACTGAAACATGAGTGGTCATATTTCACAGGTATTATTATAGTTTTATTTGATTATTATGTGGGAATTTGTTTTGGTCAAACGGGTTAAAAATGAAGAAAGTTTTTCTTCTCCGTTAAAGAATATGTTAGATAATATACTAAGGGAATTTATACACTTTTTCAAGAAGTGACTCTTGAAGAAATACACTTATAATATTTAAGAAGTGAAACAATTTTTTACAACTATGATATATGAAATTTCTTTCTTTATTTAAGAAGTTAAAAAGGCTTAAAAAGTTTTTGAAGTTAATGTATATTGCCAATTTAGGCGAATAAAAAATACCAAAAATCTTATTAATATCCTCCAAGGAATTTGTCCAAACGATTGTAAATTTATTACAACCAATAAATCAAAAGGGATGATATTTTTTCAATAAAACAGGTTTAAACGTTTTTCTTTTAACATTCAATTAAAAGTCATCCAAAATAGTAAAAACACGAACCCCGTGTAGAGTTTATTATAGCGTAGCAAAAGCCCGGTAGCGAGGTCCGCCTTGCCTCTATAATGAGTTCTTAGATTTATGTTGTTAATAAACAATCCCTTGAATTACTTTTATAGGCGCAAAACAACCGCCTTGATCCGTCATCCAGCGCAGAGTACGCTGCTCGCACAGTGTGTAATGGCCGACCGTTTACAAGGGAAAAAAGTGTAACTAATTTCGCACAGCATCAGGTAACGGCTTCTGTAAAGGGAAATAAACTATCGCCACTCTTAAAATGAAAAAAAAGCAATAAACTTATTAAAGGAATAAATCTGTTAATATATAACTATTATTATAGTAAACACAATTCTCACAAATAAATTTTATTCTTTAAATTAAAAGATTCACAGGTTTTTGTGTTTATTTTAAGAAAGAATCTTATACAAGAATAGGCTTATTTGGTATATTATAAACAAAATTACAAAACTGCTTCACACACAAAATCTACTTATTTCTAAGTAGATAGCAGTTGGACTCAACCGCCTGCGCCTCGTATTCCTGTTGAGCCGCTACTCCTGACCCTCCTGTACTCTTCATGTTCTTTATAGAACTCAATTTACGTCATAGAGCTTTGGTAATAAATTTTGTAAAATCAAATGATAGCGTCATTTACTTTAAAGAAAAACAATTCTTTAATAAAAAGCCTACATTAACAAAATAGTTTGAAAATTTGAATAATTTTTTTAAAGAGGCACATTCTTTAAAAAATTTAATAAATTTAAATCATTTATAATATAGTACTATTTAAAAATAGAATAATAACTGAATTATATAATTAAAGTATATAATTTAAATACAGTTGATTTTAATTGACACTCAGCCCATATCTTTATTATTAAACTTCTTGAGCACTGTAGACTAATTTCAAATAACTATATAAAAACCCACCAGCCTACAATATAAAAATCTTTTATTTGACTATAATTACTTCATGTTTATTTAGATTACATGGTAATCGTCTTCAGAAGTACTTACCATGAAGATAATAGTGCTTCTGAAGATGACTATCAGGTAATCGAAATGTAGGCCCATATAAAGTAAACGTAGTAAAATAAACGATTTTTAAACTGGGGTTATATCTTTACTAGAAATATCAAAACATGATCAAATGTTGATTTACTGAAAACAGAATATCACCCCACCAATATTATTTGTATCAGTATAGTTTATTTTTCCTTAAACAGGCACAATGTCGGGGACTTTTCGCTCTTCAGGGCTAGAATATATAAGAAAATTATTTAATTATTGAAAAATTAAGAAATAACTTCATTTCTATACAAGCCCTGAAGAGGGCGGCAGATATGGACGGCAGTTGTCCCCTTAAGAAAATTACTCACACACCAACTGTATTTGATTTTTATAGTCTACCTGTGTATGAATTAAAATTCCTGTGAGTGGATACACATACACATAGCTTTATGTTCAATTTAAACAGTCTTTTTAACACAACTTATTACAGTTTTACAATAGAATTTTAAAAGAAAACATTTTTAATAGGCTATAAACGTTATATTTTTTTACAATATTTAATAAATAGGAAAACATATTTTGTTTAAATTTAAATATTATTATGGAAATCTAGTACATAATATTATTATGTTCACACAGAATATAAGTTATGTAGTTTTATTTGAATATTAATTAGGATTGGGGTAAAAAAGTATTAAACAGTTTTACTAAAACAATTCTGCAGTATTTCTGTATCATAAAGAACAGATGAAATTATAGGTTAGTGGTGATAAAATAAGAAAAGACTTTAAATAATGGTTAATGTTCTTAAAATGCTATCTAGGTATTTCCCAACAGAAAATAAGTATTGTCATGTTTTTAACAATTTTTTAAAAATCTCAGAAAATAGAAAGTATAAAAAGCTATATACGGAAGCTCGATTTATTGGGTGGTAAACGGTCTTGATTCTCATTCAGTACCATGGGCGATGGATGGCGGTACCTTATCACTACCACTATTTATATCTTTGATCTACACCTATGCAGGAAATAGAAACACCGGGAAGAAAATGAAGTTCATCATAGACGAGATAGGACACACGTGAGTCATGATTATTCCAAACTTGTTATTGGTATAACTATAATTTAACTGTACCAATATCTCTTTAAAATCACTACCTAGTTAAAAATTGTTTTAGTGAGTTATTCATGTAAAAACAAATATTATAAAATTATATTAAATGCATATATTAAACATACTTAACATAATTTTTTTCTGAAGGGTAACGTTTTATGACTTGTATGTAAAAACTTTACACATGAGTGAACCGATAGGTCGTGACGTCATCATTTAGAAGTTATAACGAAAATGCGAAACAATTCCCCCCTCTATATATCTCTATAAGTAGCTTGTCGTGATGTCATCATTCAAGAGTTATAACGAAAATGCGAAACAATTCCCCCCTCTATATATCTCTATAAGTAGCTTGTCGTGACGTCATCATTTAAGAGTTATAACGAAAATGCGAAACAATTCCCCCCTCTATATATCTCATCAAGTAGCTTGTCGTGACGTCATCATTTAGGAGTTATAACGAAAATGCGAAACAATTCCCCCCTCTATATATCTCTATAAGTAGCTTGTCGTGACGTCATCATTCAAGAGTTATAACGAAAATGCGAAACAATTCCCCCCTCTATATATCTCATCAAGTAGCTTGTCGTGACGTCATCATTTAAGAGTTATAACGAAAATGCGAAACAATTCCCCCCTCTATATATCTCATCAAGTAGCTTTTATACATGTAAGATTCTCTTTCAGTCCTCGTACTGAATTTTATCAGTAGATTCGATAAAGCCAAACATGGGGTGGACCAAAGTTAACATCTGTTTTCGTCTTTACTTAGAGGTTATTTGGAGATTATATTTAAATTGTTTTCAAATGAAATTTTCCACATCTTTAGAAATAAACTGTATTAAGCTTGATTAGGTTGAAATAAGTTGATTATTGAACCAGTAGAAGAAACATAGACTGTAGAAGAAGATTAAATGCTCTCATAAATCCCGGGCGATATTTAATTTCCAGTGGATCCGGAGCCACGTAAACATCTAGCTGACCAACTAGTCAAGCACGGAACCACCCTCCCCCAGCCTGAGGATCTGAGTTCACTACAGTCCTCCAAGTTTCTTATAAAGAGGACCACCAAAAAATGGTCAATTATATTGAAGGAGCTCTCAGCAGGAACACGGTGGGAAAGCGTTGTGACGGGGAGACCAACTGACCATAACTTGGCCCGAGCTGTTAGTGTTGCAGCTTTCAGATTGAAGATGGTTTATGATTACCTTGCATCACCCATGCTACACCTCCCCCGCATTCATGTGCTGCCGACTCCAGAGTGTTTGTTGAGGGGTGGTGACGTCATGAATACCGACCGCCTTCAGGATTGCACATCCCTGGACCAGGGCCAGGGTTACGACAGTCCCATCTTCAAGGAAACCCATCTTTACTGTTCAGAGCGTCGCCAAATGGCTCGGCTGTCAAGGGTAGGCGTTGGCTAGTAAGTGAGTGGTTACTACACCACGTGATAGATATGATTTTGTAAACAAGCCACTTTATGTACGTCATGTTAATTTAACAGTGTTTTAAATTATGATATTTTCTAATTTTTTCACGGGTAGCGCCTAAATTCAGTTACGAGACATATGAAATGTAAAAATATTTGAGTTTAACTTGAAGTATTTAGAATAAAAATATTGAAAAGAACCCCAATACCACAAAAATAATCAAAAATAACAAATAAAACAAGTTACTTAAGATTAAACCCTTATGTACATTTCGATGACCATGTCATCATCATCAGAGGGTCTTGTTGCAAAACACAATCTAGCACACAAGAAGTTACAAACTAGAATGATCATTCTAGTTTGTAACTTCTTGTGTGCTAGATTGTGTTTTGCAACAAGACCCTCTGATGATGATGACATGGTCATCGAAATGTACATAAGGGTTTAATCTTAAGTAACTTGTTTTATTTGTTATTTTTGATTATTTTTGTGGTATTGGGGTTCTTTTCAATATTTTTATTGCAATATATTGTACCACTGTGCTCTTGATATTGTGTATTGAAGTATTTAGGTTAACTTACTATGTTTCATAAGTATCACTTAAATTACTCTTTTTAATAAATCCCCCTATTATTTATCACTCCCCTTACATAGACCTATAGCTTGTTCTAATTTTCAATCGTTAATAAAATACTTTTTAATTCATCCGCTCAATTTCGAATGCAGTTTTTAAAACTTTTAGAGGATGACCTTTATTTTGATACAGTTGTTATTAAAATATTATTTAATTAGTTAAATTTATTGATGAATTAATTTTAGGTTATCCCCCCTCTCACAAAAGGGGCAAGGTATGCAATATAATTATTTCGTCACATTTGGCTTAAAATAAGTGAACATATGATTTAATGAAACAGCCGATTTTATGTTATATTTATGTGGTAGAACAGCTGTTTTAATTATGTTACATTATTTATATTATCTGTAATTACTTAATAAGAAGTAACTAAAATGATTTTTTTATTGATCTATATAGGAATGACTTTAAAACATTTTTGTTTATATTACTTGTATAAATTGTCTCTTCACTTCGTAAATAATAATAATTCATGTATTTTACCTAAAAAGTCATTGACGTTTGCAATAAGTACGCAGTGAGACAAAGAGTTAAGTTTTTTTTGTACAAACCAGAATTGAGTATTGTTAAAAAATGATTCTGTCAAAAGTAGAAACGCTCCCGAAGCGCTCAAATTAACGAGGAAATGAAGGCTCGCTGAAGCGAATCAATTGGACCTGAAAATGGACAGTGGCGGATCGATCGTGGGGGCGCTGGTGCCGGCAAGCGCACATGTCAGGAATGCGCCACAGCGTCTGATTTTCCGCTCGTTTCACACCAACAGCTGGCCATTGATTCCATCGATCATTGGTCCGTTGTCTTTCTCTGTTAGGCTTTTCTATTTTCTCCCAACGTTGTAGTTTTTTTCAACACAAAAAGGCGTCTACTGACAATGGGAAATTGGTTTTACATCGAGCACGTAGGCGCGTTGGTTTCTCGAGGCACGTAGTCTTTGGATGTAGCATGTAATTGTCGAGATTCTCGACCGTGCCATTGTACTTTGCCGTGGCGATGCAAAACCCGGAGATCCGTTTTCAATAAAATATTTCTTAGGTTTAATCATGAATTGTAACGCTGTGTTATAGCAGAAATATTTTACCGCAGCAATGATATCGTGTGATACCTTTGCTCAGGATATCCTACGTCAGCAAGGCTGTATAACCCTGGTTATAAACACAAGATGAAATAAAGTACTAATATAGGGCATTCGTTTAAGTTTTGTTTACACTGGGATTGTCGAAAAATATTTTTCTACAAAATTAAATTTCCGCTTTGTTAACCACTTCAACGATAGTTTATGAATATCCGAACTTTAAATTTAGTAAATTTGTTAAAACTTACTGAGACAGAACGTTTTCGATCACTATTTGCCGATCTTCATCAGTGTCTGTTTTTTTATTGTATTGTTTCATTACCTGCAGAATAGCAATATAAACTAGGAGCTATACTACCGATCTTGTTGGAACCTGTTTTTACTCTATGTTTCATAGGAATTTAAAGAATATAAACGGAACTGGTACAAGCAATTATCTTTCTGTTTTACCGGTTTTAAACAAAAATGTTTTTGAAGTGAAAACTTTAATAGTGACGCCTACAAAAACTTATTGTATGCACATTAACATAGAATTTCACGAAGGAATGATTTGCGTCAGATTATGCTATGACTTGCCTCAAAGTGAAAAAAAATCTATAACATATGATTTCATATATCAGTTGATTTTTTAATGCGTTATGTTGTAAGACAAATGTTTCAACACGTAATTTATGTTACATTATTCATGGAACACTAATAAGGAAATTGGTCATTATTTAAAATATATTTGATCAGTTAATAAATATATTAAATTATTTTAATTTTGATAAATCTCAATAAAAATAATTCATTAAAACGTTAATAATGAGCTATGTATTTTTAGTGCAATTTCTGAAATGAAAATTTCTTAGGCGCATCTGATGACAAATGCTTAGGTAATATCTTATTACGCAAAATTATAGGTTTTATTCAATTAGAAATTTCTATAGACGTAGTTTTATTAGTTGTTCCTTCTGTCGACACTCCCCCGAGTGGCCCCAACGTAATTGTTTAGACAGCTACACTGAAAAAAATTGTTATAAAAAAGAAATTTTTATTGAATGAAAATAATATACATTTAACCTTAAATCTCATGAAATTTTATGTCCGTATTTGATGTTAATAACTAACTCAGGATAATTTACACCAACCCTCGAGTTATGTCGAATCTAGTTGCCTGAATGCAGGAGTCACTAGTTTGTGTTTAGGGCAAGTTGTTACATTTCGCTAAAGCCAAACCCATCCTTCACTAAGGATACTACGTACCAAGGATAAGTGACACCATCGAGTTAGGGATGCATCTAGTTGCCTGAATGCAGGAGTCACAAGTTTGAGTTTAGGGCAAGTTATTTCACTTCGCTAAAGCCATACCCATCCTTCACTAAGGATACTACGTAACAAGGATAAGTGACACCAACCATCGAATTAGGGATGAATCTAGTTGCCTGAATGCAGGAGTCACAAGTTTGTGTTTATGGAAAGTTGTTTCATTTCGCTAAAGTCAAAGCAATCATTCACTAAGGATACTACGTACCAAGGATAAGTGACACCAACCTTCGAGTTAGGGATGCATCTAGTTGCCTGAATGCAGGAGTCACAAGTTTGTGTTTAGGGCAAGTTGTTTCATTTTGCTAAAGCCAACCATTTCCTTCACTAAGAATACTACGTACTAAGGATAAGTGACACCAACCCTCGAGTTAGGGATGCATCTAGTTGCCTGAATGCAGGTATCACAAGTTTGTGTTTGGGGGCAGTTGTATCATTTCGCTTAAGCCAACCAGATTCTTCACTTTAGGCACTACGTATCAAGGTAGATGTCACACCAACCATTGAGTTAGGGTTGAATCTAGCCACCTGAATGCCGGAGGCACAAGTTTGTATTTTTGGCCAGTTTTTTTATTTCGCTAAAGACAAACCACATCCGTCACTAAGGGCACTACGTACTAAGAATAAGTGACACCTACCCTCGAATTAGGGATGCATCTAGTTGCCTGAATGCAGGAGTCACAAGTTTGTGTTTAAGGCAAGTTGTTACATTTTACTAAAGCCAAACCCATCCTTCACTAAGAATACTAAGTACCAAGGATAAGTGGCACCAACCATCGAATTAGGGATGAATCTAGTTGCCTGAATGCAGGAGTCACAAGTTTGTGTTTATGGAAAGTTGTTTCATTTCGCTAAAGTCAAAGCAATCATTCACTAAGGATACTACGTACCAAGGATAAGTGACACCAACCTTCGAGTTAGGAATGCATCTAGTTGCCTGAATGCAGGAGTCACAAGTTTGTGTTTAGGGCAAGTTGTTTCATTTTGCTAAAGCCAACCATTTCCTTCACTAAGAATACTACGTACTAAGGATAAGTGACACCAACCCTCGAGTTAGGGATGCATCTAGTTGCCTGAATGCAGGCATCACAAGTTTGTGTTTATGGAAAGTTGTTACATTTCGCTAAAGTCAAAGCAATCATTCACTAAGGATACTACGTACCAAGGATAAGTGACATCAACCTTCGAGTTAGGGATGCATCTAGTTGCCTGAATGCAGGAGTCACAAGTTTGTGTTTATGGAAAGTTGTTACATTTCGCTAAAGTCAAAGCAATCATTCACTAAGGATACTACGTACCAAGGATAAGTGACACCAACCTTCGAGTTAGGGATGCATCTAGTTGCCTGAATGCAGGAGTCACAAGTTTGTGTTTATGGAAAGTTGTTACATTTCGCTAAAGTCAAAGCAATCATTCACTAAGGATACTACGTACCAAGGATAAGTGACACCAACCTTCGAGGTAGGGATGCATCTAGTTGCCTGAATGCAGGAGTCACAAGTTTGTGTTTAGGGCAAGTTGTTTCATTTTGCTAAAGCCAACCATTTCCTTCACTAAGTACTACGTACTAAGGATAAGTGACACCAACCCTCGAGTTAGGGATGCATCTAGTTGCCTGAATGCAGGCATCACAAGTTTGTGTTTGGGGGCAGTTGTATCATTTCGCTTAAGCCAACCAGATTATTCACTTTAGGCACTACGTACCAAGGTAGATGTCACACCAACCATTGAGTTAGGGTTGGATCTAGCCACCTGAATGCCGGAGGCACAAGTTTGTATTTTAGGCCTGTTTTTTTATTTCGCTAAAGACAAACCACATCCGTCACTAAGGGCACTACGTACTAAGAATAAGTGACACCTACCCTCGAGTTAGGGTTTAATCTAGCTACCAGAATTTTATTGAATCTAGCTACTGATCCTTGATTTTTTTAGCCTTCTACAACCACAAGACCCGCTGGAAACATAAAGTAGAAAAATATTAGATAGTGCCTGATAGTGTCCCAAATGTCTTGTATGAGTTTCTAAGCGAGTGGGTGGGTGTTTGTGTAGAATATGCATGTGTAAATGCGTGCTTGTGTTTTAAATTAACCTGTTTTAGTTGTCTGTTTTATTAGAGATTTCTTTTTCATTTAGTATTACATTATTCTTAATGCTTTTAACTTGTAAATTTTTTTTTTTTTTAACATGAAGATTTATAGTTCATCTTTTCTGCATAAGGTGGAGTAATATCATACATTTTACCACTAGTTTGGGTAAAGCTACACGTTTAGCGATAATGGTTCATTACTTTGTTTAATTGAGCATTTCTCCATGCTCTATAAAGGTTATTGCCTGTTGTATGTTTTAAGTAATATAATGGTTGTATAAACGGTTAAATTCAAGGTTGTAAGTAAAGATTTGTGAAAAGTATACTTACTCACGAAGAAGGATTTGATAAAACTTCATATTGCTATATTTCGTCCGTACTAGGCTGTCTTATACGGAATCTAATCATAGTTGCTCTGGAGAAAAAGCTGAAAGCGTTAAAGTTGCTAGTCTGTACAGTAATGTTGAAAACACCTTGGACTGATGACGTAAGCAACAGCTCCGTACGTGAAGTGTTGTATAAGAAGACTTATGGATACCTATAGAAGGAGGAGACTTGAGTGATTGGAAATGTTATCGGGAAGAGAAGAGAGAACATGGTCTCATAGTTAACGAGAAAACATTTTCAGTTTTACTTAGAGAAGCGATGAATGAGGCCATGACATCTAACACGGTCCCTGCTATACTGTTACGGATTGGAACACAAAAAAGATAACTTAGAAATTAAGAAGCTTTTGGGAACTAAGGAAGCTAATTCTTATTATAAAATACACCATCTTTTACTTGTAAATTAACTTTATTTATATTTGTACTTATATTAAGAATAGGAGGGCTAGACACGGACATTAGGGCTTTCACTTTATACTGGGAGACGTTAACGCCAACACTTTAAAATCTTACTATAGATATTTTTGGTAAACCCAAGCAACAGATATTTGGCCGAAAAATCGAGCGCTGGTAAATCTTTTGTTTTCTTCACGTGCCTAACCCTTACTTTAAAACACCTGGAAAAGCTTACACAGTCGAACCTCCAGATAACGAAATCCTCTATATAACAAATTTTTACCTGGTCCCATTACATTTTAGAAGTTATACTGCTTATTTACCTCCATGTAACGAATTTCGGACCTCTCAATATCGAAGTTTCTTCTTCACTTCAACCGAAGAAATGTAGTGTTGTATAGGCAGCTTACAATGTCATTTCCAGAAAAGTGTTTATTTTTTAGCAGGAAGGACAGCAAAACCAAGAATCACAAAACACATGTCTACAATTGACTGTCTGTTATAGTTCGGTTCGGTTAGGAATGCAGTGACTCATCGGTTAGGAATTCTAAGAACTCAGCATTTATAGACAGGCCTACTGTACACGTCTACAGTACATTCCCATCATCCCACCATTTTCTTTTATCACTCATTTAAATGTTGCTATCTCAGTTACTCAGTTTTATTCGTACCGTAAGTTTGTCGTGCTGTGAAAAAATGTCAAAAAGAAAGTGTTTAAGTGTAGCAGAAAAAGTGAGTGTCTTACGAGAGGTTGATGAAGGTGTAAAAAAGTTGGATGTTGCGAAAAAATACCGTATACCTCAGAGTTCGCTATCCACTATTCTAAAAAACCGGGATCAAATTCTAAAACAAAGTGTTCCTTATGATTTGCAAAGAAAGAAAATGTAACTTTGTACATTTGACAATATCGATAGCGCGATGATTAAATGGGTTACGGTAATGCGCGAGAAAAATCTTCCATTGTCAGGATATCTTATTAAAGAAAAGGCTTTGGAATTTGCAGTATCATTAGGACACAGTGTCTTTAATTCAAGTAACGGTTGGATAGAAAAATTCAAAAAAAGCGATAACATTGTTTAAAAAGTCATTTCGGGAGAAAGTGCTATTGTTGATATCCCCACTTGTTAATTTTGGAAAGGAAATGCGTTGGAAAAAGTTTTAAATGATTATGAATCGAAAGACATTTTCAATGCTTATGAGACCGGTCTGTTTTTTAAATGTTTGCTGCAACAAGACACTAACTTTTAAAACCGACCCTTGTTTTGGAGGAAAAGGCAGCAAAGAAAGGATCACCGTATTATTGGCAGCTAACGTGTTAGGGACAGAAAAACTCACATTGCTTGTGATTGGCAAAAGCAAATCTTTGCGATTTTTCCGATCTGTCATATCCTTAGAAGATGACAAGCGAAATTTTCATTGAATGGATATTGAAGCTGGACAAGCAGATCTCCAAAGAGAAAAGGAAAATTGCACTTTTCATCAACAACTGCCCTGCACATCCGCATGACATTAATTCCCAACTGAAGAGTGTCAATGTGTTTTCCTTTCCACCAAATGTTACATCGATACTTCAACCGCTCGATCAGGGAGTAGTAAAAAATTTAAAGCTACGCTACAGAAAAAGAATTTAAAAAAAGATTGTGACTACCTTAGAGGACAATGAAATCGTACCCAAAAACATTGTTAATCTAAGGGACTGCATCTCTGAATTGGCAAAAGTTTGGACGAATGACGTGAAGAAAACAACAGTTTTTAATTGTTTCTCCAAAGCTGGATTTAATTCGGTCACACATGAAGAGGATAGTGAGGACAACATGACTTTAAGTGAATTAAAAAAGCAATCGGATTTTCTGAAGAGTTCAGGAAACATAGCTAATGACGTTCCAATTGAAGATTTTATTTGTCTGGAAGAAGATTTGGCTGTTTCCAATTTTCCAGACGACGATGACATTATCCGAAGCGTCCAGGTGACAAACTCAAATGAACTTTTGAAAGATGGTGACGACGACTATGAAGATTATTGTGATGAATCTGAAGAGAAGAACACTACAGATCATGACGTTTTACAAGCTTTCAAAATTGAGACATAATAAAGCATTATCCTATATTAACATTGGCCTATTACACTAACTACGTTGATGATATTACACTATATCCCTTTTATTACCGCACGTAGTGCGGTATACGTAATGCGGTAAGATGGGGTAGGAGCATTCTTGACAACATCTCAATAACGAATACCTCTCTAGAACGAATTTTTTCTCTGGATAATCGACTTCGTTACACAGAGGTTCGACTGTATTATACGTTTAAATTCATTCCTGCTTTCTTAGTGTGGTCGCCACAGTTTGTTTTAAATTTGTATTACATATTTGTATTTGTGGTGTTTGTTAAATTTTTACTTCGTTTAATTGATTATTGTTCGTAAAGTAATGATAATCATATTAAATGTTCTGAAGTAATTTAGGAAGATTAGAAACACGAATGAACAACAATAATCACAAAGAAGGCAAAAGTAGATTGCCGGATGATAAAACGTCCAATGCAAGAACACTGCGCTAAAAAAAAAGAATTTGTGGGTTGTTAAAATTTGTTTTTTAAAAAAATTTAAAAGTGCAATAATTCACTCCCTGACTTGTGATATAAGTGAAACCATTGTGCCGAATAGAAATCAAGAAGATATATTTGCTGTCGTAAAATGGAATGAAAACTAAATAAAAATAACAATTGTGTTTGTGCCGCGAGTTAGGCTAGGTTAGGTGTCCGGCTTTGTTATCCACCACTTAA
Source organism: Prosapia bicincta (assembly GCA_036971475.1). Classification (NCBI taxonomy): domain Eukaryota; kingdom Metazoa; phylum Arthropoda; class Insecta; order Hemiptera; family Cercopidae; genus Prosapia; species Prosapia bicincta. The sequence continues at coordinate 3,809,596 of JBAIZL010000004.1, read as the reverse complement.
TGGGGCCGTAAATCATGGCGATATATTTTGACAGTGCGTTGAAAACGGAATAATCTGCTAGCAATGAGGGCTGTTCGGCCAATCGCAGCCACTGCCTTTAATTTATGGCTGGCCCTAATGCCGTCCGGCACTGACTTCGCAATAATCGTTGGCCGGCTTGATAAGTCATGTTCGACGCCGGTGCCCTCATCCAACAAACCGTTAATGACATTTGCAGTTTCGTTGTCACTGTTAATTTTCCGCGCTCAAGTGGTAACTTGATAGGCAAGCAGCCTGACTCGTTTGGCTTAGACGAGGTTTAGGCTACAACTCATTAATGACCTTCATACAGTTCCTGATCAGTTCCATACATTGGACCACTAGTAGAGGTGACACTCACATTCACAGGATATATGCTAATAAATATAAAATCAAATGAATAAATAAACACTAAGGAAACAATTCCAAACAGCTTTGAGGTTAACAATAATTGAACGATAATTCGATAATTTCGTCCTCACGTTATCCATGATATTATTTAAAAATATATTCTAAACAAAAAGATAGACATTTTATAAGTAAAAAATAAAATAAATACGACAACTCCAACGTCAATTATCACCTTACTATTTTTATTTAAGAAATATACTGGACTATCAAATAATTTTTTAGGACTTACTGTAGGTACCTACAGGTTCAGTAAACCTAACCTAACATCAAGATACATTGTAATATAGCTAAATAGTCTCCGCATAGGGTACGTTTAGGTATAAAAACAAAAAAAAAAAAATTCTTATAGTCTTCTAATGTCAATTGGTGAGGAAGCAGTTGACCTATATTTGTACCATACAAATTTGTCTTCTTATATATATATATATATATATATATATATATATATATATATATATATATAATATTATATTATATTAAATATGGTGATATGTTTTCTTGTAATATAGTTAATAAATTAAAAATATTTCAAAAACAAGAATACTTTTAATGAATATATTTATTCAAAGCTTTTCGCCGATAAAATAGTACCATCTTCAGGAAAATAATTTATTTTTACAAAATATAATACAAAGAATTTTGTAAAAATATTTTATTTATATATATTTTTAATTTATTAACTATATTACAAGAAAACATATCATCATATTTAATATATATATATATATATATATATATATATATATATATATATATATATATATATATATATATATATATATATATATGCTGATACGTATTCCTTCACGGATGGAAAAATATGATGAATAGTTACTATCTGGAGTACATCTGTTCATTCTGCAGTCCATAAATTCTCAGTTCCGACGTTTCGCTAGAATCTCATCCAACATTGACGAGGTGAACCCAACAACAGAAGAAGAGCGAGACTTCTACTCACAAATGGATGTACTCCAGATAGTAACTATTCATCATATATATATATATATATATATATATATATATATATATACACATTATCTTGTACACATTTTCAATGGCTAATAACATACGTTGCTATTAATCCACTGAAATACTGTACATTTTATTTAACCTGTAGTGGATGACAACAAACTGATGTTATCTCAGTTTTTTCAAATACTGATTCATTAATTAAATTTTAAGTAGTTGATGTCTCGGTCGGATTCGGTTAAAATGAACCTTAATGTTTAAAATCCACCGATTTGGCACTGAGTCAACTTTCCCATGGCTTGAAATCTATTACTTACAGATTTATATGAAACTATAAAATAAAGGTTCCTTGTAATAATTAGGCATTACAAGAGATTAATAGAACGAGGAATTATAGACCATTATCAGGATAATAAATTACAAACTAAAGAAAGAAAGCGAATAAAAAATAGCAAGGAAACTCCCGTTAAATTTTGTTACTTAATGTTGTGATTCTGTCATATTTATATCATTGTAGTCTCTATACGTAAAAATGAATGTTTGTATGTATGTATGCAACTTATGCAATACTAAACCACTGAATCAAAGTCAATGAAATTTGGAGGGATTGTTTAACATAATCCCAGAATGGTTCTTGTGGAGTTTAATGTAGATCCATCCACAGGGCTCCACCCCAGAGTCCTTGGATGGTTAATTGTACAGCCTTCCATAAGTCTAATGTTAAATTTTGTATCCATACTACTGTTACTTATTATAATATTTTTATATTATATATATATATATATATATATATATATATATATATATATGAATGCATGTATGTATGTATGTATGTATGTATGTATGTATGAACCCTAATGGGTTAATAAACCACTAATCCGATTGCCATGAAACTTTGGAAAAATGTTGAGTATATTCCTGGGAAGGTTTCTGTCATAGTAAGTCACAGGGGTGTAGCTAGGGGGCACAAGGTCACGTGTTCCCCCCCAAAACCAAGAGATAGCAGAAGAATATTAAATTATAAAATGGGGTTAGGTTTTCGCAAAACATCTTTCCGACGACATAACAATTTTTTCAACATGTATTTTTAAGTATCAAAGTAGCATAAAATATGATTCTCTATATTATCTCATCCTAAGGCATTACATTGAATTAATTCCAAATTTTGGTTGCCAAGCAACACTCAACAAATACAAATTATTTGGACCTAATTTTGAAAACCAATGCTTCTCCCATTAACAGCTATGTGTGGCTTACTCAAGCGTTGAAAAACCTTCTGATTTATTTGTGAACGAACCAGAGAGAAAACCCAAAAATATTGTATATCCGAGTGCACTTCAATATATAACATTCAATGAAGAAAGTTTATTGACACGCTTTTCTCGATCGACTACTAGAAGTTCAGCTATTATTATGTTAATAAAGTACTAGATTAAGTTCAGCTAATCTTTACACGCCATTTATTGACCCGGTACGAAATTCGCCGGGACAGCTAGTTATAATATAAAATATAACTAGAATAATTTCTTTATTTTTTGAGCTCAGGAATTGACTTTAAATAGCGTTTTCTATTAGGGGGCCTACTTGTTTTTACTCAACTGACTTACACTGCAATATCATTAAAGTGACCAATGTCATCATACAAAAGACATGAACGATCATGTTGCTAACCGCTGTAATGTAAATTAACCGGTAGCTGCATTCGACATACCTATTAACAAAGCTTTTATTTCCCTCTTCTACTTAAGCTACCAGTTTACACTTAAACCCTTGGATATGTATTATTTCTGACACTTGCTTGCAGTAGCAGTTTCTTTCTCTGAGGGTATATCCATCCTATTTTGACTCAGACCATAACCGTCAGTTAACCTAGTGATCAAGTATTATTTTCTTGTAACTGAACTGGATCTCTCCGAATACGTCGTTGTTACATTGTAAAGCCGGAGCATAATAATTTCTTACGTAGTATAAAATAGTGGTGAAGTTTGTAAAGAAACATTTATTTTATACAGTTTAACATTTGCTTGTGGATTGAGGTTATGTACGTATTGTTTAAGACAGTTTCTATTTGCTTATGGTTACCGGCACCTAAACCACTGTCTTCTTGCCTAGACAACCTTCGTATAAACAAGAAAACAAAAACAATTTAGACGAAAACATTAACTATTACGCTTTTGAAAATATCGACACCAAACAAGTAACGTCCCACTTGTGAAGTCTAACAGGAACATCTGGGAAGTTATCATAAAGTCTTCTATGTCCACATTCACATTCGACAAACAGTCAATTCGATAAGCAACTGTTGGGAAAAATAAAGAAAACATTGACAGACAACGAGGCAAATTGGATGTAACTGTCTGACGGAGGATGCAGAAGGAAACGAACGGAGCTCAGAGTAGATGAAATGCTGAAAGAACACCTTTTTGTGGAAGCTATAAAATGTCTATTAAAAACAGGGCGTTCACATGGTTTTATCACGATTTAAAAAAAAAGACTAAAATAAATATTGTTTGAATCAAATTATCTTTGTGAGAAAACCCTAAGTGAATAAGAGAAGCAAAACATTGTTGTACATTATTTTTATGGCTATTTTATGTTGAAATAAATTCCTACAAAGTGTATTTAAAAAAAAAAATACCAAAATAAACTAAACGTTTGAGATTTATATCGACACCGAAAGACTGAAACTTCAAGTTTAAAAATATATAATCTGGTAGAATTTTCTGAATTGATGGGTTAGTTTTATTTTATACCCGTTTTCATTACGCCAAAAAAATGTATTTAGAAACTTTAGGGGCATTTTAGTCACCTATTACTTCCATTATAAAATTTCTTATCTCTTTATATATAGGCTTACCCCTTGCACAAAATTTCTATCGCTAATAAAATACGGTTTTATTCATCCAATCAAGTTCAAATGAATTTCTTCAAGCCTATAGAGAATGACACTTGATTTTAATACAGTTTTAAAATATTATTATTCAAGATTTAAATTATAAAAGTTTGGGAGTCTGGGTCAGATTTGAACTGAGAATCTTCATGTTCAAAGGCAACTTTCCATAGCTAGAAACGAATCTCTCAAATATCTATGTGAAAAACTCCATTCTAAAACCTTAAATCACTGAGCCAACTTTCCATAGCTAGAAACGAATCTCTCAAATATCTATGTGAAAAACTCCATTCTAAAACCTTAAATTGTTGTCATGGTTACCACACAATATCATAAATAAGGCTGTAGGAATAATAATGAATGAAAGGAATAAAATACACACTGGATTCACGTTATATAACCTTGCTTCACAAACGAACAATGCAAAAGGAAAGCGAAAAGAAACTACAACACAATGCAAGCGACGAAAAAAAGAAAGGGTATAAATAGTAAAAAAAAAAATAATAGTCCAAGGTCATACATGGAAACGAAAATGGAAAATTGCAAGGAAATTCCCTTTCTATTTTGCCACTTAATATTGTTATTCTGACATATGTATATACATATTTATATTAGATGTAATTATAAAATAAAAAAGATTAAAACAAAAGTTTTCTTTGTTGACTCAAGTAGGAATTAACTTTAAAAAATATAGATATTACTTGTTTATATTAGTAGTTTCAGAAGGTGAGCTTTTTTCAGATTTTTCAATAATTAAAAAATAATCTCAATCTATACTTGATTTTAAAAGTTTATTTGTAATCATGGATTCTAGAATTAAAATTTGACTTTGTTTTAAAATTATAGTTGAAGACAAACCATTAATCTATCGGTAAAAAATGTCTTTATTTCTAAATAATAGTAATGGGTTTCCCATAATTTTCGGAACCATCCTCTTGTGACGGAAAGGGATTGCTTCCCAGATACCACAAACACAAAAATGAAATATCCCAAGCAGACAAAAACTAGCATCCTTTAAACGCATGCTGCATCCGACCCAGAATGAACAACTGTATGGATCAACATCGATTCTCCATTAGAAACGGTTCTAATTCTAAACCAAAAAGTTTCAATGTTGAAATCTTCCTAGTATAGATACAATAAAGGTGTCTGCGTTTATAGAAAAACGCCCAAGAAGGTATTAATTTCTTTTGTTCATAAGGAAATTTCAAAATTTAATTTTAAAACTTTAGATGACGTAAAATCAACCTATAATTTGATAGTAAAAGAAATCGAGTTTTTCAATTTATCCGCTTCTTCCTTCATCCAATAAGACTGAATCCACAGTTTATTTGGGCTCCGATCCACTTCCAGTAAAACACCTGAACACTTAGCTGCTCACCGTGTCACGTATCAGACAGGTGGTCTGGGCCAGACCTCAGTCAGTCATTAACTGTTAAATGCAGTTCGTAAACGCATCCGAGTGTTACAAATGTGCAGCTGCAACTAGTCTTAATACCAAATTATATCGATCCCGATCGGATCGGCCCACTTTGGGGCAACCGTGGAGGTTTCTCGCTTTTATTCTCTCTAAATGGAAGATTAGCTCGAACATTTATAGAAGAAAATATAATTTCTTAAAAACTGGAAATAAAAGCGTTGATAAACGATTAATTTCTAGGTAACTGTCATCTAGACATCAGAGATACCAATATCTGTTTTACAAATTTTCCCCAAAAGAAAAATTATACCTGATGATGTAAACGATGCTTAGAAATAGGACAAAGTAATAAAAATCTCCCAACGCTAAATAATATTAAAAATTGGAAAAAAGATAACCTTAAGGATCAAGATTTCTTAAAAATCAGTGCACTATATTTTTCTACATTTTAATGTCCCTACAAAGTAGAGTTAACTATGAATATGATTACAATTCAAATTATAATGTTTCTTAGCGGAGGATAACCGGTTGACAGATGTAGTAGTGTCTATTTTTTTTACTTAATTTTTTTTTTCTAAAGATGAGCCATTTTTACTTATCGTTTCAACTTGCCAGTTTCAACTTACTTTTCAATAGTAAACTTTACTTTTAAAAAAAATGAAATTTATCTTCACTGGGAACATTCCATTTCCAGCATATTTTAAGTTGTGTTTCCATTGTATATCCAGCTGGAAACAACCTAAAGGTTATGTTTATAAAAAGAACTACATTTTATAAAGTTTAGTTTTGTAAAGTGAGGGGAAATGTGATTAAAGTTTTGAACATTAGTAAGATATTTGGTTAAATCTGCTGAAATCAAATAGTCGTCAAATTTAAAAAAATCAAATCAAATATAAAATTAGGTAATTGTTCCGACGTGCGACTACCGTTTTTTTCGTGAAATCTTTTTACTTTTCTTATGTATTTTTACGTCCTAGACACGAATCCAACATTATTTTTTGTCGCTGATGTTTTTTTAAAATATACTTAAAAAAACATAACCTAAACTAACCTTTATTGACGTACGACTAACGCTAATTTCGTGAATTTGTTTTTACTTTTCTTATGTATTTTCACGTTTTTACATATGTACGTTCCTTACATTTTAAAGTATTTTTGTGAAAGTTACTTTATTTCACATTTTAAATGTTAGATTGTAATGACATGTAGGCCTATAGCGTGAACCGAACGCACAGTAGCTACAGCGCACTGCACTACGTCTAGATCTGTAATTTTATACATTACTATATACCTACATTAAATATACCTACAAAGTATCGAGTCAGGATAGATTTGGTAATAATTTTATTCAGAATTACTATCTATTTTTATTAAATTATAACCAAATCTATCCTGACTTGATACTTCATAGGTATATTTTAATGTAGGTATATAGTAATGTTGTATAAAACTATAACCAAATCTATCCTGACTTGATACTTCATAGGTATATTTTAATGTAGGTATATAGTAATGTTGTATAAAATTATAACCAAATCTATACGTATTATAATAAATTAATAATGGCAATACGACGTAGACGACAAAAAAAAATGTTGGATTCATGTGAACGTACAACAATAAAGGTTAGTTTAGGTTATGTTTTTTAAGTATATTTCAAAAAAACGGCGTCAGCGGCAATAATTATTGTTAGATTCGTGTCTAGGACGTGAAAATACATAAGAAAAGTAAAACAAATTCACGAAAATAGCGGTAGTCGCACGTCGGGACGTACGTCAATAAGGTTATTTTTTTAAAGTATATTTAAAAAAAATCGGCGTCAGCGACAATAATTAATGTTAGATTCGTGTCTAGGACGTGAAAATACATAAGAAAAGTAAAACAAATTCACGAAAATAGCGGTAGTCGCACATCAGAACGTACGTCAATAAAGGTTATGTTTTTTAAAGTATATTTTAAAATAACGGCGTCAGCGACAAAAAATAATGTGGATTCGTGTCTAGGACGTAAAAATACAAAAGAAAATTTAAAAAATTTCACGCAAATAGCGGTAGTCGCACGTCGGAACAGCGGTAGTCGCACGTCGAAACGTACGTCAATAAAAGTTATGTTTTTTAAAGTATATTTTAAAAAAACTGCGTCAGCGACAAAAACAATGTTGGATTCGTGTCTAAACGTAAAAATACATAAGAAAAGTAAAAACATTTCACGAAAATAGCGGTAGTCGCACGTCGGAACAACGGTAGTCGCACGTCGGAACGTACGTCAATAAAGGTTATGTTTTTTAAAGTATATTTTAAAAAAGCGGCGTCAGCGACAAAAAATAATGTTGGATTCGTGTCTAAAACGTAAAAATACATAAGAAAAGTAAAAAAATTTCGAAAATAGCGGTAGTCGCACGTCGGAACAACGGTAGTCGCACGTCGGAACAATTACCTAAAATTAAAACTGAACAAAATAAAATTGTAATAATTATGTTAACACTTGTAGAGAATATTGCTAAATAAATGCCGTTGATATGTGAGTCAGATACAACTATTTGTTTAAACAGGCAACCTTTCAATAACGTGTAGGCCTACAATATTTTCATCAGTCCTACAAAACATAAGCACACAATTAAAATTGCCAACAATAAATACATTATAAATAAAAGAATAAATATGCTACGACTCACAATTATAAAAACTTTAACATCATACGCGTTTCAATGGCAATATGTCATCATTTTCAGTGAGGCTACACAATTTAAACTTAATTGAAAAAACTAAACATAACCTAAAATGTTTTAACAAAAGTAAGAATCGGATTTGATCATTGCCAAATCTACAAACACGGCTACTAATATATTTACATGGAACAACATATGATAATCATAAATATTTAATTTGATGAACCTATAATAATAATAAAACGTAATAATGACAAAATTATTTATTGAAATAATTTAAAAAAGATAATATTTAACAATAAATTAATTTACAATAATATTGAATTTTTAATTGGTCCTAATTCACTATTAAAGATTTTATTTTTATTTCTATTTATAAATAAAGTTTTCCATGCATCTAATTCCATAAAATTTATCACATTTTTTAAAAGGACAACATTTTTACTTTCAAACTCGTGTTTCTCGTCCACAAGCTATGCCAAATTATCATAAGCCAGCTCGAATATTGTTTACAATAATAACATTAGTTCACTAATAAATATAGCTACAATAAGGAAGTTTTAATATAGCTAATTTATTAGTAAACAATTGCTATTATTGTTGGTAATTGTAATTGTGTATTTAGATATTGTAGCCCTGAAAATAATAACTTACACGTTAATGAAACGTTGCCTGTTTAAAGGAATAGTGGTACCTGATTCGTAAGTCAACCGCATTTATTTAAAGAAATACAATTTTGAATTTCGACCTTTTTTATTTCCAACCCGAACTTTGAAATAAATTTCCACCATTTACCTCCGAGCGAATTTAAAGTGCAATGAAGAAAGTTTCACAAAGAAGAAATAGACAGTTCACCCTTGGTAAAAGTCTGAAGTGGGGACAATGAATGGGGGCAGAATGAAAGTTGCATTACTTAGCAATAGTTACAGCAGAGACAAAAAGAAAATAATTTCATTATGTCCACATAGAATGTACATACTTCACTCTTTTGAAATATCTTGCACTCAATCCGGCAATTGAATTTCTCAAATTCTAAATAGGAGGCTGTATTGCGGTGTCACGGATTATTTCACAGCAGAAAGAAAGTATCCACTACTTTTGTCTAAAGGTCTAACAGTTTTATCCCTTAACATCCGAACTACCCATAAACGTTTTGCTCCTGAGTGCTGTTTTCAAACACGCTGCTCCTGTCAGTCCTGTTGTAGGCTACTGTCTGGTTAACGCTTCGAATCCTTTCAGTCAAAATGCCCAAGAATTATTTTCACTAAAATAACACCATTTGCTAAAAGATTTGCTCTCTATGTTGGTAAGTTAGTCCACAAAGCTTTTGGGCAGCGACGAAAGCTCTGTTTATTTGGGATATGAAGAACCGATTTTACCATACCTCAACCCCTCAAATACTTCACAGTTTGTCTAAACTTGAAAAATCTTGTTTCATCGAGGATAATAGTCATTTTTAGTTTTCAATTCCTTCCATTAGTTCACACTACCTATATTTATTTTTGGTTCATATATTCAATTGTTAATAAAATACTTTTTATTCTTCCACTCAAGTTAAAATACATTTTTGTAAAACATGTAGTAAATTACAATTGATGCTATAACAGTTTAAACAAATATTATTTTAACAATTAAATTTAATTAATTAATTTTAGTTTTATATGGGAGAAAAACGTTTCACAATAGGGGTAAGGTATGCAATATAGTTACTCCGTCCTGTTTGGCTAAAAACCAGTGATATAGGATTTCATAAAACAACTAATTTTATGGTATAGGTTATGTGGTAGAACAGCTGTTTTGACGCATAGGTTATGTTACTTTATTTATATTATTTAATTAATTTATGTGTAATTGTAATTATTTAATAAAAAAGAAACTAAAATTGAATTTCTCTGTGTTAATAAAAAAAGTGGTAGAAAATCCACTGAGCTAATCCTGTGGTAGGAATGGGTAACTGCTCTACACCGATAAGGTCCCTACAAATTTCTGATAAATAAAAAAAATAATTTAAAAAAAGAATTCCAACTGTCCTATTAAAACACTTCTTTCTTTATTAACTTCATCAATATGGCTGTTCTCATTTGTGCTTAGCTCGTAAGTAGTCGGCAAAACACACGGGATTTTATATATTCTCAATGTGTTAAGATATATAAATCTTAATGACGCTATATTTTATTGAGCAACTTGTGTGGCCCTTGAAGCTCGTTAATTGAGATAGACTGGGAATACAAGGAAGCAATTAGAAAAGGTTTGACAGACAGACATCGTTCATTAACAGAGTGAAGACCTACTATGAGTGCTATGAGTAATTTATTAGGCTACGACGAAAAGAGAAAGTCCATAGCGTAGGATGCAGTAATCATAAAGTTATATGTTTATTTATTTACAGAAAACACGGTTAATTGTACGTGAAATAAAAACATTTTAATGTACGGTTAAATAAAAACACGGTTGATGAGTGAGTTAAAGAATCCTAATTTATTAAACATTTGGGAACGTTTCGACGACTATATTGTCGTCCTCATTCAAGCCTGATCTCCTCTACTAGAAACAAAAGGCAACTTCCCTTCTACATTTAAAATTAATTCCTTCACATTTTTTTATAAATGTCTACGGAAAGTTGTCTTGTTTTTCTAGTAGGTTTGAAAATATTATAAAGTAGGGGATCAGGCCTAAATGGGGACGACAATTTAGTCATCGAACGTTGCCAAATTTTTAATAAATCAGGTTTCTTGATTCACGCATTTAACGTGTTTTTATTTAACAAACTTTTGCGAGTGTACACCTTATCATAATGTATGCTTATTGTACAGTAAATACCTCCTAAGCGATTTATAGCCTGTAAAGACATAGGTAATCCTATAAGGTATACGAAAAAATACCACTACTCTTAAGTACATTATATGAGTTTGGGAATACAAATACAAGAACAGTTTCGTTAAGAACAAAGAAAAGAAATGAAATAAATACAAATTTGTTTGTAAAACAAATATAAGTCCTCCATACAAGGGCTCTCTAGATGAAATTTGTTTAAAATTGCATTGGAATAAATAAATGTTTGTTTTAAAACTACCTTTCCAGATCCAATAAGAATTTAGGAATGAAAATACAAGAGATGGTCAAGAAGGAAGATAAGAAATTAAATAGGTATAAATATTTGTCTAAAACAAATTTACATCCCCTACACCAGGGCTCACTAGAAGCAGTTCAAACCCACAATGACATAAATATATGTTGGTTTTAAAACTGCTTTTCCAGATCCAATATGAGTTTGGGAATGAAAATACAAGATATGGTCAAGAAGAAAGATAAGAAATTAAATAGGCATAAATATTATTGTAAAACAGGTTTTCATCCCTTACACGAGGGCTTATTAGATGCAGCAACTTTCAAACCCGCAATGAAATAAATATATGTTGGTTTTAAAATTACTTTACCAGATCCTATAAATAAAAATACACCTGTTTAATACCTATTAGAAAGCCAAAAAGAGTGAATTATTTTTCAAATCCATTAAACCAACTGCTGGAGGAGCCATATATTTCTAGTAAAAATATTTTTTTTTTTTTGTAAAAAGTAGTTTAAAATAGATTTGTAGTTTGAGAAAAGAATTGTAAAATATCTAGACAATATCCTGTTGATATGTTACCTCTCAATTAGTTGTTTCTGTTAATAAATATGTTCTAATTAAACATAATAATAATTTAAATTGTTAGATAAATAAATATATTTGGTTTACCACTCATTGGGCTATTTAATTCAAACGGAGTGACTAAACTCTTTTGAATTGTTCCAATTCATAATTAAAAATTTTTTTTTGGCAGGAATAGCCAGGTTTTTATTACTCTATTGATGTTATTGATCTAATTGGAGCCAATTCGTTGTTTCTTGATGTGCATTTCTCCCAATCTCTTGTGGGCTTTCAATTGTCTCAATACTGGTTCTTACATGGAAGGATAGATAACGTTGCGCTCAACTCCAATATGAATAAAGGACAGAATGATTAAGGATAAAACGATAAAGATTTAAAAAGTCTGAGAAAACATTTAAAGAAAAGAAATGATGAAAAAAAAAACAGAAAAAGTAGAAAAAATGAAAAAGATGGATTATTAGTTAATATAAATATATAATATTTTTTTTTAAAATTACAGATACAGTAAGAATAAATAAATAATACTACTACACTACAGTATTTGTTTTGTAATAAATTATTGATACAATTAAATTAATTTTAAATGTTTTGATATTTTTTAAAATTAAGGTAAATTAATTAAAATTCTTTTCAAGAATGATTTATATGCTAATAATAAAAAGGTTCATAATGAGGTTGATAAGAAATAGGGGTTGCAAGGATTCAAGATGAGAAAAATCTGAAGGTAAGGCATTCCCTTACCTTACTTATAAGGTGATGTATTCCCAACATATCTAAAATTTTTGTGTACGTGAAGAGTTATCTTAACAAAAAGAGCAAAACATGTGAGGGAAAATATGTTTTTTTTTCAAAATTACTGACTATCAAGAGCGGATATAAAGATAACTATGCAAGATATCGAAACTCTCGTCTTAGCAAAATATAGTAAATTTAATCAGCTTTCATTTTTTATAGAGTAGTAATTTCGATGGGACGCATAGTTTCCAAAATTTAAGCGAAAAACAAGGACCTTCAAATCCCCCTCGGCTCAGGCTACGGGAGGGTACGTTTGCTATTTTCACCTCTTATTTAGTCTAAACAAAGCTACAAAGTCAGAGATTGTATTCCAGATATTTCTCTCAATACCTTTTCGTTGTTCGGACTAAAAGCTTTTAAAAATATTAAGTAAAACTATTTCTCTCTCTCCCCTCTTCAAACAGTAGTTCCTTTGTTTTCCTCCATTTTCACACAACGAGCAATTACATTTGAATGTAAATACCTTGGACGGTCACTTGGTAATAACCGTGCAAATTACACTTTGCAATTACCGACACATCCTTAGTTATTAAAAACACTAGCCCTGCATATTGCACAAGTATAATTAATTGTTGGAGGAATGAAGTCGGCTCAGTTGCCTAAACTGTGGTAGATTGTGTGGACAGCTGTGAGCTAGCACACCTGTGCGGGGGCGGGCCGTACAACGCCGCCGTCTAATTTCGACGAAACCCATCATCCGAGCATTAGACACGTTTTCCCTTGGCCACCGGCACAACGCCGCGGCTTACGACAGGTATAGGCTTACTACTGCGTGTGAAATGTACAGTTAGTCACAGATACATCGTACTTCTACCATTTAACATACACGCAACAAAAATAAATAGCAATTAGGATTATCTAAAAATCAAGTGACAAGTGATTGTATTTTGACAGATGTCATAGGCGTTACATATTTTTTTTTCGTTTTTCTCTACTAGTATCGTAAAAATTCACATACTGAAATATTTCATACAACGCCTACTTTTATCTGTTACTAGTATTATAATAATATTAATGTAATTTCTATATAAGACTCAGTTCACTAAAAAAAGTTGATTTTTTTACTGCCGAATTTAAAAAATTGATTTTTCTGAGATATTAAATGAAAAAAAAGTTATTTATTCTATAAAAAATTTAAAATTAGCAGACTATATTTCAATTCCTTCTATTAGTTTACACTCTCCCTATATATATATATATATATATATATATATATATATATATATATATATATATATATCTCAATATTTAATAATTTTTATTCATCAATTAAATTCAAATAAACTTTTTAAAACTTGTAGGAAATGATGCTAATACAGTTTTTTTAAAATTAATTATTCAACTAAATTTAATAAATTTTGTTTTAGATTTATATAGGAGGAAAACGTTTCATAAAGGGGCAAAGTTATACAAAATAGTTATTTCGTCTCATTTGGCCTAAATATGTGATAAGATAATTAAAAAAAACAGCTGATTTTATGTTGTAGGTTATGTGGTAGAACAATTGTTTTAATGCAAAGGTTATGCTACTGTATTCATATTAATTGTAATTCTTTAAAAAAAAGGAACCAAAATAAAATTTTTTGTTGTTGACCTTAGTAGGAATTGATTTTAAAACAATTTTATTTATATTACTTGTTTCTTTTCAAAGTACAAATTTGTTGTTAATGTCCGGAAATGCTTCTAATTTGCAGTACTTACTTTTACACTACTAGACATTTGTATTAAAATTATATTTGAAAATAAAAATGACCAAATAATTAATAATAACTAATCAACAAAAGAAATAATATTGCTTCCAAAATTAGTTTTTTAAAGACATAATAGTATGTTTAGAAAAACATACTAATCGTTTGTGTCCAAGTTATTACAGTCGTCTTCAAACATTTGGATAGATGAAAACAACATCAACAGTATTAAACAAAACTGTCTAAAAATATTTTAAAAATAAGTCAAATGTTTATATTACAAAATTTTTGGTAATTTTTAGGCATATTTGAACGTTATATTGTTAACTATTGAAATGTTTTCACTTTTCCAAAGCGTCTGAAAATAGAATCATGTACGATGAAATTACATACAGTCGTTATCTATGTTTCCATAAGAGTATGGAACCCAAAGGTTTAGCAACCTGATAGTCTAATGGACAAAGAAGTGTTGGTATGTACCTCTTATAGTTAATTAAGAAGTTAGCGGAGGGACGAGTAACAGATCTTCTTATTCATTCAGTTTGATTATGTTTTTGGCTATTTCACATCTCTCAAAGGGGAAAAAGGTAAATAATAGTTAATGACAAAAGCACTGAAAAACGTGGTCTGCGTATCGACATGAGAACCAAAAGTCTCTTATTTGGCGAAAGTTGTAACGAGTTCCTTCACATTGGCTGGCAAAATAACTTTTTAATTTTATTTGTACTATAATATATATTTTCGCCTACGTATTTTAAATATAAACGAATACAATAATCAGAAGTAGTTAATACTGTAAACTATAAGTTATTTAAAAAAACGTCAATAAGGGATAAATAAGAGGTTCTTGTATCCACTAATCTTATGGAATCCCAGGATGGAAAGAAAATCATGTAAATTCCGCCTTATAATACTTAATAAAAGCTTATAAAAATTAAACAAATTTAGGACGAGTTTTGTTTCAAGATTTAGATTGACGATTACAGGATAAGCTATCTAGTACAGATGGCGAATTATAATTATTAAAATGTAACAATACAAGGCTGAACTGGAACTAGATGAACGATATTTATTTTATATTTGAGATGGAACATATTTTATAAGAGCAATAACATTTTTGAAATCATTATTGACAGCAGTACGAGCTTTGCGACAAAATATCGATAAGAGCTCTATTTCAGGGGATGTTTTGGGTCACCAAGCTTAACATTAAGTACAGGAACGAGGTAGACGACCCTAACGGACGGGTGGTCAGTTTGTCACATGGTTAATTCATGGTTGCGTCGAGCACGTAATGGGGCCGTTCGCGCACGCGCTCTACAATCCAAGTAATTTGAAGGCAAATGTTGGCCTCCCTGAGCGGCATCAAACATTTAGCATTGCGAAAGGAACCAATTTCCTCGCTTTGCAACAACTGTTATGAAGCAAATTGAAAGTTACGGATGATCTGGCCATTCTCCTTTCTTCGGTGCTGTGGTAGCATGATGATTGCGCAAACTTTGCGAAATCGTGGGCAATTATCTTTTTTTGGCGAGTGGGATATCTTGGTCAGAGTATGGTCATCGCTCTGTTAAATATTTCTCCTGAGTATTGCTTTATATTTGTTTTATATTGATGTTCTTTCAACTACAAATGTTTCATGTACCGTGTTCATTACAGCTTTGGCTGTTATCATAAATGGATTGATGTCAATCCAAACATCTGCGTAAGTTGAGGATGTCCGAAAGTCTTCTCCTTGCGGTTTCACGTTTCCTCTTTAGCCTCCCTGGGCTACAAGGGCAGTAGACGGTACTCATCACGCCTCATCTGATGGTTAGGATATATAGCCATATATTGTCGTTGTTTCTCTTTTCAACAACGAGTGATACTTTTTTTCCTTACCCATTTGGCGCATTACTTCTATTTTGGTAATAGGATCATTACCTAGTGTGTTTTTGTGAAAGAATTGTAATAAAAAAGAAAGATGGTGAAATGAAGAAGAGTTACGACTTAGAGTAACTAACTTCTCAGCTCTTACGTCTAAGCCACAAATAACACAAAGATAGATGTATTTTGGGGGTGGGAGTATCTACAGAAAAGCATTTGAATCCACCTTCCACGAATTCAACCACAAACCTTTGACTACTGCCCGGGTGACTAGCGTCAAGCACGAGACTGGTGGCTTGGGTGGCAGGACCCGTGATACCAGCCTGCAAGAGTCTTTCAAACTTACTTTAAAGCCTAGACGGGTTCGTCCCTTGGACGAGGCGAAATCCATTCAGATTCGGTTTCGAACGATGTCTCAGTACTACTTGGGACCAGACGAACGGCCAGGTTTCCGTACCAATATGCGCCGTCTGATTAGTTCGATCTAGGTAGTGCGATCGGACCTCTATTAGCTCTCGATTGGCTTTAGATAAGCGCCATCACTCAAACTCGGAACTTGATCCCGGGTGGACATAAACTCTTCCTCTTAGACCATTGGAGGAGGGTGATATTAATATAGAAGACTCAGAGAGTAAGCTGGAATACCCCCCATTTCAAAAGGATCTAGTCACTTTATTGATGTTCCCGACAATTCAGTACAGCACATCTACACAAAAATAATTCAGTCGAGATACTAGCATAAACATTAACATGCTAGCATTATGTATAAACTTTCCCGGAGTAGCACTTACTTTGTTTTTAAACGAGGACGCCAGTTTTGTTAGTAGTATCTTTTTAACTTATGTCACAACTGCTCTTGATTTTTAAGAGGATAAGGTGAGAATACGGTAACTAGAATAACCTGCGTGGTTCTGTAAGGTGCATGATTTTGTTGGTAATAATGACAAAAATCGTGAATAATTATGATGGGGAGTTGATTATGTATGATGAGGATAACTCGAAATGTAAATTTTTGGGTAGGCTGGAGTCTGTTTTTCAATTTCTTCTTAGCTCACTCTCCTTATATTTATTTATATATCATATTCAAATTTTCTATCGTTAGTAAAATAGTTTTTATTCACTCAATACTTTTATTCAACTCAAGTTCAAATACATTTTTTAAACTTTTAGTGGGCAACTATATGTTATTTCAGTTTTATGAAATATTAATTCCTCAATTTTACTTTTACACGGGAGAAAAACGTTACACAAAAAAGGTATGAAATATAGTTATTTCGTCTCATTTGCCATAAAATAAGAGAAAATATATGATTCCATAAAACAAGTCATTTTATGTTATAGGTTAAGTATCAGAACAAGTGTTTGAGAGTTTAGGAATGTTACTCTAGTTCTATTATTTGTAATCTACATATATAAAAATGAATGTACGTATGTATACACCTTACTCATTACTAAAACATTGAAAAAAAGTAATGAAACTTGGAGGGATTGTTTAACATAATTCCAGAATTATTCGAGTGAAGTTTGGTGTAGATCCATCCACAGAACTCCGCCACGGAGGCTTAGGATGATTCTAAAACCGATCTATGTAAGTATGTGTGTATGTATGTAACTTATGGGCGCCTAAACCGCTGAACAGGTTAATGAAAGTTAGAGGGATTGTTTAACATATTCCCAGGATGCATGTGAAGATTGGTTTAGATCCCTCTACGTGGCTCCGCCACAGGGGCTTAGGATGGTTGAAAAACAGATGTATGCATGTGTGTGTGTATAATTATACATACATAATATGTATCTTAAAGACGCCTAAACCGCTGAACAAAAGATAATGAAATTTGGAGGGACAGTTTAACATATTCCCAGGATGCGTGTGAAGATTGGTGTAGATCCCTCCACGTGGCTCCGCCACAGAGGCTTAGGATGGTTGAAAAACAGATGTATGCATGTGTGTGTGTGTGTGTGTGTAATATACATATATTATATGTATCTTAAAGACGCCTAAACCGCTGAACAAAAGATAATGAAATTTGGAGGGACAGTTTAACATATTCCCAGGATGCCTGTGAAGATTGGTGTACATCCCTCCACGTGGCTCCGCCACAGAGGCTTAGGATGGTTGAAAAACAGATGTATGCATGTGTGTGTGTGTGTGTAATATACATATATTATATGTATCTTAAAGACGCCTAAACCGCTGAACAAAAGATAATGAAATTTGGAGGGATAGTTTAACATATTCCCAGGATGCGTGTGAAGATTGGTGTACATCCCTCCACGTGGCTCTGCCACAGAGGCTTAAGATGGTTGAAAAACAGATGTATGCATGTGTGTGTGTGTGTGTAATATACATATATTATATGTATCTTAAAGACGCCTAAACCGCTGAACAAAAGATAATGAAATTTGGAGGGACAGTTTAACATATTCCCAGAATGGTTCGTTTGAAGTTTGATGTAGATCTAGGACTCCGTCCCAGCGGTTTAAGATGATTCAAAATCCGATGTATGTATGTATCTTATGAACGCCTTAAAAGCTGAACACATGTTATGAAATTCGGAGGAATTGTTTCACATATTCCCAGGATGGTCCGTGTGGTGTTTGGTGTAGATCTGTTCACAGGGCTTCGCCCTAGAGGTTAGGATGGTACAGAGGCTTAGAACCATCATTGTACTGCCTTCCGTAAGTCTAGTGTTAAATTTGTATCCATACTAGCGTTACTTAATGAATTTAAAATTTATAAGCATAAAATAAAAATAATTATTTATTATTTTAATATTGATATTAAAAGTAGGATCGCCGATAATACTCTTGTGAAATTTGAATCCACCAAAGCTGTGCAACGGAACCAGTCTGATAGTAAACAAAAACTGACACCCAACGTAATCGAGGCAGAAATCATAAGTGGCAAGTTTAAAGGAGAGATGATGTTAATTCCACGAATACCGATAATTTCTTCCGATTCCAAACCACTACAGTATCCTTTGCATCTTGCAATCGCAATAACCATAAACAAGGAACAAGGACAATCATTGACCATTGCTGGATTAAATTTGGAACATTCGTACTTCTCTCAAGGGCAATTAGGGCTATATGTTGCGTGCTCACGTGTTGGGATATTTGTATGTTTATACGCCTAATGAAATGACGAAAACATTGTCTATCCTCTAGCATTGCAGTAAATAAAATATAATTATTTAATGTTTTTTTTTGCTTTTTCTTATTGGAAAATTAATTAATAATTTTCCATTATAAAGCTATGATTTTGAGTGAAGCAACGCGCGCCGGGTAGCGCTAGTTATTTAATAATAAGTAACTAAAAGAAATTTATCTTTGTTGACCTGAGTAGGATACAGGTCAACACTTTAGAAGTGTTTTGTTTATATTATTTGTTTTTGTATTTTACAAAAATATAGGTGAAAAAATCCCAAAACCACAAAAATCAATCTAAAAATAACTAAAATAAGTTACCTAAGAATTAATCCTTATGTACATTTCGGTGACAAAGTCATCATCTTCAGAGGTTCCTATTACAAAAGTACAATCTAGAATACAAAAAATTTTTTTTTTTTTTTTTGTATTCTAGATTGTACTTTTGTAATAGGAACCTCTGAAGACTTTGTCATCGAAATGTACATAAGGATTTAATCTTAGGCAACTTATTTTAGTTATTTTTTGATTAATTTTTGTGATTGTGGGGTTTTTCACCTATATTTTTGTAATATATTGTACCACTGTGCTCTTGATATTGTATGATATTGTTTATGTAAAACTTGTAGAGTTGTTATGATTTGTAGATATGTTTTATGTATACGAAGTGTTTAGTAAAGTAAGTTTCAATGAAATAATCTGAGTGCTTTCACGTGATCTTTGCATCGTGTTTGGAATGAAGGCCAAGCGGTAAGATGGAATTATGATAAGCTAAGCTACTCTGCATACAAGGCAGATGTTGGCTGTGATAGCCAGGCTGCGGAATATAAACTTCTTGACCTTTTTCTAACTTATCAGAATTATTCTTAACATTTTCTAGGTCTTCAATATTACGATATTTTTAGCTTTTTTCAAGTGAATATATATGCATAGTAATGAAACTCTCTAGTGAACCCACAGGTGAATGCCTTGGTATCGGCCCTTTCCGGCCAATCTACTGGTTAGCAAGCGTATTGCTTAAATAATCGGTAACTGAGCCCTAGAAGTGAACGGACGAACTGTTCAAAAACCACAGCATTGTAACTGCATAGAGAACACTTTCCCAAATATTACAGAACTGTTTTATAAAATTGAGATACTGTTGTACATTGAGCTGAAGCAGCACAAAATCTGTTATATTTTTACAAAGCAGCTATTTTTCCTTTTTCGTAAAAACTTATTTATAATTTTTATTTTGAATATGCTATTTTAGATTTAAAATTGATAATTTTCTTAACAAAGATAATAATTAACTAATAAAATTAATTAATAATAATTAATTAATAATTAATTAATAATAAAAAAAACTATTGTAAGATTAATTCTGTAATTATTCTATTAAATGAATAATTTCATTTAACATATTGTTAATATGAACAATCTTCTTGTATTTTACATAGAATTAGCTTATTATTTCTCTAATGGTTAATAGTCTTACGATAACAATTTTTATATTATTTTTCTCATAATTAAATATCTACAGATTTTCTAAAAAAAAATATTATTTTCTATAAAAAATATGCGTAAGTTATTCGTTGTCAAAACTGAAAAAAGGTAAATTTCATTTAAAATATTTTGCAATTCTTAACAGTTTTCTTAAAAAATATAAAATTTTTAGGTATCGAGGCAAGTTTTTTTTTGAAAATTTCAGGTTAGTAAACATAAGAAACCATCAAGATTTTGACACATATTTTCAGCACAGAAGGAAATAAGCGGAATGTTTGCGTATTGCAAGCCATATTTGTTAATCAGCAAACCTTTGTTAAAAGTAGATAACAGTCAATTCTACCGATGACTCATGAGAAAAAAAGAAAGAATTTCAAACAAATAATAGGATCTAAGTAGACAAAAAAAATCCCTGGTATTTAATATAGGAAGAGATTATGGGTAATAAGTAGAGGGTCGCATGATATTTGAAGGTGTTTCCCCTTGAGGTCGCAGTTTATATTTTCTCTTACAAATAATTATTCGTATATGTTTGAAGGATCAGGCGACAGTTAGTTAAAACGTAATATAAAAAGTAATATAAACAAAATTGAAAACAAATCAATTCCTACTTTGGCCAACAAAGAAATATTTTATTTCAGCTAATTTATATTAAATAATTATAATTAATATAAATAAAGTAAGATAACCTACGCGTTAAAATAGCCGTTCTACCTCATAACCTGTACCATAGAATCAGCTGTTTTATGAAATCATGCTATCACTTATTTTAAGCCAAGTGGGACGAAATAACTATATTGCATAAATTTCCCCTTTTGTGAAAAGTTTTCTCCGTATATAAAACTAAAATGAATTCATTATTAAATTTAATTAAATTATTATTATTTGCAAAATACAATATAATAACATCCACTACAAGTATACAAATGAAGTGTTGTATCCACTACTAAGTATTTGATTAACGATTGAAAATTTGTACAATACACACACACGCGCGCGTGCACACACACACGCGCGTGTGCATATACACACATACATACATATATATGTAATATAAGAGTGTGAACCAATAGGAGGAATTGAATAAAAAAATAGTAAGCTACGAATCATTTGTCTATACGTATTTAAATCAAGTCTATATAGATAGGTCAAGGTTTAGAAGTTTTTTCAAATGAAAACATTTATAGCAACAACTACAAAAAACGTGGTTGAGGGACACGAACATAAAACATTTCGTTATTATAACTTACGTCAGATTAATAGCGTCAATATAAATCCCATCAGGATACACTATGACTCTCCTCAAAGTGAATTAAATGATTAATGATACCCTCACGTAGGTTATGTTACATTATTTATTTATTACCCATTGTTAAGGGAAAAGGTTAATTAATAAATAGTTTTGATCACTCAATAAATGTATCAATTTAATTAAATTTTGATTAATCAATACGAATAATTCAATATAACGATAATAATAAGGGTTGTATTTTTAATATTTTTTTGAAATAATCTTTGAAAAAATATTCTTAGGCGCGTCTGGTAACAAATGTTTAGGTAATTTCTCACTACACAAACTTAAATGTTGCCTCAACTCCTTGAATCTCAAGACGTAGTTTTTTTTTGTAACCAATATTATTCTAATTAATATTCATTTGAACGTACATCTTATAAACTAATACATTAAATTTAATTACTGAATTAAGGGTATTTTATTAAAAATGAATTTATGCATGAATTATAGGCCTATATAGGTTTGAATTGAAGAAAGTAATATTTAAAAAGATTTCCTCATAACAATTGTTATAAAAAGCAATAAAAGTTCGATATATTTTTCATAGTGTCACATCTGAAAGCCACGTGCATTTCCGTCCAGCTGCTGTAAGTTATAATATCGGTGATATAAATATGTAAATAGGCCCGCGAGCCAGCACGACTGTGTCAACGTAATTCTCGGTTTTTGTTTATAATACTTTGTTGCAGTTCTTTCTATTCAAATGCTATTAGCATACAAAGACAATAACTGATAAGGCCTATTCGTGATATATTGCCTTGTAAATACAAGTCGCTTTACATGTTGTGGGTATAAATTAAAAGTTTGTAAATATTTTGAAATTAAAATTATTAGTTGTAGGCCTATTTGATCGAATAAACATTTTGAATGACTCTATTCGGAACTCAACAATGCGATTGTATTCTACCGTAGGTAGGCGATTTGAGCTTTGTCAACTGTTTGGTGCCAAATGTCAATAGAGAGACCTTAATTTGCCGATTAGTGGCTATCACCGCAATATAGAATACCCATTGTGAATTTTTATAATCAGTTTTCTTATATATTTCAATTACTGTTACACAGTAAGGTTGATTGGGCCCATAGCTTTATAAAAAAACTTGTGAAAGACTTTCCTGCTGAAAATGCTTACAAGGATTAAAAACATTAAAGTTCCGAGAAGTATTGGGACTTTTACAATACCCATTTGAAGGCAACCCATTCTATCGTGTTTTAATGTTACAGTGATCGACCTCAGTAAAGGTTTGAATGCAACAAAACAGAGGCGACGTTCTCGATGATTCGATTGAATAATAATAACATCAGCACACAACCAATAATTTATTTTATCATATGCAATTTTATTACAAAGTCAATATTAGCTATGACTATATGATCATGCGTATGAGAAAATGAAGCTATTGAATGTAAGTTGACGTTTTTTATGCATTACATTTACTCACAAGCTAAGATCAAATCTGAATAGGTTTGATGGACGTAAATATTTAAAAGGCAAGTTAAGTACATTAATTCTTATAAAAAAAGAATTTGTTATTTATCAATTGCTATATATTCTTCTTCATCATCGGAACAATTGACTTTAGAATTACGTTATAGTTTTAACAATTTGAATATATCCTGTATAAAAACTGAAAGCTATTGTACAAAATATTTGCTCACATTTTTCGTAATCCAAGGCTCTAGACGGATCACTTCCTTAAACAATAACAATATATAAACAAAAATATCTAACAAAAACATAAAGTTCCAACTTTATTTATAATTTCGATATGTTTAAAGTTTGAACTTTAATAACAACTAGTTATAGATAAAATATTTATGTGAAGTGTTTTTGGAAGAAATTTTTGATCTGAATATTTTTTTATAGGTGGGTATTACTTTGCTAGGGATTAAAATCATCTAATCCATCACGTCATGGAACGCTTCATATTTTAGCCTAAATTAGGTGGTAACATATGATTTCATACAACAGCTGCTTTAATGTTGTACGTTACGTTGTAGAACAGCTGTTTAACACTTAGGTTGTGTTACATTATTAAGTTAAAACGTTACCATGCAGTCTAATTTATATAAGTTAATTAATATTATATTCTTAAATAATTTATTTATGTCTCAACAAACCTTACAATAGTTAATTCAATATAATGATAATAAGGTATCTATTTTTATTCCAGTTTTTAAAATTAAACTTGTGTATACGAGTCTGACACTTTTTCAAAACCTATTTCAATTAGCTTCGTTAAATAAAATTATGTATTATGAGTAAATACTATTAATGAGTAATTGTCTCTGTATCTAATAAAGGTTTTCTATTAATTACATACTTTTTTTGGTAATTACATTAAATAGATTCTAATAAAACGTCTTAAAATGGAATATTCACTTCTCTGGGCCAGCCCCACTAGTTTTTTTTGTTTAGTAAAAAATTTAGTGTTAACACTATCCAGTACATATATTAAGACGCAATTTTCCAATGACTAAGAAAATATCACCCTCAAGAAAACAACGACTTAGGTTTACATTTTAATCGCATTGTTTCTAATTATAAATGCATCTTTTATACGTTTCTACTCTCCTGATTTTTTATAATTTTACTAAACATTTGTTTTCAGACTTGAAGTGTCTAATCTCCTGATTTTATATAATTTTACTAACCATTTGTTTAGAGGCTTGAAGTTTCTACTCTCCTGATTTTGTATAATTTTACTAAACATTTGTTTTCAGACTTACGTCTAATCTCCTGATTTTGTATAATTTTACTAAATATTTGGTTAGAGACTTGAAGTTTCTACTCTCCTGATTTTGTATAATTTTACTAAACATTTGTTTTCAGACTTGAAGTGTCTAATCTCCTGATTTTTTATAATTTTACTAAACATTTGTTTAGAGACTTGAAGTGTCTAATTTCCTGATTTTTTATAATTTTACTAAACATTTGTTTTCAGACTTGAAGTGTGTAATCTCCTGATTTTGTATAATTTCACTAAACATTTGTTTTCCGACTTTGTGTTAGTAGACACACTTTTTGGTAGCGTTTGTGTTGACTGAACACTCGTCATTTAGTATAGTTTCGTAATGTGCTATAAGATCTAGTTAAAAGGTCATCGCTATATATTCTAATATTATCTTTTTACAATTTATAATCAGACGTATTCAGGTTTTTTTGCATATTACCGATTGTTGTTGTAGTGCATAGTGTTTATTCAGTATTGATGAGCCTTATTGTAACTGATAAGTACATTTTTATAGGGAGCTAATAAAACATGGTCCAACATTCCTTATCAACTGATGATATGCACTGAAGATGCGATTTATCTAGATGTAATTACTTACTTTTCTAACCTTAATCTGAGAACGCGCCCGCCATGCAGGGACCCACAATAGTTAATAGCTTTTGGTGAAGGTTTTCCATGTTAGTTTTATCCTAGGTACATATTGTCATGGAGGCTGAAAAACTACGCAAATATTTGAGGCGCTAACGGTGATCGACCATAGGTTAGTTCAAGCTCTACGCAGTAAACCACACAGCTGCCATATCTAGTATGTAACCGCCACTAACAGTTCCCACTGATCACAGATAGGCTACGTTTGGTTTATAGAGCACCGATTAGCCACAGCATGACTAATGCTGATCGAGTGGTTTAATCGGTTATGGTGGTTTTTGAATAGGCCTTGACTAATTTGTAGACAATTTTCGGATTAAACTTTAGCAAAGGATTAACCTAATTTCGATGACCTTGACGATTGCCTCCTGGTGGAAAATTTACGTATCCGAAACCATTTGTTTAATCTAGCAATCGCTTCGGTGCCTTGTCATGCTTCAAATTTGGAATGATTATGTTGCACCAAGTAGGGCTACATAGCATATTTCTATTCCCATTATTTATTCGCTAACTACTCAAGATTTTATTGATCTAGTCTTTAAAACTTCGATTTCAACTATAAATGGGCCATTCAATAGTTGGATGTCAAACATTATTAGCAGTGCCAGCTTTTGTTGCAAGTTTAAATACTTCAAAGACCTTCACTGCAAAACTGTGCCTTTTTATGTTATACTTATTCATTGTTATTTACTTCTGTTATTTTTTAAAATATAAAATAATTATTGTTATAGTATTATTATTTATTTATCGTTATTCTTTATGTTATTATTCATTGTTACATTGTTATGTTGTTATTAATAACTATTTTTTATTTGTTTTATTGTTATATATCTAATGTTACGCCTTTATTTCTGGTTATTGTTTGTTTTGTTTGTTGCACTAATGACAATTTTTATTCGTTATTTATTTTAATAATTTTGTTTTACTTTAATTAATCTACATGCTACTTTTGATTAACATGAATTGGTTTTCGTGAGAAAAATTTTACACAATTTTACATAATAAAACTATAGGTTATGAGTAAATATAACAATTAAAAATAAAAAAACACCAATTCGCAATGAGTAAATTTATTTTCTGAAGCGCGTTAGAATTTCAAAGCCATCAGATATAATTATTATTACAGTTTCCCTTTGTCCTTAAAACTAGTCTGAGATAATATATTACTGTCACTAGTGTTTATAATTGACTAATTTCATTTTAAAATCTGCAGTAGTTTCTCGTTTCCTATTCTGTTATAGTAGAGCCTCGAAATTACGAGCTTCCGTTAAATTCGAGCCTATTTTACCTTTTTAAAAGAAATTGATTAGTCTGGCTTTCAAGAAATGTTTTAGCCTTATTTTATGTAAAATAAATGAGTCGGGGTTCCAAAAAATGTGTATATCAATAGGGTATGAAAAAATGAGTTGAGCTTCCAAGAAATATTTATATTATTACGGTATGCAAAGGAAATGAGTCAGGCATCCAAGAAATGTTTGTATCAATACGGTTTGCAAAGACAATGAACCAAGCTTCCTTCATATAAAGATCTATAAACTTATTTAGTGCATTTTTAATTATATTACTATAATTATAGTAAAGGATACTATATATAGTAAAGGACCCCTTTACTAATTTTTATATTGCACAGGAACGTAATTTGCATGTAAGTAGATCTGGCCCTAGACTGGCACAACTACCCCTAACTCGGCCGCTACGTAACCTAGGACAATAGGGGTAGTTTTGGACGATGCTGAAGGTCATCGCGCACCGGATCCCAGCCTTAGGGGTGGGTTTGACTACGTTTAGAGGGGTAGGGGGTAGTTTTTCGAAAAATTTATTTTCAACCCACTGACCTAAGCTAGCCAAAATGCATCTAACCTAACCTAACCTACGTATAGGGGGTGACCTCGGCCACGTTCAGGACCATCACCGGGGGTAGCTCCGGGGGTGGATTGGGGGTGGGGGGTAGTTTTCGAAAAAATTTTGGAAAATCGTGTCTTGACCGATAGGATGAGTTTAGAGTGTATTATCGCTACTGTAGGGGTAGTTTCACCTAGGGGTAGTTTTCCGAAAAAAATTATTTTCAACCCACCAACCTAAGCCAGCCAAAATGGATCTAACCTAACCTAACCTAAGTGTTGGGGGACATCTCAGCTACGTTCAGGACCATCCCTGGGGGTAGCTAAGGGGGTGGATTGGGGGTTGGGGGTAGTTTTCGAAAAAATTTAGGAAAAACGTGTCCTGACCGATAGGGTGTGTCTAGAGTCTATTACGGGCTGCTGAGGGGTAGTTTCACCTAGGGGTAGTTTTTGAATAAAATACGAAAATGCCGAAAATCGTTCGGTTTGATCGAATGGCTGTATGGGATACGTGTAGAGGCCCAATTGGACCGTTGCGGGGGCTGTTTCACCAAGGGGTAGTTTTTACAAAAAATATGAAATTGCCGAAAATCGACCGGCTGGATCAAATGACCGTATATGGTATGGTTAAAGTCTATTATGGTAGGCTGTGTGGGTGGGATCACCTGTAATCAGATTGCCAAAAATAATCGGGGTCCTAGGTAAAATCCACCTGGGCATTAGTTAAACCCGCCAAGGTAGACCCAATATGGAGCACGCACTCGGTTAAAGCCAACCCGAGCCTAGCCACCCAGCAGCTAGGCCTTAGGTAAAGCCCCCTAGGAGCTAGGCCTTAGGTATAGCCAACCCGAGGCCGGCCCTTAAGTAAAGCCACCCGGGTGTCAGACCACCGGTAAAGTAACCGCGGAGTTAAACCTTAGGTAAAGCTAACACGGAGCAAAGCCTCGTGTAAAAGCTATCCCGAAGCCTTGCCCTAGGTAAAGCTACCATTGAGGCAGACCATCGGTAAAGCTACCACGGAGTCGGGGCTTAGGTAAAGCTACCATGGAGTTAGACCATAGGTAAAGCAAACACGGAGCAAGGACTCAGGTAAAAGCCATCTCGAAGCCTGCCGATAGGTAAAGTAACCCTGGATTCAGGCATCAAGTGGGGGGTGGTTATCAAATAATATATGAAATTACCCAAAAATGATCGGTTAGATCAAACGACCAACGACCTACATAGAGTTCAAATAGTCAACAAGTTGAATCAACCAATCACAACGCAGGGGCCCGGTAGGCCCACGTAAACGGTCAATGTAAGACGAGATGGCCTATATAACGTGTTAAACCAATATATATGACAGCCCACATAATGTGTTAAACAAATATGCAAGCCTACATACATACTATGCTAGGCTGACATACTATGTCGGTAAATCACAGGCCAAAGCCTATATGAACTGAGATAGTTTCACCTCATATATCAGGTAGAACCACTGGCAGGCCACCGTATAATATGGGGAGTACTATAAGGTATAGCTAAACCAATATATACGATAGCCCACATAATGTGTTAAACAAATACGCAAGCTTGCATACATACTATGCTAGGCCTACATACATGAATCCCTAAATGCGCCTACTATGTCGGTAAATCACTGGCCACAGCCTATATGAACTGAGATAGTTTCACCTCATATATCAGGTAGAACCTGGCAATCGTATAATATAGGAAGTACTATAAGGTACATCTACCAATGCACAACCTATCAAGCCCATGTAAAGATATAATATATCTGATGACGTACGAGCGACATGCGCACCTATAACCAGAGTGGCCTACCCCTAAATAACATAGAAGAAGTAAGGATATGGACAGATAGGAGAAGCAAGGACCTGTACCGATAAAAAGAGCAAATACCTAGACAGATAGAAGAAGCAAGGACCTGTACCGATGGAAGAAGCAAGTACATGGACTGATAGAAGAAGCAAGGACCTGGACCGATAAAAGAAACAAGCACCTGGGCAGATAGAAGAAGCAGGTACTTGGACAGATAGTAGAAGTAAGCACCTGGACAGACAGAAGAACCCAAGGCCTACATATATAATCAGAAATCAATGTAAATAATCAAATAGCCTCAATGGATATATCCTATAGCTGCAAATGTATCTAGATATAAAAGTATATATGAAGAAACACTAATAAAGAGGCCCATCACAAAACGTGAATAAATATATGTTATAAAACGATCCTAAAACGGTGCTAAACCAACATGCATGCTATCATACATATTCGTATATACCGTGTTAAGCCTACATACGTGATAGTCCTCATAATGTGTTAAACAAATATGCATGTAAACCTGCATACATACTATGCTAAGCCGACTTACATGGGCCTACTATGTCGGTAAACCGCCGGCCAAGGCCTATATGATCTAAGCCTGACACACATTTACACCTCGTCTATCGGGTAGAACCTGACAACCGTATAATATGGGAGGTACTATAGGGTACATCTACCAATGTATAACCTATCAAGCCCATGACGGTCAGCAAATACTACAATATAATTTTAAAAAAAGTCGAGCAACCTATATACATACAGTGCTAAGCCAACATTCAGGCATATATACTATGTTAAAACAGCGTGCAATATACTCTAAATAGCCAAATATACGTTGTTAAACCAATATGCAGGTTAACCTATATACATCCTGTATTAGGCAAATATCCCCGTTACCCACATATGCCTATATAATATGTTAAGCCAGGATGAATGATTGCCCTTATAGTGTGTTCAATAAATATGCGTGTAAACCAAATAAATACTCTGGTAAGCCAACATGTATGCTATCATAGATAGGCGTATATACTATGTTAGGCCTACATATCGCGTTAAACAAACATGTGTAAGCCACCATACATATTATGCCAAGCCGACAAGGGCCTGAACACATTATATCCACTGCATAGTTTAGCTAAACGGCTATCACACACTATCCTACAGGTACCACATAATACCTGATCAATAACACATAGTATCCAATGCATAGCCTGACGAAGGTTTAATATATAGTATCCAGAGGCCCCGCTAACGATTAACACGTTGTATCCATAAGGCCTACTATGTCGGTAAACCACAGGCCCAAGCTTATATGATCAGAGTCCGACACACATTTTCACCCGTCTATCAGGTAGAACCTCAGGCAGGCGGCTGTATAATACGGGAAGTACTATATCGTATAGCTAACAATGCATAACCTATCACGCCCATGACGGTCAGCAAATACTACAATATAATCAAAAAAAAGTCGCGCAACCTATATACATACAATACTAACCAATATAGGCATATATACTATGTTAAACCAGCATGCAATATACTCTAAATAGCCATATATACGCTGTTAAACAAATAAGCGTGTAAACCTACATAAATACTATGCTAAACCGACATGCATGCTATCATACTATGTTAGGCCTACATAACGTGTTAAACATATATGTGTGTAAGCCTGCATAGATATTATGCTAAGAAGACATGGGCCTACAAAGTATAACACATTCAGTGCATAGTTTAGCTAACGGATATCACACACTAACCTACAAGCTGCCTACAAATTACCACATAATACCAGATACATAGCCCGGATAATCATTAACGCATAGCGGCCGATGCAAGTCATGACTAGGGCTAACACAACATATTCAAACCATAGCCTGACTACGGCTAACACATAGTATCCGATGAAGAAGTATGAACACATAATATCCGTTGCATAGCTCGGCTAAAGTTCGTCATATAGCACCCGAAGTATAGCTTGACAAACACACAGCATTTCATGAGCGGCGTGATATAAGGTAACACATAGTATCCGATACACAACCTAGGATCGAATATGACGTCATTCAGGTGGAGAACAAGATGGTGGCAATGTTGATACCGACTTCAAAAAGGGCTATGGCCTGTGTAGGCTAGATCAAATAACCAACGTTTCAACCAAACTACTGTCATACGCGTAGTTTAACCAACCAACATACGTGAAGTTCAAACGAACAGCATTGACACCAAGTCCAAATAGGCTATGGCGGCTATGCCCAGATCAACGTATCAGCTAATCAAAATGAAAAACTTACGCTAATCAACCAACATCTACACCGAGGTCAAATGGGTTATGGTTAGCGAAGGCACTGGCAAAAGCTTTAAGCCTTAGACATAATTATAGCTATCAACGCATACCAAAATAGCTATGCAGAAACCGTCAAGGCCATTACACATATTGTCCAGGTATGTTCTCCATCAAACAGAGACTTTAGACACCATCTCTGTAAAACAGCTAACAAATTATACTCTACCACAATAGGTATGTCAAAACTGTTACCGGATCATAATCTAAGACAGTGGTTACGTAACGCCCTTTATCAATTTAAGACCTTAAGAGATATCTTCGTAAAGACAGCTACCAATCCATACTATATCACAATAGTTACGTTAGAGCCACCGCTGCTCACCCTACCATAATAGCTACGTACAGACGGTTAATATTGTATAACCTATCACAAGACTTATGTAAAAACAGCTAGGCATAACCTGTCACACAATAACGGCGTAAAGGCAGCTAACAAGGCCTACCCCATTAAAATAGCTACGAAAAGATAACATCCAATACATACCCTATCATATTAGCTATGTAAAGACAATAAATGCGTAAAGGCAGCTAACAATGCCTACCCCATTAAAATAGCTACGAAAAGATAACAACCAATACATAACTTATCATAATAGCTATGTAAAGACAGCTAAAGATGCATAACCTAACTCAGTAATGATTGCTATTAAATAATGAACCATTACACTAGCCACGTAAAGACAGCTACCAACATCACAATAGCTACGTAAAAACAGTTATCGATCCGTGACCAAGATAATACTTACGTAAGACCTATATCAGTGCTAAGACAATAGCTCCGTAAGGAAAACCTACCACTTCATGAACTACGACAACAGCAAGGTGTGGACGGCTACCAATACATTACTTATCACAGCTACCAACACATAACTCGTCACACTAGCTAAGTAAATAGCGCTACGATTGAATAGCCTATCACACAGGCTAATTGAGGGTCACTAACTAAACCATCACAATATCTCTGTACATGGCAGATGGCGTGATGATCCTCATCTTTATCGCACACCTAACAGTAGGTTAGAAGCACTCTGGCTAGCTTAGGTTAGTGGGTTGAAAATAATTTTTTTCTAAAAACTACCCCTCTAGACGTGGTTGAACACCCAACAGTAGGTTAGGTTAGAAGCACTCTGGCTAGCTTAGGTTAGTGGGTTGAAAATAATTTTTCCTAAAAACTACCCCTCTAGACGTGGTTGAACCCTCCCCCAAGGCTACGATCAAGGTCACATCGACCGCCTGCATCATCCAAAACCACCCCTAACTTTCAAAGGTTGGTCGTATCTCCATCACGGGCATCACTGACCTGTGGTTGTAGAAGTTAGGGGTGGTTTTGGATGATGCAGGCGGTCGATGTGACCTTGATCGTAGCCTTGGGGGAGGGTTCAACCACGTCTAGAGGGGTAGTTTTTATGAAAAATTATTTTCAACCCACTAACCTAAGCTAGCCAGAGTGCTTCTAACCTAACCTACTGTTGGGTGTTCAACCACGTCTAGAGGGGTAGTTTTTAGAAAAAAATTATTTTCAACCCACTAACCTAAGCTAGCCAGAGTGCTTCTAACCTACTGTTAGGTGTGCGATAAAGATGAGGATCATCACGCCATCTGCCATGTACAGAGATATTGTGATGGTTTAGTTAGTGACCCTCAATTAGCCTGTGTGATAGGCTATTCAATCGTAGCGCTATTTACTTAGCTAGTGTGACGAGTTATGTGTTGGTAGCTGTGATAAGTAATGTATTGGTAGCCGTCCACACCTTGCTGTTGTCGTAGTTCATGAAGTGGTAGGTTTTCCTTACGGAGCTATTGTCTTAGCACTGATATAGGTCTTACGTAAGTATTATCTTGGTCACGGATCGATAACTGTTTTTACGTAGCTATTGTGATGTTGGTAGCTGTCTTTACGTGGCTAGTGTAATGGTTCATTATTTAATAGCAATCATTACTGAGTTAGGTTATGCATCTTTAGCTGTCTTTACATAGCTATTATGATAAGTTATGTATTGGTTGTTATCTTTTCGTAGCTATTTTAATGGGGTAGGCATTGTTAGCTGCCTTTACGCATTTATTGTCTTTACATAGCTAATATGATAGGGTATGTATTGGATGTTATCTTTTCGTAGCTATTTTAATGGGGTAGGCCTTGTTAGCTGCCTTTACGCCGTTATTGTGTGACAGGTTATGCCTAGCTGTTTTTACATAAGTCTTGTGATAGGTTATACAATATTAACCGTCTGTACGTAGCTATTATGGTAGGGTGAGCAGCGGTGGCTCTAACGTAACTATTGTGATATAGTATGGATTGGTAGCTGTCTTTACGAAGATATCTCTTAAGGTCTTAAATTGATAAAGGGCGTTACGTAACCACTGTCTTAGATTATGATCCGGTAACAGTTTTGACATACCTATTGTGGTAGAGTATAATTTGTTAGCTGTTTTACAGAGATGGTGTCTAAAGTCTCTGTTTGATGGAGAACATACCTGGACAATATGTGTAATGGCCTTGACGGTTTCTGCATAGCTATTTTGGTATGCGTTGATAGCTATAATTATGTCTAAGGCTTAAAGCTTTTGCCAGTGCCTTCGCTAACCATAACCCATTTGACCTCGGTGTAGATGTTGGTTGATTAGCGTAAGTTTTTCATTTTGATTAGCTGATACGTTGATCTGGGCATAGCCGCCATAGCCTATTTGGACTTGGTGTCAATGCTGTTCGTTTGAACTTCACGTATGTTGGTTGGTTAAACTACGCGTATGACAGTAGTTTGGTTGAAACGTTGGTTATTTGATCTAGCCTACACAGGCCATAGCCCTTTTTGAAGTCGGTATCAACATTGCCACCATCTTGTTCTCCACCTGAATGACGTCATATTCGATCCTAGGTTGTGTATCGGATACTATGTGTTACCTTATATCACGCCGCTCATGAAATGCTGTGTGTTTGTCAAGCTATACTTCGGGTGCTATATGACGAACTTTAGCCGAGCTATGCAACGGATATTATGTGTTCATACTTCTTCATCGGATACTATGTGTTAGCCGTAGTCAGGCTATGGTTTGAATATGTTGTGTTAGCCCTAGTCATGACTTGCATCGGCCGCTATGCGTTAATGATTATCCGGGCTATGTATCTGGTATTATGTGGTAATTTGTAGGCAGCTTGTAGGTTAGTGTGTGATATCCGTTAGCTAAACTATGCACTGAATGTGTTATACTTTGTAGGCCCATGTCTTCTTAGCATAATATCTATGCAGGCTTACACACATATATGTTTAACACGTTATGTAGGCCTAACATAGTATGATAGCATGCATGTCGGTTTAGCATAGTATTTATGTAGGTTTACACGCTTATTTGTTTAACAGCGTATATATGGCTATTTAGAGTATATTGCATGCTGGTTTAACATAGTATATATGCCTATATTGGTTAGTATTGTATGTATATAGGTTGCGCGACTTTTTTTTGATTATATTGTAGTATTTGCTGACCGTCATGGGCGTGATAGGTTATGCATTGTTAGCTATACGATATAGTACTTCCCGTATTATACAGCCGCCTGCCTGAGGTTCTACCTGATAGACGGGTGAAAATGTGTGTCGGACTCTGATCATATAAGCTTGGGCCTGTGGTTTACCGACATAGTAGGCCTTATGGATACAACGTGTTAATCGTTAGCGGGGCCTCTGGATACTATATATTAAACCTTCGTCAGGCTATGCATTGGATACTATGTGTTATTGATCAGGTATTATGTGGTACCTGTAGGATAGTGTGTGATAGCCGTTTAGCTAAACTATGCAGTGGATATAATGTGTTCAGGCCCTTGTCGGCTTGGCATAATATGTATGGTGGCTTACACATGTTTGTTTAACGCGATATGTAGGCCTAACATAGTATATACGCCTATCTATGATAGCATACATGTTGGCTTACCAGAGTATTTATTTGGTTTACACGCATATTTATTGAACACACTATAAGGGCAATCATTCATCCTGGCTTAACATATTATATAGGCATATGTGGGTAACGGGGATATTTGCCTAATACAGGATGTATATAGGTTAACCTGCATATTGGTTTAACAACGTATATTTGGCTATTTAGAGTATATTGCACGCTGTTTTAACATAGTATATATGCCTGAATGTTGGCTTAGCACTGTATGTATATAGGTTGCTCGACTTTTTTTAAAATTATATTGTAGTATTTGCTGACCGTCATGGGCTTGATAGGTTATACATTGGTAGATGTACCCTATAGTACCTCCCATATTATACGGTTGTCAGGTTCTACCCGATAGACGAGGTGTAAATGTGTGTCAGGCTTAGATCATATAGGCCTTGGCCGGCGGTTTACCGACATAGTAGGCCCATGTAAGTCGGCTTAGCATAGTATGTATGCAGGTTTACATGCATATTTGTTTAACACATTATGAGGACTATCACGTATGTAGGCTTAACACGGTATATACGAATATGTATGATAGCATGCATGTTGGTTTAGCACCGTTTTAGGATCGTTTTATAACATATATTTATTCACGTTTTGTGATGGGCCTCTTTATTAGTGTTTCTTCATATATACTTTTATATCTAGATACATTTGCAGCTATAGGATATATCCATTGAGGCTATTTGATTATTTACATTGATTTCTGATTATATATGTAGGCCTTGGGTTCTTCTGTCTGTCCAGGTGCTTACTTCTACTATCTGTCCAAGTACCTGCTTCTTCTATCTGCCCAGGTGCTTGTTTCTTTTATCGGTCCAGGTCCTTGCTTCTTCTATCAGTCCATGTACTTGCTTCTTCCATCGGTACAGGTCCTTGCTTCTTCTATCTGTCTAGGTATTTGCTCTTTTTATCGGTACAGGTCCTTGCTTCTCCTATCTGTCCATATCCTTACTTCTTCTATGTTATTTAGGGGTAGGCCACTCTGGTTATAGGTGCGCATGTCGCTCGTACGTCATCAGATATATTATATCTTTACATGGGCTTGATAGGTTGTGCATTGGTAGATGTACCTTATAGTACTTCCTATATTATACGATTGCCAGGTTCTACCTGATATATGAGGTGAAACTATCTCAGTTCATATAGGCTGTGGCCAGTGATTTACCGACATAGTAGGCGCATTTAGGGATTCATGTATGTAGGCCTAGCATAGTATGTATGCAAGCTTGCGTATTTGTTTAACACATTATGTGGGCTATCGTATATATTGGTTTAGCTATACCTTATAGTACTCCCCATATTATACGGTGGCCTGCCAGTGGTTCTACCTGATATATGAGGTGAAACTATCTCAGTTCATATAGGCTTTGGCCTGTGATTTACCGACATAGTATGTCAGCCTAGCATAGTATGTATGTAGGCTTGCATATTTGTTTAACACATTATGTGGGCTGTCATATATATTGGTTTAACACGTTATATAGGCCATCTCGTCTTACATTGACCGTTTACGTGGGCCTACCGGGCCCCTGCGTTGTGATTGGTTGATTCAACTTGTTGACTATTTGAACTCTATGTAGGTCGTTGGTCGTTTGATCTAACCGATCATTTTTGGGTAATTTCATATATTATTTGATAACCACCCCCCACTTGATGCCTGAATCCAGGGTTACTTTACCTATCGGCAGGCTTCGAGATGGCTTTTACCTGAGTCCTTGCTCCGTGTTTGCTTTACCTATGGTCTAACTCCATGGTAGCTTTACCTAAGCCCCGACTCCGTGGTAGCTTTACCGATGGTCTGCCTCAATGGTAGCTTTACCTAGGGCAAGGCTTCGGGATAGCTTTTACACGAGGCTTTGCTCCGTGTTAGCTTTACCTAAGGTTTAACTCCGCGGTTACTTTACCGGTGGTCTGACACCCGGGTGGCTTTACTTAAGGGCCGGCCTCGGGTTGGCTATACCTAAGGCCTAGCTCCTAGGGGGCTTTACCTAAGGCCTAGCTGCTGGGTGGCTAGGCTCGGGTTGGCTTTAACCGAGTGCGTGCTCCATATTGGGTCTACCTTGGCGGGTTTAACTAATGCCCAGGTGGATTTTACCTAGGACCCCGATTATTTTTGGCAATCTGATTACAGGTGATCCCACCCACACAGCCTACCATAATAGACTTTAACCATACCATATACGGTCATTTGATCCAGCCGGTCGATTTTCGGCAATTTCATATTTTTTGTAAAAACTACCCCTTGGTGAAACAGCCCCCGCAACGGTCCAATTGGGCCTCTACACGTATCCCATACAGCCATTCGATCAAACCGAACGATTTTCGGCATTTTCGTATTTTATTCAAAAACTACCCCTAGGTGAAACTACCCCTCAGCAGCCCGTAATAGACTCTAGACACACCCTATCGGTCAGGACACGTTTTTCCTAAATTTTTTCGAAAACTACCCCCAACCCCCAATCCACCCCCTTAGCTACCCCCAGGGATGGTCCTGAACGTAGCTGAGATGTCCCCCAACACTTAGGTTAGGTTAGGTTAGATCCATTTTGGCTGGCTTAGGTTGGTGGGTTGAAAATAATTTTTTTCGGAAAACTACCCCTAGGTGAAACTACCCCTACAGTAGCGATAATACACTCTAAACTCATCCTATCGGTCAAGACACGATTTTCCAAAATTTTTTCGAAAACTACCCCCCACCCCCAATCCACCCCCGGAGCTACCCCCGGTGATGGTCCTGAACGTGGCCGAGGTCACCCCCTATACGTAGGTTAGGTTAGGTTAGATGCATTTTGGCTAGCTTAGGTCAGTGGGTTGAAAATAAATTTTTTCGAAAAACTACCCCCTACCCCTCTAAACGTGGTCAAACCCACCCCTAAGGCTGGGATCCGGTGCGCGATGACCTTCAGCATCGTCCAAAACTACCCCTATTGTCCTAGGTTACGTAGCGGCCGAGTTAGGGGTAGTTGTGTCAGTCTAGGGCCAGATCTACTCATGTAGTTCAAGTTTTCGGTAATACGAGAGGTCGCTGTCTCATTTACCTCGAATCATCGAGACTCTACTGTACACTATGAGAGAGTATGTGAGAATGTTTGAGATTAAAAACAAATAGAAGATATCGGATAAAGGTGGGAATGGGGAGAGGATACTGGAGAGTATAAGATACTAACGGAGGGGCATATAACTACCTAACACAGGAATAAAGGGAGTCATGTCCCCGCAATCCTGAGGAAGGACAACGTATCAGTGTCGTAGACAGACGTCTATGTGTCACAGCTGCTACTAGGAGAGTAGAAGGTATTAACGGAGGGACATATAACTACCTAACAGGGGCAAAGAGAATCATGTCCTCGCAACCCTGAGGAAGGACAACGTATCAGTTTCGTAGACAGGCCTCTATGTGCCACTGCTGCTACTAGGAGAGTAGAAGGTATTAACGGAGGGACATATAACTACCTAACACAGGAGTAAAGGGAGTCATGTCCCCGCAATCCTGAGGGAGGACAACGTATCAGTGTCGTAGACAGACGTCTATGTGTCACAGCTGCTACTAGGAGAGTAGAAGGTATTAACGGAGGGACATATAACTACCTAACACAGGAGTAAAGGGAGTCATGTCCCCGCAACCCTGAGAAAGGACAACGTATCAGTGTCGTAGACAGGCCTCTATGTGTCACAGCTGCTACTAGGAGAGTAGAAGGTATTAACGGAGGGACATATAACTACCTAACACAGGAGTAAAGGGAGTCATGTCCCCGCAACCCTGAGAAAGGACAACGTATCAGTGTCGTAGACAGGCCTCTATGTGCCACTGCTGCTACTAGGAGAGTAGAAGGTATTAACGGAGGGACATATAACTACCTAACACAGGAGTGAAGAGAATCATGTCTTCGCAACGCTGATGAAGGACAACGTATCAGTGTCGTAGACAGACGTCTATGTGTCACAGCTGCTACTAGGAGAGTAGAAGGTATCAACGGAGAGACATATAACTACCTAACACAGGAGTAAATGGAGTCATGTCCCCGCAATCCTGAGGAAGGACAACGTATCAGTGTCGTAGACAGACGTCTATATGTCACAGCTGCTACTAGGAGAGTAGAAGGTATTAACGGAGGGTCATATAACTACCTAACACAGGAGTAAAGGGAGACATGTCCCCGCAATCCTGAGGAAGGACAACGTATCAGTGTCGTAGACAGACGTCTATATGTCACAGCTGCTACTAGGAGAGTAGAAGGTATCAACGGAGAGACATATAACTACCTAACACAGGAGTAAATGGAGTCATGTCCCCGCAATCCTGAGGAAGGACAACGTATCAGTGTCGTAGACAGACGTCTATATGTCACAGCTGCTACTAGGAGAGTAGAAGGTATTAACGGAGGGTCATATAACAACCTAACACAGGGGCAAAGAGAATCATGTCTTCGCAACCCTGAGGTAGGACAAGTATCAGTTTCGTAGACACACGTCTATGTGTCACAGATGCTATAGCAGAGTAGGGGATCTTTGGGTCATAAAACACCACAAGTATTGATGTGCAACACGAGGTCAGGGAGGTTTATTGAAATAAAGTTCCTCACAAGTCTATCTATTTCTATTAAGCTATTGTGCCCTAAACGTAATAGCATCTCGCAATGCCTGTCTCTCTTGTGGTTTGGAATGTAAGACTTTACATCTGTAAAGTATATCTAACATAGGCGGTTACATCTTGTTGACATTTTCAATCGTTATTAAATACTTTTTAAAATATAGTTATTTCGTCCAATTTTGAATTAAATAAGTGATAGAGCCTAACATGGGATTTCTTAAAAAAACTGATTTTATGTTATAGGTTATGAGGTAGAACAGCTGTTTTAACGCAAAGGTTATGTTACCTTATACTAATTGTAACTATTTAAAAAAAGTAGCTAAAAATTTTTTTCTTTGTTATCGTAAGTAAGAATTGTACGTTTTTAAATTTTTTTGTTTTCCACAAATTTTAATTATAATGACTTAAAATTTCATTAAGTCAATTCTTACTTGAGTCAACAAAATGTTTTTAATTTAGTTACTTTTTATAAAATAATTACAATTAGTATAAATAAAGTAACATAACCTATGCATAAAATAACTGTTCTACCACATATCATATAACATAAAATTACCTGTTTTATGAAATCATATGTTATCACTTATTTTAATCCAAATAATACGAAATAACTATACTGTATAACGTGCCTCTTTTGTGAAAAGTTTTCCCCTTATATAAAACTAGAATTAATTTATTATTAAATATAATTAATGAATTAATATATAAATAAAACTGTATTAAAATCTAGTATCATTCACTACCAGTTTTAAAAAAATGTATTTGAACTTGAAGGGATATATAGAAAGTATTTTATTACTGATTGAAATTTTTAACAAGATATAAGGAGAATGTGAACTCATATGAACAAGATATGAGGAGAATGTGAAGTAATAGATGGAATTATATAATAAGTTATTAGGACTTTAAAAAATATTGGGGACAATTAAATACGGAAGTTAATTAGCCAAGAAATATTTTTTTAAACTTTCAAATACTCAAATCGTCAATAAAATTATTAAAATATGAATTGTAAAGATAAATTATGCGAAACATCTTCATATATATTCACAACAGACTCGGCGTAACAATTTCAAAACAAAGCGTTGACGAACCTACATTTAATGGCAGCCGATCCTAGTTAGTCAAAATACTGCTTTGCGCTGCAATGAGTCACGTGGTAAATTAAAAGTGACGACAATATAGCCATTTATCGCTTATTATAAACCTTCCTCAATGGTTTTGTCACCAACACAGGAGTGTTCTACTGCTACAAAATGATATGAAAACACCTACAGTGTAACACTACCGGTTGAATGTTTCACTGAGTCAAATAGATTTTTTTTTAAATAGATCTAACAAGTATCAAAATGAATATTAATCAGTTCAGGTTTACACACAGGGATTTTTAATCAACATCTATTATACTCTTTATATATATTGACATAAATGATTAGAAATATATTCTTTTTACACACTCTTCAACTAACTTTATGTAGAGAATGAAATTTTCTATGAACTTCTTCTGTTCAACATTATCGTTCAGAAGTAGGTGTATTTATATTTATTTTGTGCGTTTTAAGACGAAAAGCGCTTCCTTACAGGCTGCGAGAAGGGACGTCGAAGGAATAAAGTAAACTATGTCCAGAATTAATTATGTTACTGAACCGGTGTTTTCCTTGTCTACTGGGCGACATGGAAAATCTGAACTGATGAAGTCAGAGTGTTTTAGTGAAATTTTTCAACCCCGAATGTGATCTTTCATAGAGGCAGGCAAGTAACTATGGTTGGGAAAAGGGAGCTCCAGTCCAAATGAAGCGGTCCCGATAAGTTGGTACGATGGTACATGATTTTTATAATGGTACGAGTAAAAATTATCTTCCAAGTTTATCTTGTTGCGATAAAATTATAGACATTGAATATAGTATCAAATTTAGAATGTATTTGTATTTGTTCCTATATTAATTTGTTATTATTACTGTATTTATTATTCAAGTGCTATTTCTAATTTAACATACATTTTATATCTCGTATTATTGTATTATTCATTTCAAATTTTTTTTAAAACTTGTCGTGGATGACACTTATTTTTAATACAGTTTTTCCAAATATTATTTCATTAATTAAATTTAATAAAAAATTAATTTTAGTTTTATATGGAATAAAAACGTTTTACATCAGGGGAGAGTTATATAGTTATTTCGCCCCATTTAGCTTAAAATAAGTGATATTATTTCATAACAGGTGATTATATTTTGTAGGTCCTGAGGTGTAACAGGTTGTTTAACGTATATGCTACGTTACTTTATTTATAATAATTGTAGCTATTTAATAAAAAGTAATTAAAATAAAATGTTTTTTTGTAGATTTAATAGGTATTGACTTTTAACAAGGTTTTGTTTATATTAAGTATTAACAAATTAAATTAATTTACCTTTTTTTAAATTAGTAAAAACTTCAACTATTACTCAATATATAGCTGCATCGCATGAAATAGGAGTATCCATATGCATCCAGAGAATTAAAGATGAAAAATAAATATCGGAAGTTTAAGTAAGAAAAAAAACAATAATAAATCCCAAATTAATATAAAAATCAATAAAAGTTAATAAATTTTCCATTAAAATTATAATAAGTTAGTTAATAATAAAGGCAATGAATTTATTACTGTATATAGAAGTAAAGAATAAAATAAGACTTTGTAAGTGGTGCATTCCAATTGTCCTATTTCTGATTCTATTAAGCAGAAATATATAATATGTTACGGTAGCTATAGTTAGTAGCCATGGCAGGATAACAAAATCTATGTCTTCAATATTTCCATAATTTTTGTGATCAAAACATTCAGGGAAGAGGGTTCTAGACCCCTCGGACCCCCTTAGAGAGAGGCGAACAAAAGTACTTCTTTGAATAGTAACTCTTGATCTATATACAAGGGGGTTTAACGGATAGACACATTTTTAATCCCGAAAAAGGGAAGATCTAGTCCAGGTAAGCGTCTCTGGACACTTGATGACCCTACTATATTACCATAATTCCCTATTTTCCAAATGATCCTTTGCATTCTCTTTTTGGGGATTTAGTCTCTACCTTAGCCTCACTTATATAAATAGTTTTCTTATCCTTAGAAGGGATTAATAGTCTGGCTGGGTAATCGAATTAAAGCTACAAAAACATAATAAAATATTATTTGATTCCATTATTATTTGAATTGAATAAGTTTTTCACTAAAACACTAGTACATTTGTTACATATTACACTTGACTTGCCTATAGTAGCACTTACGTTTTTTATTATTGTAGACGGCAGTTGCAGAAGAAGTGCCACCTTATCAACGTATACGGTCACTGACCTCTTGGTTGTTTTAGGTTAGAGGGGGGGTATTAGGTGTGTTTTTAAAGACTATTGGGGTTATAACGTCGAAGAGTGTATGGGATTTATAATGTAATTGGGTGTTAAGTATGTGTGTTTTGTGTAATTTGAATAATATACGTTTTGTTTGTATATTTAATATTGTTTGGTTGTGTAGCGTTATATACAAAAACTACAAATTCTACACAAACAAAACAAACATAAACATGCTGCACAACCCAAGAATGTGAAATATAGAAACATTTCGAACTGCATCCTACAAACCAGCTTAACACCCAATTGGATTATAACTCACACACACTTTTCGACATTTTAACTTCCCCTACTGTTTAAAAATTATCCTAATATGCCTATACCAACCTACCCTCACCCTAAACTGAAACAACAAAAGGTCAGTTGTGGCCTGAGTTGACAATGGGACACATCTCCCCCCCCCCATCGGCCGTTCTCAATAATCAAAAACGTAAGTGCTACTATAGGCAGGTATAACTTTCTTTGTTCAAGAGTTTTTAGAGAAATAAGATTTTTAAAATCACCATAAAGCCTTTACAACAGTTTTCTAAAACTCCCCCCCCACCCAATCGGTCGTTCTCAATAATCAAAAACGTAAGTGCTACTATATGCAAGTATAACTTTCTTTGTTCAAGAGTTTTTAGAGAAATAAGATTTTTAAAATCACCATAAAGCCTTTACAACAGTTTTCTACAGTAGACAATGCTGTAGAAAAATGATCAAGTAAAAGAGCTTTAATTTTTTCACCAAGCGAAGTTTGACAAGTTACTTATTCGTATTAATTTGGGAAAGAAACGAATAAACAACGTTATTTGTGAAGAACCGTTCCGTTCCGAAAGCTATGGACTCGTAAAGTTGGACAGAGAGAACCTGATAATTGCTTCGAATCGCAGATGTTTTACTCTAACTTATTACGTGCATTGAAGAAGTCAAACCTCACAAAGTAATTTCTTCATACCTCGAGGTTTAAGTAGGCTTATCATTAAAGAT
Source organism: Prosapia bicincta (assembly GCA_036971475.1). Classification (NCBI taxonomy): domain Eukaryota; kingdom Metazoa; phylum Arthropoda; class Insecta; order Hemiptera; family Cercopidae; genus Prosapia; species Prosapia bicincta. Next base: position 3,765,003 of record JBAIZL010000004.1, on the reverse strand, counting down.
AACATGTGGCGCCTTTATTCCTGAACACACAAAGTTCCCGAGTCGCCCGTAGGAATACTCTGTAATTGCGCGTCATTATAACGAACACAGAAAGCCTTCAGAATAACGTTTCCGTATTTTCTACAAGAAGAACAGTTGCGAAACGAAACAAAGGCCTTCTAAATAGACAATTGATGCATTACTCTTATTGATTACGCTAAACGGTGTCCTAAATTACAGCGACGAATGCTCAGAGGTATGCGGAGATCGTGCTGGTTCAATAATTGCACAGTGTCGACTAGTCGATTAGTGACATTTGTCGAAGTCGTGCCCTTCTGCTGCAGTGCGTGTGCTATTTATTACATGCCTTTACAATCCCATATGCCGGACAAATTGCTTTATAAGTCCGACTGCTTATTACTTGTTACGATCGATCGTGCTTCGCGATATCTTACATAGATAGCGACAGTAACTAAATCTAATTACAGTACGTTATTATTGTTCTGGTAATTGAGTATTTTTTAATTTTTAGTTTTTTTATGTATCTGGCCGAAACGAATCCAATTTCCTTTTGTTATTAAAGAACATTTGCATATTGTTTTCTTAAAATACAGTTTCCTTTAAACGAACCATTGTTTAAGCAATTATACAGTTTAAACGAATTATTTCCCAAATTAGACACAGAAGTGAAGCGGTTTCGATAGGAAGTAGATATAGGAAGCCTAGACGTGCATGTCGTTATAGGTTAACTTTTGTATTAGCATAAATATATAGCAGAGCATTGTAGGCACGATGTTTCACCGTGCTATGCAATTACGCTGCAACGGTATCAATTTATGTGCACCGTTAATAGAGACTACACAACTCTTTATTTAAAAAAAAATTATACAATCCAGAAATGGTGTGCTTTTTGAAACATGCATTCGTTGTATTTCCTATCGACTAAATCACATCACTCTTGGTAAGCTATTGCAATCAGGATGGCGTTGTTGTTATGCCATGAATCATCTCGAATGCATCTCTAGTTCATGGAGACAAACCCCACTGTACAATATCTTCGATATTTCTTTTCTTCTTCGTGTAGTTGAATCCATTTCCAAGGTTTCATTAGCAATCTGTCATACTCTATTTTTCTCACACGAAAAATCAGGAAAGGAGCTTTCTCTCTATAGTGTGTTTAAGTGGTACCTCTGCGCGACGTAACTATTTCTCTTATCTTATCTGTTCTTGTAATGTGTACCTGCAGCATATTCACCAGAAATCGTTTCTCCTCAAATTTATTCGTTTCTTCATGTTCTAGTTTCTTATACAGACTCTGAAGCACAAGTACGGAAGTAGATGTTGTAAATCAGTGACTTTTGGTTCTTTTTTTACATGTCTTTCTTCTATAGTAATACATTCAACCCACCTTTATGGCTTGTCATATGCCTTTTTACTACGATATATCTTTTCCATCTTCAGCCAATGATTCTCTCAAGTGTTTGTATTCATTAATCTTCTTGATCAATCTCTCTGTCAACTTCTCCATCAATGTTTAAATCTTGACCTGCACACTCTTCTCTACAGTAGAGTTTGTCAGTATCACTTTTCAGGTTGTTCTTTTGTTTCTCTAACTAAATAATTAACATCGTCAACGCCTTCATTTAGAATAGACTCTTCTTCTGTAAACAGGTTAGGGCTGTTCTTGTACTAGTTGTATAAAGGTTTCAGAGATGAATATGGAAACTCGTAGCTGTGTGTGTGTGTGTTTGGGTGTGTGTGTGTGTGTGTGTGTGTGTGTGTTTGTGCGGGTGAACACATGACCGTGTGAGCATATATTTTAAACGCGAGCATTTATTAAAATAATATTATATATATATATAATTATATTAAACATTTTACAAACAAGAATGTCTAATAGTCACTTAAGAGACCTTAAGCTTTTCCCAGCTATATTCCTAGCGTCATCAAAGATTTGAGATATGTGAAATATGTAGAGATTTTTAAAGTGGTCTTCAGATAAGCAGTATGTTAAATTTTTAAGCCTAATTGTAGTATATTGTACAATTATGAAAATAAACTAGACAAAACCCAGCAAGGAATAAAATAATGTAAGTCAACTAGTTGACAAACAACTTCTCTCACAGCATAAATATCTAACTACACAAAAACAACCTTTCGTCTTTGGAAAGAACTTCTTACTAATCCCAGCCCAATCCCAAAAAACTCTCCTGATCCGATATTCCTTTACGCAGTCACTGTAAATCACAGACGCAGCAAATCCTTGGGACCACCAAACCCCCTCCTTCTTTGACTGACTGACTTGCTCTATGTGTAGCTTATTTATAAGTTTGTTATCTTTCACGACGTTCCAGTCAAACAACACACATATAATTTAATCTACACACATTATTATATATCTATATATGCTGGGCATAGTACTTTTCAACACCTATTTTTAGGTAACTCTTTTGACGACTTGACCTATGAAATACTGACGCAAGGAAGTGCAATTTGTATTTTTACTTTATTTTGGGTTGTAGTTTTAATATTGTGTTTCTTAACCTTAGATCATCCTTTTTTTTAGTGTTCAATGCCCTTAGGGTATTAGAAAAATAAATTTTTCATGACCTATTTTTAGGTTTTGACAGTATTATAAATTTATCCTCTAAGAAAAAACCCACATCTACGTCAATAGCGCTGGGTTGGGTAAATACCTAGATAACCATCGTAGTTTTTCTTTATTTTAAGCGCTATTCCACAACCCACCTGTTTTGTAACACAATACCGCTTCAACCAGAAGATCTTCCGAAGATAGCACCATTATAGCCCGGAGCTAGCTAACCACATATTTATCTACAAAAGGCACTGCACACAATTCCTAATGCCACGATCTTTACGTAGAATATAATTTACAAATTAATTTTCTAATAAACATATTGGATCGTGTAGACAATATGGTGTCGAACAAGGCGTGGTTTAGATCTAAGATAATAGCAAGAGAGAGAGTTGATAAGATCTACCGCTATTACTTTGATATGGATAATCTGAAAACACGTTCTGCTCAACCTTTCAGATCGGCGTTTCTACGCGTGCGCGGTATATTTACTCAATAAAGCGTAAACAATTTCTGGTACTTACAGTTTTTGTGACACTGGTCGTAAATATTATCTGGTAGCGGCCTTTAAAAATAACAGTCTTTAACGTAATGAAGTGTTGGTAATCTTATGTTACACAGATTACTACACACGTTGATTTATTTACAGCAGTAATGCACATAACCTCAAATACGACAATAAAACAGCGGTTAAAATTACACACAGATTAGATATTTCAAGTAATTAGGGAAATTGATAAAGCAAATATAGGCGTGGAACTGAGTTGGTCTCAAGTCTTTGATGACGGCCACAGTTTAATTAAGAATAACAAACTCATAGAAAATACAACTTAAATAATTTTTATTGAAAGCATTTCACGAAAGTTAATTAAAGTAATATACAATAGTGTCGAAAATTAATCAGAGAGTAATCGAGATTAACTAATGACAAGGTCGATCAGTAATAGTGATATAAATAAATAGAAATATGGAAGCAAGTATAAAAAATATCTAGACAAACATAATAGTAAACTATATATTTTAGAAATAGTAAAATATGTACTTCTTATGAAAACATACCGAATGCTTGACATAATATTATAAACCAGGTCCTAAATTATTATGTCGCTAATTAGAGAAACAGCCTCTTCTATTCAGATCCTAAAAAACGATATTATATCGAACACGTTCTTATATAAAATTAACAATACAACCATGACCAAATAACCAAGACGACAAATTAGGTAAAATCAAACAATAAATAATTCTTGAATTTTGTAGTCCATTACATTCGGTGAATCTTATTGATTACCTAAACAATAGTTTATGACTATCCGAACTTTAAATTTTGTAAGTTTGTTAAAACTTACTGAGACAGAACGTTTTCGATCTCTATGTGCCGATCTTCATCAGTGTCTTCTGCTTGGAGATGTTGGATTAAGCGCTGACGGTTTCAAAGGTAGGTTTTCGATAATATCAAAGAGTATGTGTGATTTGTATTATTTGTTCGTTTAATATGTTTGTACTTTGTGTTTTTGTGTGTCTGTAAATTTCATATTGTTCTAGTGTGTTGAGATGTGGTCCTTTTATGTTGATGTGTAGGATTTCTAGGTTATGGTAAATGTCTGTGTATTTGTGTCCAGTTTCTTTGATGTGATTGTAAAATGTTAAGTTGGTGTTCTGTTTGTGTTCTTCGACTCTTTGTTTAAAGCTGCGACATGTTTGCCTAATGTAGAATTTGTTACATTCGTTGCAGTTCAGTTTGTATACGCCTGGTGAATGTAGTTTATCTTTGTTGTTGGTGTTGTGTTGTATTTTGTATTGTAACTTGTTATTAGTTTTGTTATTGTGGCTATTTTGTTTGTTGTTTTGTGTATGTATGGTAATGTGATGTATTTGTTTTTCTTGTCTATAGTGTTAATTTTAGTGTTTTTTTGTATTTTATACCATAGTTTGTCTATTATTGTGGTGTATCCATTTGTGTATGCTAAATATTTAATTGTGTCTAGTTCTTTGTTTATGTTTTCTGTGGTCATTGGGACTTCTTTAAGTCTACGGAGCATGGATTTGAAGGCAGCATGTTTGTGTTGGATAGGGTGGTTTGAGGTGTTGTGGATAAGTATGTCTGTCGTTATTGGTTTCCTGTAAATGTTGAAGCTGTGTTTTTGTGTGTGGCATTTTGTTATGGTTAGGTCGAGGAAGTTTAGGGATCGGTTAGTTTCAATTTCTGAAGTGAAGTGGAGTTTTGGGTGTATTTCATTAGTGTAGGTGAGGAGTTTTTCGCATTGACAGGAGTCGCCGTTCTGTGGTGTTGCATGAACCATGATACAGTTCTGTGGTGTTGCATGAACCATGATACCGTTTTGTGGTGTTGCATGAACCATGATACCGTTCTGTGGTGTTGCATGAACGATGATACCGTTTTGTGGTTTTGCATGAACCATGATACCGTTTTGTGGTGTTGCATGAACCATGATACCGTTCTGTGGTGTTGCATGAACCATGATAGTGTTCTGTGGTGTTACATGAACCATGATACCGTTCTGTGGTGTTGCATGAACCATGATATCGTTTTGTGGTGTTGCATGAACCATGATACCGTTCTGTGGTGTTGCATGAACCATGATACCGTTCTGTGGTGTTGCATGAACCATGATACCGTTCTGTGGTGTTGCATGAACGATGATACCGTTTTGTGGTTTTGCATGAACCATGATACCGTTCTGTGGTGTTGCATGAACCATGATACCGTTCTGTGGTGTTGCATGAAAGATGATACCGTTCTGTGGTGTTGCATGAACCATGATACCGTTTTGTGGTGTTGCATGAACGATGATACTGTTCTGTGGTGTTGCATGAACCATGATACCGTTCTGTGGTGTTGCATGAACCATGATAACGTTTTGTGGTGTTGCATGAACCATGATACCGTTCTGTGGTGTTGCATGAACCATGATACCGTTCTGTGGTGTTGAATGAACCATGATACCGTTTTGTGGTGTTGCATGAACCATGATACCGTTATGTGGTGTTGCATGAACGATGATACCTTTCTGTGGTGTTGCATGAACCATGCTATCGTTCTGTGGTGTTACATGAACCATGATACCTTTCTGTGGTGTTGCATGAACGATGATACGTTTCTGTGGTGTTGCATGAACCATGATATCGTTCTGTGGTGTTGCATGGACCATGATACCGTTCTGTGGTGTTGCATGAACCATGAAACCGTTCTGTGGTGTTGCATGAACCATGATACCGTTCTGTGGTGTTGCATGAACCATGATACCGTTTTGTGATGTTGCATGAACCATGGTACCGTTCTGTGGTGTTGAATGAACCATGATACCGTTCTGTGGTGTTGAATGAACCATGATACCGTTATGTGGAACCATGATACCGTTCTGTGGAACCATGATACCGTTCTGTGGAACCATGATACCGTTCTGTGGTGTTGCATGAACCATGATACCGTTCTGTGGTGTTGCATGAACCATGGAACCGTTCTGTGGTGTTGGATGAACCATGATACCGTTCTGTGGTGTTGCATGAACCATGATACCGTTCTGAAGATCATGGTACTATATTAGTAGTTATGTAGTTCCCTATGAGAATATCAACGAAAGTCGTGAGCAGAATGTAACAATAAGAATATATTTATAAAACCAAAGGGAAGAAAGTTAAATACAAACACCTATTTTAAAATACCTAATTGTAACGACCACATACATGAACAGTAAAAGTAAAAAGATCGAATATATATCATAAATGAAGAATAGACAAACTAGAACTAAGAAAATAGAAAATACTAAGAAGTGTATGAACTAAAACAGGGTTAGTGAAAATATTAGATATGAATGAAGACTGGATTAATAGGAGTTAGAAAAAAGTAGGTAAAAGTAGAAGTGACAAATAAATAATTTACAAAATTATATAATACTAGCTTATCCATCGCGTGTTGCTGCAATATTAGAAGAAATGAATGCCAGAAAAACTGGATATGGACAAATTAAACATATCCACAACATTGGGTTGTATCACTTATATGAGAACGGATTATTTACAGTGGAGTAATATTTCAAAATGTCGTTCATATTCTATTTATTTATATGAGTGCTTTTGGACAAATACATCTCCCAATATGATTCTTATCTAATTTTTTAATGACGAAGAACTGTATTCGTGGGTATTATTTTGTATTTAGGGTTACTGAAAAACTATAGCCACTGTCTATTCCATACGGACTCATTTGGCATCATAGATGACTAAACGTTTAATAATTGTTTCTAGAATTTAAGGGTAAAAATAATAAACAATTTCGCATTTTTTTCAGAATAAAACATTTAGCCTAAATCTATATAGGCCTAAATTACATGCAAATAATACGTAAACACAAAATAACGTAGTACGGCATTCCTACGCGAAGTATTCCCTACAACACTGTATAGTCAATGTATTTTTTCGCAATGCATTAAAAAATGTAAATTATACAGGCTATGATGTTCCACGTGTAACGAATCTTCATTTAAAAATTTCAAAATAATCAGTTAAGTTGTTTTTGAGATTTTTGCGGACAAACAAACGTTGTCTTTTTATGTAATAGTAGGCCTAAGATTTAACATTTATGTACACTTCGATTACCGATTCATCATTATCAGAAGGTTCAATAAAGTCGCGAAATCAAGACCTACGTCAAACACTTAGACAGCTCGGTGTTTTATCATCTTTAATCTCGCAAATGTTTCGACAGATAGACTTATAGCATCACCATCGAAACATGCATCATACTAAAGCTTTTAAAACAATAGACTTATAGCATCACCATCGAAACATGCATCATATAAAGCTTTTAAAACAATAGACTTATAGCATAGCCATCGAATCATGTATCATACTAAAGCTTTTAAAACAATAGACTTATAGCATAGCCATCGAAACCGGCATCATACTAAAGCTTTTAAAACAGTGTGTGAGACTCAAGTTATCTGGATGTATATTATAGCACGTTATTCTAACAAGCCTAGCTAGATAGCTACACTAGCTGCTTACCAGCAAGTCTGTATAACCTACACAAGGCTCTAACTGACACGACACTGTCGTTCTGTACAGCCTGATGATTGCCCTTAATGATATCGCATCAATCATGAGCGACTTAAGGCACGAAGGCTCTGATCGTGATTGCCAAAGTCTTTGACATTTGGATCCTAAATAAAAAGTTAGAAACAGTAAGGATATTTTTTAAAAAAATAATAAAAGTCTCTTTGACTCTCTATTATATTTAGTAGTCTATTTCATCATTGTTTTTCCTAAAGATGCTAATAGGGGCCTACTTATTTTATTGACGAAAAGCGAAAAATATATAATTCAAACAATTCTTGTATTTAAAATTTTTTATTCAATAACTATATTGCTAGAAAACGTATCAACATATTTAATATATATATATATATATATATATATATATATATATATATACATAAAACAAGAATACTTTTAATACACTTATTATTCAAAGTTTTTCGCCGATAAAACTGTACCTGCATCTTCTGGAAAAATAATTATCTAACCTTATATAATTAGGAGGTTAGATAATTATTTTTACTGAAGATGCTGGTACAGTTTTATCGGCGAAAAGCTTTGAATAATAAATGTATTAAAAGTATTTTTGTTTTTGAAATGTTTTAAATTTATTAACTATATTACAAGAAAACATATTACCATATTTAATATATATATATATATATATATATATATATATATTTTAAGATTAAATAATATACACAATTACAGGAATAATTTATTGAACAATACACTCAAAGCTTTTCGTCGCTTGACATTACCAACATCCTCAGGAATTACAATACTAAGAATCTGTAAACAAACAATACTAAGAATCCTAGTATTGTAATTCCTGAGGATGTTGGTAATGTCAACCAATGAAAAGCTTTGAGTGTATTGTTCAATAAATTATTCCTGTAATTGTGTATAATCTTAAAAATAATTCCAACAGGAAAACATATTTGATATTCTACATATATATATATATATATATATATATATATATATATATATATATATATATATATATATATATATATATTTTAAAACAACATAGGTTATTCAAATACAAGAATATTATTTGTATTTGAATAACCTATGTTGTTTTAAATTATTAAACAAGAAAACATATTATATATATATATATATATATATATATATATATATATATATATATATATATACTTTGCAATACTGTTTCTAGTATTCACTTACCACTTACAGTATAATGTACTTAAACAAAAACTATACTTTGTATGTATGCGAGTCGACTTTCAAGGAATAATTACGTGTCTTCATTTTTGAGCATCAACTAAGTTGAGTCCAGATGTAGTCACACAACTATAAGCTACTTAGTAAGTTTTGATAATGCTAATACTATAAATCAGCAAGAAGCTTCAATGTGGAAAAAAAAGAAAATTCTTGTTTATGAAAGATATTTAATCATATATATAGGCTATATTTATGTGTGGCAATTTGTTAGAGGGCCTACTATCAATTTACTTTAGATACGATTTTTGTTGGGATAAATTTCAAATTAAACAAGTATTATGATACAAAATTTAAGTCGATTTCTACGTAGGTAAAAAAGATCATTTTAGTTATTTTTATTAAATAATTACAATTGTTATAAATATGTAGGTACTATATTCGTACAACTTCCAATATTTATTTATCATCTTTGGCTGGCAACGGTGTATGTGGAAGCTCCTATTCTTTGCGTTGCAGTTATATATATATATATATATATATATATATATATGTATGTATGTATA